>CM037876.1:117401349-117800311 GCA_021292165.1 Shinisaurus crocodilurus | reverse complement strand
TGTCCTTTCTTCCACTTCCTATACGTGTCCTTTTTTGTTTTCAGGTCATCTTTGAGTTTATTGTGAAGCCACATTGGCTTCTTCTGTTGCCCTCTGCCTTTTTTCTTTGTGGGAATTGTTTGCAATTGTGCCTTTAAAATTTCCTTTTTTAAAAACTCCCACCCATCCTGGGCTCCTTTTCTCATTAGAGTCGCTTGCCATGGGACCTTACTTATCATTGTTCTGAGTTTGTTAAAATTGGCTTTCCTAAAATCCAGGGTACGCGTTTGGCTACACTCAGCTTTTGCTTCTTTTAGAATCAAGAACTGAAGTATAACATGGTCACTTTCCCCCAGAGTTCCCGAAACTGCCACTTTATCCACTAACTCGTCTCTGTTGGTTAGAATCAGGTGATTCTAATCAGGTTAGACTCAAATGCTTCTGCATGTGCCTATGGGAGAGAGGAGCAGCCTTCATATGATTTAAATCCCACCCAATCTGCCATGTTGGTGATGAAGAGCAGGACTTCTTGTTGGAGGATATGGAAAGGAGTCGGTCCTATACTGGTTAGGACAAAGCAGAATTTCCCCCCTTATGTGCAGTCTGGTTATTGAAACTGGTTATCACCACGTGGGTTGCTAAACCCTGCTAAAAGGCTTTTAAAAGGAACTGATTGTCCAAACAAGGTTTAAAAAGTAATAGGGACATTTGTTAGTTTTACTTTCAGTTCATTTATTCATACATGCAAGATGCATATAGGTAGATTAGAATCTTTGGTGTTAAGCATCTGCTTCATTGGAGATCACTGGCTGGAAGCCAGCTCAGACCCTGCATCCATTGGGTTGGAGGGGTAGCGAGGAGAATCACACTGGCCACAGAAGTAGGGAGGAGGAACCCTCCAAAACGTGCACCCTGGGGATTGTCCGATTAACCCTTTCCTCCCACTCTAACTAGTGGTTACATTACCTCATTGATTTAAGCAGGCCATATTACAATTTCCATCACTTCTCTGACCTCTCCATAACTCAGCTGAGTTGCAGAGATGTCCTGCTCTTCATCCACAATGTGCCATGATAGGAATAACCCCGCCAAGACACACTGGGCAGGGAGGATTAAATCTCCACCTGAGCAAGCCACAATAGGGATAAAATCCCTCTCCCATCTGCATGAATGAGGAGAGGGTGGGTCTGAGATGAATGTGTGGGAGTGAATGGGCTGTGTGTGGGCGTGTCTGTCTATGTCAGCCTTCCCCAACTTGGCGCCCTCCAGATATGTTGGACTATAAGTCCCATCAACCCCAGAAAGCCTGCTTGCTGGAGCTGATGGGAATTGTAGTCCATTGCATCTGGGGAAGGCTGGGCTATTTGAACAGGGTGTGTGTGTGTGTGTGAGAGAGAGAGAGAGAGAGAGCGCAAAAAAATGTCAGCAGGGCACCTGACAGCACTGGTTCTGCCCACGTTAGGTGGTATCCCCACCTACTACTGGTGTGTTGTCCCCAACATCCTGCCCCAGGCCCAATTCAGTCCACAGGCCCAAAAAAATGGTTCTCCGCCCCTGATTTACAGTATCCGGCTTGCTCATTTCCTCTAGAGATCTGCTGTGCATCTTTTGTGTGATCTCTGTCATGTTCACTTGATTTGCAGTCTAAGATGATAACAATGGACTAATGAGCCAGTTTCAGCTTTAGCCATCTTCTCTGGGGCAATATTGGCAGAACAGCAACTGACTACATTGCATGCCTAATGCACTTCTTGACCCATTGGACAAACTATGAAGAGAATTAAAACAGGGATAATATGCAGCCAATAATAAAATGGCTTACCTTATGGGGGTTGAGGTTAGGATTACTGAGATCATATACGTGAAGCCTTTTCAACACATTATAGTGTAAATGCTAACTGCTAGGGCCGCCCAAGGCAGACCATCCCTCTCTGCCTCTTCCCCCCACCCCACCTCCACTTGCTTGCCAGCTGCCCCTCTCCCCATTCTTTTAAATAGTTTTTACTGTTGCGCTCGTGGCAGAAGCATGAGTGCTCCCAGGATCTCCCCTCAGTGTGGTGATCTGGGGGAAATGCCCTTTTCCAGAGCGGGGCATTTTGGGCCAGATGGCCCCAGAGAACACTTGTGCCACGGCCACTTTGCTGCAAGGGCAGCACATTACTGTTTCATAGATTTCATAAAGTTGGAAGGAGCCTGCAAGGCCATCGAGTCCAACCCCCTGCTCAATGCAGGAAACTAGAGGAGGGGTCCCCCATTCCAGGAATAACCATGCCTCACCCTGCTTAGCTTTCCACACTCAAGACAAGCTGAGCCAGCATGAGCCACAAGCCTGTAGGTCTGTGAATAAACAGTCTCTGTTAAAGATTATTTGCCACTGCCACAGAAAAGTGACAGCAGCACAGGCACTCTCCAGGGCCACCGTGGCCACAACACCTCACTCTGAAAAAGAACCCCTTCCTCAGGGCAAGGCATGGGTGCTCCGGAGAGCCCTGTAGGAGCCTGCCGGCCACTTCCCTGCAGCAGCAAATTAGTTCACCTTTAAAATGCTGCTTGCAGTTAAACAGTATTTGCTGCTGCAGCATCAAAGAAGCAGAGGTGCACCAGGGCTGACAGATAGGCAGGTGGGCAGTGGCAGCTGGGCAGTGGTGTGGTGTCGGCAGTGATGGGAAGCTCTGTGGGCAGCAGATGGGGGCATATTCCACCTTCCCTTCTGATCTACTGCCTGATTCAGGTAGATTACCTTGGCTCATGGTAGAGTCAACTCTGCTAGCTGTTACAGAGCTGCGAGGAATGAGCATGTAATTAAGTGAATTTGCTTTTCAAAAAAAAGGGAGCTCTAGCATCAGAAAAACATACAGCTTAAGAAAAGTGTTTAAAATGTTTACAAATTCACTCATGCACCAGGATCATAGAAATTGTAAGTTAAGGCACCTACCTTAACATCTGTGCCACGTAAGCAGTAAACACATTCTACAGTTTCACATATTGTGTTCACTGACAATGTTTATTTATTTATTTATTTATTATATTTATACCCCGCCTTTTTTCCTGCAAGGAACTCAAGGCGGCTTACATAATCCTCCTCCTCCTCTCCATTTTATCCTCACAACAACCCTGTGAGGTAGGTTAGGCTGAGAGTGAGTGACTGGCCCAAAGTCACCCAGTGAGTTTCATGGCCGAGCAGGGACTAGAACCCGGATCTCCCGAGTCCCAGCCCAACACTCTCACCACTACACCACACTTCCATGCATCCACTTTCCCCTGTTCCAATCCTCATCCTCTTCCTCTGCAGGTCTCAGGAAACATTTGTTATCTTTGTCTGTGTGATAGATCTGGGTAAGAGCTGCAGGATGTGCTTCACCTCTCTCTTCTCCCTTTGTTGCAAACTCTCTAAAGACTGTTTACTGCTGGCTGGTATAGCAGATTTTGAGATGCCTTTCCTTTCAACATCTCTCCCCTGCCCCAAGTCCCACCTCCGCAAACCCATGAAAACATTCTCAGCACTCACAGATCCCCAGGAAGAAAAGAAAATGGTATGCGACAAGGCAGCAGAGTCATGAAAAGGAAATTCTGAAGGAAAGCAGCATGACGTGCCCTACTGGGAACAGGGGAGCCCCTGGTTTTTAGGGTGGCATAACAATGACTTTCTGGTACCTGACTCTTGATTGTGCTATAAAACCTTTCTAGGTTTTCTACCATACCCTCAAAAGAGTGAGTCACAGAAAAGCCCTGATGGGGAGCACCCAGCAAGTCCCTTCCCTTGTAGAGTAGTAGTGAGAGATCTGATCTTTCAAGGACCCTGCTTCTCCTGACTCCCATTTGGAGCCCTTCCTATATTTTCACCATTTACCCTTTGTCCTTTTTCATCAGATACAAATTAGGGGCAGGGCAACCAGGGGCAGCTGCAACAGAATATTTAGAACTGTGCACAACCTGATCCTTACTACTTATCTCTTTGGAAGAGCAGCACAGAATCTAGCTCATTGGTTTAAAGAAAAACATTTCATTTCACTCAAAGATCAATTTACTGCACAGGCTATGAATAACTTCTTTTAGAGGCTCTTCTTCTTCCTCTTCTTCTCTACAGTACCTGAAAACTGCTGTCTTCCCACTTGCTAAGAATGGATGCTAATAGCAACATGATGGTTAGTTAATATTGGTTAATATTGCTGGTTTAAACATTCATTGGACCACATACATCACTGTAGACCAAGTCAAGTATTTGGTGCTGCGCTGCTGGGTGCAAGGAGGAAAAGGAGGTTTAACTGCCTTTTCAGTGACACAACTCACACACTTGGTTGTGCCCGATACACTCTGGGTTACTTCCACTCCTCTTGCCAGCTCCTTGTGCTGCAGTTCCTTTATTGTGCTTGTTTCTCTATGTCCAAGTCTTCTGTGCCAAAGCTCCAGATCAGCCTCATCCTTCTTCTTTGGGCACGCCACTTTGGCAGACTGAGATTCTGAAACAATAACCTCATACACGCCATTGATCAGACTAGCTTCAACAAACACTTTACCATTTTTGGACACTTTACACTTGTCACCTTCAAACAGTACTCTGTCTGAAACCTTTCTTTGCTAAAGTGGAGACACTGAGCATGTTGCAACTTAATTTTGGAACGTAGATAACTCTGTCTACACAGTTCTTTCTGGTTTCACCACCAACCTTGCAGTGTAGAACTCCTGAGCCTGCACCTTGTGCCTTTATCACATTGCCATCTGCAATCTGGATATCCTCACTTTGTGATTCTTCAATCTCATTGATTTCTTTGAAGAATCCTCTCTCGTGTGTGAAATGGCTCGATGCACCCGAATCTATGACCCATTTGTTTGACTTATTTTTGTAACAGTTAGCTGCTAAACTCTTCTGTTGCATCAGTAAGTTATTCTCATCAATCCCCTTCTTTTCCTTTTGCTGCCTAAAAGATGGGGGCTTCTTTGTCTTTGGGGCCTTACAGAACTTGGCAATATGTCCCTCTTTGTTGCAATTAAAGCAGACAATTCTCTTGGATGTGCCTTTCCCATTCCCTTGGGACAAGTAATTTGAGTCACTTTGCTTAGAATGCCTGATTGGAGATTCTTCCCTTCTCTCAATACATTCTTCTCTCAAATGACCAATTAAATCTGTTAGTGTTAAATTTGGGACACTGTCCATTCTGGATATAAAAATCTCAAACTTATATCCCAGTGACCCCAGGAAATAGCAGACCTTCTGATCTTCATTCATCACGTATTCTGCCAGTCTTAACTTTTCAATAATAGTTAAAAACTCTTCCACATGACTTCCACAATCTTTCTTGCACTCAAGTTTCAAATGAAACATATCTCTCACTAGGCGCCTGTGAGACCGCTTGCTTGTAAACCCAAATGCCTTTTCTAGATTATGGAGCACTTCTCTGGCTGTTTCCCCTTCTCCAGCATGGATCATTTGGCAATTAGTTAAATTTTCTATGATAACAGATATTGCTATCCTGTTTTGCTTTTCCCATTCTTTGGCTGCTGCTCTGGCTTCTTTACCAGTGCCACTGGGCTTATCTTCCTTAATACAGCCCAGGACTTCAAGTCTGTCCAAAATCACTTTCAATCGCCTATTCCATTGTATGAAATTTGCTTCAGTTAATTTGGGCAGCCTGGAGAAGCTCTCTCCCCTCGAGTTTCCTCCGCTCATCTTCAGGGATCAAAAATCAAGAAAATGCCCAAAAATTCAAAATTGGGAAAAATGCCAAACTCAAAAGTGGAAAAATGTGCAAAACTCAAAAACTGAAAATGCCCAAAACTCAAAAACCTTCACTGCCTTACTACTGCCTTCTGAGGAAAGGGGGTTTCTCTTTCACAAGGAGACAATGGAGTCACCATGTGCTCACCAGGGAACAAAGAAAAATATGGCCGCTTTGAATTCCTCTTCTCCCTGAAGAGAATCCAGTGGCATCCACCAAAATGCTACCAAAACAATCTATTCTGGGCCCATAACCCGTGTTGGGACTTGAAAAAGATACTAGGAGAGGATATATTGTGGAGTAATATCCTTCCTATCTCACGTTAGTGAGATCAGCAGAGTAGAGTCCCTTTCCAGCTTAAAAGAAGCTTAGATTTGGCTAGTGTTAGCCAGTTAGCATTTAGTAATCCAGGATGCTTTAAGGCAGACTGGATTTCCCTGGGTTTGCCCCCTTTTCTCTCCCTCAGAACAATAATCAGAGACACAGTCTTGTAAAAGTTAAAAGTAACATTTACTCACTCAGATTATGCAGTTTCATTCAGGCAGGCTTAAAAGCGTTTCTTACAGTTGGTTACAAGTTCATTTGTAGTTACTTGGGGTCTGAACTTGTGGAGTTCAGACCAGCAACTCTGGCTACATGCTGCTACAAGGACCACGTGGAGACATAGTGCCACGCTCACTAGAGTCTGAACAGAAAGAGGAAGAAGCTGGGAGCTACGCCCACTTCCTGTTCAGGCTGTTAATAATTCAATGAGTACCTTCTAACCACCCTAGAAGGTATCAGTGATCTTAACCATTTCACCCAATTACCTGGTGAAACATTAGCCATAGGTTTTGACTGCAATTTTAATTATCCAACAAAACTGCACATATTCAGAAAGCCTTGGGATGGGTAAACACAAATTTAATCATCCACACAAATAACAGCCCTGAAGTAATCTCCCCAGATAAGAATGAGCAGCCTGCCCAGGTGTCCGACTGGGAAGTTTTCAGTGTTGCAAAAAGGACACAATCTTGGAATAGCTGCAGGCGCAGCAAACTCCTTGCTGAGCGCCAGTCCCAAATCCATTGTTTTCAGCCCACAACAGCGGTTGAGTTCACCGGGGAATCCTTCCACGGTTTCTTCGGTTTCTTCGTGTTTTTGTTAATTCAGGTATGATGCCCTTTTGTGCCTCTGTGTCAGGATCCGCTACCTCCTTGCAGGAGCAAGCCCCGGGTTTGTAGGCACTTGCAGGGTGTAGCCTCCCGCTCCTGGCTGCTGCCCAGCTGGAAGCAGCCAGAAAGACCCATATAGAGGCTGCAGTTTGCCTTCAACCTTTGCTACAGCAACACACACCCCTGTGTTGCCTGCAGCTGCTTCCTGCTTCCAGTAGCCAACCTTGTGCCTGATGTTGACTGCTCTTGACCTACGCTCCTGTCTCTGGCCCTTGCTCTGCCTGGTATGTGTTTGGACTCTGTTTGCTCTTGGCCTTGTCTTCTGCCTCTGACCCTTGCCTGGACTCTGCTTGACTCGCCTTCTGCCTTTGGCCCCTGTTTGGACTCTGTTGCTCTAACCCGTGCTGGACCTTCTGCCTGTTTCCTGGACTTGCCTTCTGCCTCTGGCCCATTTGGAATTTGTTGCCCGGAACCCGTGCCGAACCTTGGGCCTACTGTTGACTTCCGCCTCCATCTTCCCTGGCCCTGGCATTCTAGCCTGGAACCCTTGCTGCCCACGCCCCGGACCTTACACTCTGAAGCTTTTGTCTAAACAGTATAAGAGCTCCAAGTCCTCAGTATGCCAGTTCCATTTGTACCCATTGGACCGGTACCATCCTGGGTCCACGCTACTGAAACCGTCTGTCTCCTGGCCCACCTGCTATTGGTAGGAGTCCATCTGCTCTCTGGAGTGTGACAAATTCTGAAGTCCCGTGGATGAGTCCAGCAAAAACCAACAAAAAGGGCACAGGAGGACACAGGTGTTCCACCACTTCTCCACCACTTTTTGCCCAGTCTCATCCAGGTCTGGTCACTTAGGTTCTCACTTCACCCCAGGCAGAGACCCACTGCAAACCCTTTTAAACCAGGCCCATTTTTCCTTCACCCACTGACTCAGGAATTTCAACATGTCCCAAACGTCAGCTTCAGGAACAGGTCAGTCAAACCCAAGGAGAGGTATTTTTGCAATTCTATTCTATTTTCTGGAGGTTCTTGTACAAACTGTAGACTCCTACACTGCACCCTCTTATCTGTTGTACAAGATGTACAAGTTTGGTCTAGTTGTACAAGATGTACAAGTTTGGTCTAGTTGTACAAGATGTACAAGTTTGGTCTAGTTGTACAAGATGTACAAGTTTGGTCTAGTTGTACAAGATGTACAAGTTTGGTCTAGTTTTGGACAATATTTAGTTGGATCCCCAGCCACTTCTGTGCAGCCTTCCCTTGGCTATCTAGTGGAAGGGATTGTGGCCAGGACTGCAGGTTTTCTCCTTGTTTGCCAATCACCCCATCGTGATCAAGCCAGGTTCTTCAAAGAAACTGGTTTGATGAACAGTGGCTGGTAGTTTCATCATCAAAAGCAGCAAACAAGTGGATAGTGCACAAAGTGCTGGGAATGAGTGAGTGTGAGTGTATTTATACAGGCCTGTGGCTTACGCTGGCTCAGCTTGTCTGAGCATGGAAAGCTAAGCAGGGTCAGGCCTGGTTATTACTTGGATGGGAGACCCCTCCTCTAGTTTCCTACATTGAGCAGGGGGTTGGACTCTATGGCCTTGTAGGCCCTTTCCAACTCTATGATCTATGAAATAAGCCTAGGTAACTTCCTCCCCCCAGGACATTTTGTTACTATGACTGTGACTTCATTAATCCCCACCTCCTCACTGCCTCTGCACCAAGAAGCCCAGCCCAGATCTGCCTGGACTATCCATGCATTTCCGCAGGCTACTTTACGCACTGGAGCCCTCAGTTCAGCCACTGAGAGAACCCATCTAATTTCCCCATTCATTTTGCATATGTTTGGTACTCTATATCTCTTGCTTATTCTGATTTCTAAACACTTTACCAAGTTAATTTCCCCAATTAATGCTCGTATTATCTTAAATTCTTGTGTGTGTTTAATGTGCTTTGATTGTACACCTGAAAATGGCCCTGTTGCTAAGAAGCTCTGATTCAAAGCAAAACAATTCCATGGTTTTAGGACATGGAGAGAGGCTGCCACCCCACCCCACCCCCCAAATAGTTTGCTTTCTACAACTAACAGGTGAAGTGGAATTTGGATCCAAGCATTCCTTGCTCTAACCATCCCTAGACTAGTAATCTACCAACACATCAATCTCATTTGTCCAGTACATAGTTCCAGCTGGTGGCAATGCCATTGATTAACTACATATTTCTCAGTGACTCAGTTAGCAAGCCAATCAGGCCTAGTGATGGTTCCAATTTATTTATTGGCTGCCAGTCACAAACAAATTGGCCCAGTCAGCTGGATGTTCACAAGCCAAGTGCAGAAATCTAACAGTGTTTATCTTGCTCTGTTCTGCACCAAGTGCAGCTACAGCTGTCAAGGTGTGAACCTCTTCTTAAGGTGCAGGAAAACTTCTACTGTTGTGGATTTCATGCAGATATGAGAATGGTCATGAGCCAATAGTGACAATGGCCATAGCCTTCCTTCCTCTGACAAAAGGTGCCAGCTGTGAGGTAAGAGCTTTGGATAATAGCATTATTTATATCTTGGAAACTGATGAAAAAGAGGCTTTCATTAAATTTGTTTTACGTGATGTAAATTTTAAATATATATGACATTTTTTTGAAGGGAAGAAGTAAAATGAAGTTCAGAAATCTATCCAACTACCATTGGATAGATTTCAATCTATCCAAAGCAGGGTTTCCCAAAATTTGACCCCATGTGGGACAAATAGAAACAAGCACCACAATTCTGTGTGAGAGCAGAACAGCACAGCAAGCAAGGGCGGCCCTGGTCATTCCTGCACAGGAGCATCTTATGCTTCTGGTGCAGAATAGGGAGCAGTGTCCCGTGCTGTCTTATTTCATCCAGCTTTCCCCCACCATGGCTGGAGGGTCAGTCTACCTGTTTCAATATACCGTGTGGCTGGAGGATCAGCAAGGACTGTGTGATGAATGCCAAGAGGCTCTTCATGCCGGTAGGATCTGGGTTATTGCACCATCATGCTGTGAAGCTCTGTAATTATGGTAATTACGTTTTTGCCTTCTGCGTACACCTTGATTGCTTTTTAAATAAAATGGCTACATGCTTAGCAAAGTGTAACCCTGTGTTCCGTTTGCTTTTCTTTTAGCCTACTTTCCTTGTACTGGAACCATGGATAGCACTTGTTAGGACCAACAATAACAAAGATGATGGCACTTTTGAGTGTTCAAAGTGCTTCACACATTATCTTGTTCTGATCCTTACAACAACCCTGTATGGTAGGTCAGTATTTTTATCTTCAGAGATTGCAGGTGGGGTGAGGGCTGAGGCTGAGCAATTGCAGTCTCTTAGCCATTGGACTACACCACTCACGGCAGAATAGCCAGCTCTGAGGAATATGTATTTCGTTTATGGAACCCTATTTGAAACTATTTGATCACATGTTATTTTTCTGTCATTTAGGCTCAAAGAAGTCTAAAATAGTTTGCACAAAATCCCATCCTTTCTTTAATTGGAGCAGATGCTTTCTTAGATATGGCAATGCTGATTCACACAATCACCTGGCTGAGGATCATCACCTGTGGCTGCTGTTTAAGCTGGGTGCTCCATGCATAGGCTTGATTTGCATAATATCCCATACTGGCACCTTTCAATGACCTCCCATTGCAAGGATAGAGGAACAGCCAGGTGGCGAGACCCGGATGACATGAATCCGGTTCATACATGGTATGCCAGGCCATTGACAAGCCTGTGTGTGTGTGTGTGATGCAATAATCAGCAGGGCATCACCAGTGCCTGCAAGCCATGTCCACACAAGCATTTTAGGAAAGGAGGGGTGCAGCCCTTTCTCATCTTCTGCCTCCAGTGGTTCTCCTTCCCTGTGTGTTGCTTGCACAGTGCTAGAGCCGGGGGTGGCCACCTCCATCTTTCAGAAAAGAGGAAACACATCACCAAAAAGACAAAAGACACAAATTTGCATATGTTACATTATATGCCTAGATGCACATTTAGACATAATTACTTTAATTAGTTTAAATAGTGTGGTGGACCGAACCTGGTCCGTTGCACGGGTTCGGCACCTTAAGGGTTAACCGGCACCGAAGTCATGCCCTGTATGCAGCTCCCAAAGACTTTAATTCCAGCAATGAGTGATATTGACACGGAATCCCCCCAGAAACACAGGGAAACCACAATCTGGTCAATTTCAAAGAGTTTAATGGACTACTGGAATTTCACAGTACAGTAATACCTTGGATTACGAGCATAATTCATTCCGGAACCATGCTCGTAATCCAAAATACTCGTACATCAAAGCGAGTTTCCCTATTAGAAATAATGGGAACTCAGATGATTCATTCCACAACCATTTAATCACTGCTTTGCCGGCTCCCTGGCAGGAATGGTAACAAAAAAACTGGGAAGACAGAAGCAGATTGAAAGAGGAAAGAAACTGTAAAGAGAGAGGGAGAAAGAAGAAACAACCACCTTTAAAACAACTTGACTGCTGCTTTATGAACCGTGTCTGTGACAAAGGTAATACCTTTCCCAACATCCTGGCATGTACTTCATGAAAATGTCTTAAGGGCAACTTCTCTGAGAGCTTCCTGCCTCCCCTCTCCACCCTTGCAGCCAACCACAGCTTGTCCTTCTTGCCCTATACCAGTATTCTCCGCTGGCTGGGGCATGCTGGGAGTTGTAGGCCAAAAACATCTGGGGACCCAAGGTTGGTTGGAGAACACTGCCCTATACTTTTGCAATGCATGGAAAAGGAAGCGCTCTCCTTTCCCTGCCCAGCCTCCCTGTGGGTGTTCAAAGGCCTGGCTGTTGTTTAGCCAGTTTGCTAGGAAATCTCTGCGGTCTTCTTCCTGAAAGGGGAGAGGGATTAGAAGGACTAATTGAGATCACCTTACTTTACAAATGTTACTCTGCAAAACGAGACAGGAAGATGGATTGCTCTCAACTATTATTCATTAGGGGAAGTCCTTTATAAATTTCAGATTAACAATTTCTCTTCAAGAGCCTCACTGTTATCCTTCTCTCATAGTAACTCATCATAGCATTGCAAACATTGAACCATGAGAATTGCTAGAGAAAAATGGCAGTTGTGGAACTTAAGGGAGCTCATTGCCTTTCATAAAAGGGGCTGGTGTGTCTTAAAAATACCTAATGCTCAGTCATAATGGCTGCACCTAAAAATATTGCTACAGGGCATGCGACCTTAGGGCAATGCTCCCCCGCCCCAACTGTCCAGCCACATCAGTTACTTTTGTTTTAGCCATCTGTTTTCACATTGCACAAAAATACTACTTGGAGGCTATGTTATGTCCTGACAAGTCCTATAATGGACGTTTCAGTAACGAAGAGTCCAACATTTTGTTAGATGGAAATGGGATGTCATGTTGTCCTTGTAAAGTCACACTTCAAGGATCATGTGGGAAATCCCTCAGTTCATAGATGTATCTCAAATAAGAGGAATTATTTCCCTTGCTAATTGGCTGACTGACAAAAAAGGGCCTGTCAGTATAAGTGAGTGCCATTCAGCCTCCACCTGGTGGTGGTTCTTTTTGCTTTCTCCTTCCTTGGCTTTTAATCTTTTTACTTGCTCTGTCTCTTGATGGCTGATCTGCTTTTTTATGTCATGGTCTTGGCACATCTGATAGTCATTGGTTTAGCTACTGTCATGTCAGGATAGATCTTGGCCAGGGCAACTGAATGCTTTGAGGTCATTTAAGGCCTTTGCATATGAATTCCAACCTCTATGAGCATCTGGTGTGAAATTCAACTCCTTTGTCCATGGTAGTCTGCCATTGGATTATACATGGCACCTGGGGATATGGATCAGTTGAGCCTTTTGTGGCAAAAGGACAGATCAATTTTGCTGCCATCAAAGTAGGATCAGCCAAAGAAAGTGTAGACATTTCTCTCCCCCTCACTGCCACTTTAACTGTTAACACAGGGGTGGGGAACCTCTTTCCAAATTCAGTTTTGGAAAGCACTCTGGTCACTCCAGTGGTGGGTGGGGCCAAGGGCAAAAGGGATAGGACCAACATTCAAAAAAACACCAGCATATTGGTGCCTACACCTCATGCTGCCAGTGCCAGTAGTTAAGCCTTAACTTTCAACCTTTCATTTCAACCTTTTAGAAAGGAGGGGAAACTGCACAAAAGCCAAAAACATCATGTGTTTGGGGGTGTGTGGCCATCTGGGGAACCCTGGGGGGGAGGATTGGGACCCCAGGCCTAAGGTTCTCCAGCCCTCTGTTAACATCTGCTGCCTTCATTAGCCATAAATAGTTGCCTACTTTTAGGTATGCCGCAGCCTTTTATGTGTTTTAAAAAAAGAGGTAGGTAGACAGATCATGATAGGTGTTGGAAGCCATGGGGAGGAATTAGTATCCGTGCTTATGGAAATGCCACGACCCTTGTCTTCCACCCAAAGCTTTCTCCAATGTATTCTAATTGTTTAACTGCTCACTAGGTGCCATATTCTGCAGTGATTACAATTCTTCTGGACTCTACTAACTTAGATCTACAGTAACAGCTTAAATTATTACTTTTCACAACTTGTTTATAAAAAGCTTTTTTTTTTATCACCACAAATAAATGAAACAATTGTACCTTGTGGAGAAAGCCAACCTAAGCCCCCTGCCTGACACACACACACTCACCAAGGAGGGGGGGAAGGAGACCCGGGGGGGGGGGAGACAGCCAGTCTCCACAGATGCCAAAGGGGACAAACAACATCTGCATAGAATCACCCCAGGGGGGAAGGCAGGAAGCATCCTCAGGTTTGTCAATGCTCTCGCATATCAGCCCCATCTACATAAGACTTGAATACCTCTCCAGAGCAGACACTTCGGCACCCTTAAGAAATGGCCACTCAACACCATAGGATGGGACCATTAAGCAAGTGGCTTCAAAGGGACCCCATCCCACGGGGGGAGGGCGGGCGTCACCCCACCTGACCCAAAAGGCCGCCCCTCAGGGAGGGTGTCAACCCACCTGATCACGGAGGGAAGGGCTACCTGAAACACCAAGGTATAAAACACCCTGCGCAAGGGAACTGGTGGCAGTTCAGCAATCTTGCCCATGCCTGGGGTAAGGGAACGAAGGATCGGCAACCCCGGGTAGCAGCACCCGGCGCGCTCCAGCTAACTGGAATCACTGGCTGCTTGGGTTGACTGGACCCCCGGGAAACCAAGCTGAAATCACTCACAAGCCGCTTGGGTAGATCGGGCCCCTGCCGGGAACCCAGCTAGCCGCTTGGGCAGACCGGGCCTCCGCCGGGAACCCAGCTAGCTGCGTGCGGTTGACCGGGCCTCTGCCGGGGCCCGAGCTGAACTAACTAGCTGAGAGCCCTGAAATCATGGTGTCCTTGAGACTTCTTTCTTGTTACTTTGTACCGTACTGATAAGCTGTATTGCTGGCGTGGGTCTAAGTTTGTGAAGGTAATTTTGTAAATAAACTTGTTTTCTAAAAGATACTTTTGTGGCTATAAGTTATCCCTTTGTTCTGGGCTAAGGGTGAGGCGCTGGGGACCTCGGAGAAGGCCCGCCCTAGGACTCGCTACCCCCTTAGCATTGAACCCGCGCAGAAGACCAGGTTGTCGGTCTTCCACTTACCTTAAATTAAAATCACATTAAAACAGGTAGCAATTATGAAGTAGCTGCATTACAGTCAAGATATATTCACCCTTGCTGAACAGTTATAAATTGACCTGCTGAAGTCAAAGCACCTGTTGACTCCAGTGTCCGCTTGCTAGAGCAGGGGGTCCCCAACCTTTTTGGACATGTGGGCACGTTTGGGAATTTGAGAAACTGCTGTGGGCACCACCACAGAATGGCTCCCATGGAGGATGTGGCTAGTCGCATAATGGCTGCTAGTGAGCTAAGGTGGGAGGGGAGGAGAAATAGCGAGGCTAGAAGGGAGGGGGAAATAGCAAGGAAAAGGGGTAGAGGGGAGAGAAAGAGCAAGGCTAGAGGCTAGGAGAGGTAGAAACAGCAAGATAAAGGGGCAGAGGGAGAGAAATAGTGAGGCTAGAGGCTGGGAGTCGAGAGAAACAGCAAGAAAGGGGTGAGTGGGAGAGAGAGAGAGAGAGAGAGAGAGAGAGAGAGCAAGGCCAGGGGCTAGGAAGGGGAAGGGAGAGAAATAAAGAGGAAAGGGGTTGGGGGAGACAAATAGCGATGCTGGAGGCTGGGAGCTGAGAGAGAGCAAAGGGGAAAGGTCTGTGTGGACAGAAGATTGGGTGGTGCCAGGAAGCGGCTCTTTCCTTTTCTTCTTGCCCTCTGATCAGCAGCAGGTTCAGGAACAGGAAGGAGAACCTGGTGCCCTAACGTTTTTCAAGTTTTTTAATTAAAAAACATTTTTTTTGAATAGGGCAGGGAGTAGAGAGGTTTGTGGGCATCATGGCACCTGCAGCACCACATTGGAGACCCATGCACTGGAGAATTCTGCTGTCCTAACACTTGGAACTGTACATGGAAATGGACCAATAGGCAGTGAAGCTGTCGTAACAGGGGAGTCGTCACATGCTCCCTGTCACTGGCCCCGGTCAACAGTCTGGCTGTGCAACTCTCTGGAGCAACATCTGGACAACAACAAGTGCAATAACAACAAGTGCACGGATTAAGGATGTGACAGAGCAGCTGCCGAGGCTCATACAGCCCACCGACACATACCCCTTTCTTCTCATCCACGTGGGTACAAATGATACTGCCAAGTGGAGTTACAAAGAAATCACGGCAGACTTTGAAGAGTTGGGAAGGGAACTCAAGAACTTTGGGGCCCAGATAGTTTCTCATCCATCCTTCCAGTACTTGGAAGAGGAATAGAAAGGGAAAGAAAAATGCTCCGAGTGAATGACTGGCTATGAAGGTGGAGCCGACGTGAGAGATTTGGATTCTGGGACCACTTCCTGGAAGATGGACTGCTGGCAAAGGATGGGTTGCACCTCACAAGGACTGGGAAGTATGTGTTTGGCCACAGCATGAGGAACTTAATCAGGAGGGCTTTAAACTGAATCCAACAGGGGAGGGAGACATAAACTCGGGGGTAACAATGGAAGAAGGCCTCTGTGCACAACGGAGAGAACAGCTCCAGCGGTGCCCAATGATAGTCTACTACAAAATGTAGGAAGAAAGTCGGACTATAAAGCACATAAGGTCCCATGGCAAACGACTCTAATGAGAAAAGGAGCCCAGGATGGGTGGGAGTTTTTAAAAAAGGAAATTCTAAAGGCACAATTGCAAACAATTCCCACAAGGAAAAAAGGCAGAGGGCAACAGAAGAAGCCAATGTGGCTTCACAAAAAACTCAGATGACCTGAAAACAAAAAAGGACACGTATAGGAAGTGGAAGGAAGGACAGGCTACAAGGGAAGAGTACAGGCAGGTAGCACAGAACTGCAGGAATAGTGTCAGGAAGGCTAAAGCTGAGAATGAGCTGAGGCTAGCCAGGGATGCTAAAAACAACAAGAAAGCTTTCTTCAGATACATGCACAGTAAAAGACAGAGAAAAGAAATGGTGGTTCAACTATGCAATGAGGATGGCAAATTGAAAACAGAAGACGAAGAAAAGGCCAAAGTGTTCAATTCCTACTTCGGCTTGGTCTTCTCCGGAAAGAGGGTCCATGACCCCCCTGGCAAACCTGAAGTGCAGACTGAAGGGGCAGGATTGCAGCTTGAGATTGATAGGCAAATGGTCAAGGAGCACCTGATTACTCTGAACGAGTTTAAATCTCCAGGGCCTGATGAGCTGCATCCTAGAGTAATAAAGGAACTGGCAGAAGAACTCTCAGAACCACTGTCTATTATCTTTGAGAAATCATGGAGGACAGGTGAAGTGCCAGATGACTGGAGGAGGGCAAATGTTGTTCCCATCTTCAAAAAGGGCAAGAAGGAGGAACCTGGGAACTATAGGCCAGTCAGTCTGACATCAATCCCCGGGAAGATTTTTGAGCAGATTATAAAGAAGTCAGTCTGCAAGCACCTTGAAAACAATGCAGTGATTACTAGAAGCCAGCATGGATTTGTCAAGAACAAATCCTGTCAGACTAATCTGATCTCATTTTTTGATCGGGTAACCTCCCTTGTGGACTGTGGGAATGCTGTGGACATTATATACCTGGACTTCAGCAAAGCTTTCGACAAAGTGCCTCATGATATCCTGATTAGTAAGCTAGCTAAGAGTGGGCTAGATGGAACAACTATCAGGTGGATCCACAATTGGCTACAGAATCGGACTCAAAGAGTGCTTATCAATGGTTCCTTCTCAAACTGGGGAGAGGTAACGAGCGGGGTACCACAGGGCTCGGTCCTGGGCCCGGTGCTCTTCAACATTTTTATTAATGACTTGGATGAGGAGGTACAGGGAATGCTTATCAAATTTGCAGATGACACAAAGTTGGGTGGAACAGCTAATACTCTGGAAGACAGAAACAAAATTCAAAGTGACCTCGATAGGCTGGAGCGCTGGGCCGAAAACAACAGAATGAAATTTAATAGGGATAAATGCCAAGTGCTGCACCTAGGGAGAGGAAACCAAATGCAGAGTTACAGAATGGGGGACACTTGGCTCAACAATACTACAAGTGAGAAGGATCTTGGAATTGTGGTAGATCACAAACTGAATATGAGCCAGCAATGCGATGTGGCTGCAAAGAAGGCAAATGCAATTTTGGGCTGTATTAATAGAAGTATAGCTTCCAAATCGCGGGAAGTGATAATTCCCCTTTACTCGGCACTGGTTAGGCCTCATCTTGAGTGCTGCGTCCAGTTCTGGGCACCTCACTTTAAGAAGGACATAGACAAACTGGAGAGGGTTCAGAGGAGGGCAACAAGGATGATAAAGGGACTGGAAACAAGGCCCTATGAGGAGAGACTGAAAGAACTGGGCATGTTTAGCCTTCAGAAGAGGAGACTGAGGGGAGATATGATCGCACTCTTCCAGTATTTGAAGGGATGTCACACAGAGGAGGGCAAAGATCTCTTCTCGTTCATCCCAGTTTGCAGGACACGGAATAATGGGCTCAAGTTACAGGAACCTAGATTCCACCTAAACATCAGGAAAAATTTCCTGACTGTCAGAGCAATAAGACAATGGAATCAACTACCTAGGGAGGTGGTGGGCTCTCCCACTCTGGAGGCATTCAAGGTGCAGCTGGACAGACATCTGTCAGAGATGCTTTGACCTAGATTCCTGCATTGAGCAGGGGGTTGGACTCGATGGCCTTGTAGGCCCCTTCCAACTCTACTTTTCTATGATTTCTATGATTCCTGGGCCCAGTGCTCTTCAACATTTTTATTAATGACTTGGATGAGGAGGTGCAGGGAATGCTTATCAAATTTGCAGATGACACAAAGTTGGGTGGAACAGCTAATACTCTGGAAGACAGAAACAAAATTCAAAGAGATCTCGATAGGCTGGAGCGCTGGGCCGAAAACAACAGAATGAGATTTAATAGGGATAAATGCCAAGTGCTGCACCTAGGGAAAGGAAACCAAATGCACCGTTTCAGAATGGGGGACACTTGGCTCAACAAGTGAGAAGGATCTTGGAATTGTGGTAGATCACCAACTGAATATGAGCCAGCAATTCGATGTGGCTGCAAAGAAGGCAAATGCTATTTTGGGCTGCATTAATAGAAGTATAGCTTCCAAATCGTGTGAAGTGATAATTTCCCCTTTACTCAGCACTGGTTAGGCCTCATCTTGAGTCCTGCGTCCAGTTCTAGGCCCCACACTTTAAGAAGGATGTAGACAAACTGGGGACGGTTCAACAAGGATGATAAAGGGACTGGAAACAAGGCCCTATGAGGAGAGACTGAAAGAACTGGGCATGTTTAGCCTTCAGAAGAGGAGACTGAGGGGAGATATAATAGCACTCTTCCAGTACTTGAAGGGTTGTTGTCACGCAGAGAAGGGCCAGGATCTCTTCTCGATCATCCCAATTTGCAGGACACGTAATAATGGGCTCAAGTTACAGGAACCCAGATTCCAGCTAAACATCAGGAAAAATTTCCTGACTGTCAGAGCAATAAGACAATGGAACCAACTAGGGAGGTGGTGGGCTCTCCTACTCTGGAGGTATTCAAGGTGTGGCTGGACAGCCATCTGTCAGGGATGCTTTGACCTGGATTCCTGCCTTGTAGGCCCCTTCCAACTCTACTTTCCTATGATTCTATGATTCTAAGGTAATTACACAAATAGAGCTGTATACTTTCAAAAAGCAGGAATAATAGAAATAAAAGAAACAATAACACAGTTCTCTCTAATCTCTTTCTCTCTCATACTCTTTCACCTGTATGCCTCAGTTAAGAGATTCCTTCTCCAGCCTAGCCCTGGCTGTTCTGCATTCTTTAGTCTCTGCTTCTCTGTCTGTCTCTGCTTCTTGGTGCCTGCCATTTCCCTGCTCCCTCTCTCCAATTTTGCTCTCTCACTCACCCACACCTCTTTATATACCCTCCGACAGAACTAGAAGGTTACAATCATGTGACCTAAAACTGGGGAAATGAAACTTAACGCTATTAAGGGGGAAAGGTGACTTTAACTCCATTTGGGGGGAAAGGAAACTTTAACTCCATGAGGGGAAAATGAAACTCACGAATGCCCCCCCTCCCATCAGGAGATGTTTGGGCCTACAGGCTTCAAACTAACTCAAGCCTGTGTAGGCCTCAATTCTTCACACCTGGTACCTATGCTGTGGTTTGTGGTGCCAGGTGAAGACCTTCTAACTTTCTCCAGGCTTTTAACTTTTAATCTTAAATTAATTTTAGTTATCTATAGATCATGTGACATTTTAAGATTTGTGAAATTTCTGATGCTGCTGCTATTTGTTATATTTTGTACTTTTGTGGTTGTACCTTTTATGTATCAGTTCTCTTTTACTGCAAGTCACCCTGAGAACTTTTGTTAGTGGGGAAAATATAAATATTGTAAAAAAAAATTAAAAATAAGAATAACTCATCTCATTATCTGGAGTGGAAAATGACTAATTCACATTGAATGCCAAAGACAAGAACTCCTGTTTGTACTGCTACCTTTTCTTTGGAGGGGAAGGGGAAATTTTGCTGCCCAATCACATATGTGCTGAAATCCTAGATATCTCCATTGTTTTATGTGTAGACTGTACAGCTTCCAGCCATAAAGGAAATTTTTAACCCATTCTAACTTGAACCCCACTTGAAACATGGAGGCTTGAAATCTGACAGTCCAGCTCAGCTGTCAGAGAGCAATTACTCCTGTAAGTGAGAAGCCTTCTCCTTTTCATGCTCCCAAGATGGTATCATCTTGGGAACAATTGCAAAGGTGATGGCACCTGAGCTGAGTTCCCCCCCCCCAAGCTCTAGGTGCCACCCCACTTTTGCTAGCAAAGATCAGTCTGGGCTTTGGAGTACTTTGACAGAGGGGATTGTGTCATCTGTCAAAGAGTTCCAAAGGTGGATTTACTTATCTGTGCCCCTGGAAGGCACTGGACAGGGTGGGTGCCAGCTGGACTTTGCCAGCAGGCAGCCCCTTGCCCATTACCCACCCCAGGTTCCCCGTTGCCACTCCCACGTAACTCCTCCGGCCGGCCGCAGTTGTGAAAGGGCAGCAATAAAAATAATAATTAAAAAGTGAGGGTACCCTTTGGACAGCTGAGCTCCCTGCAAAAACCCCAATGATCTTGCTGCAAAGGTCTAGGCACCACCCCATTTTTGGGGTGATCTAGGCACCACCCCATTTTTGGGGTGATCTAGGCACCACCCCATTTTTGCTAGCAAAGATCAGTCTTCACAAATTAATTGCAAAAATCAGGGGTGACCAAAAAAATTTAGAAAAGAAAAACATTTGGCAAGCACGAGGGGCTCTTCCAAGGTAGCATGGGGTCACCTTGGAGGGGCAGCTCGTACCCATCAAAAGGGGGATTGTGAAAGCCGGCTTGACAGCTTCTTTTGCCATCAGAAGAATTTTTTTTAAAGGGACAGTCAACCTGCAGCAAGCTCAAAAGGGCTTGTGCTAGGTGTGGGGAAGCCGGTGCCAGGTGCCCCCAAGTGCCACTTGGGCACTTTGGGGGTGGCTGGCACTAGCGCATGCCTGGGAGCCCCATGGCAACAGTAGCAAGGGTACTTTGCTGCTCTTGCCATGGGGCTCCCGATTTGTGCACAAAAAATTAATTATTATTTTGGGGCACAGATCTTTGTGTGCCCAAAAATGATGGGCAGGTATGGGCAGCTCCTCCAAGGTGCCCCTACAGCACCTTGGAGGGACTGCTCATGGCTGCCAAAGCAGGGATCATGAAGGAAAGTATTGGGCATGTGCACAAACAGCCCCCCTTGAAAAAATCTAGGCCTGTCTCCTAAGCACCAGACAGTCTCCTCAGGTCTTCTCTTTGCTGTCACTCTCTCTCTGGATCTGCAGAGAGAATTTGCAGTAGTTCCTTCAGCTGCACTATAGCTCCCTAAGGCATAACTTGGAAGAGCAAAGCTCCTGTCTCCCTTTCCTTTCCCCGAGCTCCTTATGGACATGGATCCTGCGTCCCTCTGTCCCAAGGGCTCCTTTTTGGGCAAAACTTCAGGGAAGGAGCGACTCCCCAAAAATTAACCTTTTGTGAGTTGGTGCCTTGAAAAGAGGCTTCAATATTCCCTAGGATGATCATTGTGAAAAATCACCCTATCAAATTAGGTCAATGCTCTCTGTTGTGGGCTGCATTAGACTTCTGAGCAACACTGTTTGGAGTAATAGTATAGTACATTGTGGCATTGCATATAAAAACTGCATATGTGATGCACCTCTTAATGAAATCATGTTTACACATCTCTAGTTGCACTTACCCATTTCTTTGCAATTCAGATTTGTAACGGAGTTCAATTTATGTATCCCCGAGTGTGTGCCAAATAAAAGTGTTTTATGGTTTTACTTAATCTTCCCTTCTTGCAAATGTTCTTTCTATGTATAACTGTGGGTAGGGAAACAACTGTGGTCATTCTGTGATGTCAATTCATGTTGTTACAAGCACACACTGTTAGCTAAAAGTGCTGATGGCAGCAGCACCTTTCTCTGTGTGTGGCATGAGGCTCTCCCATGGTGATCCGTGTCCAGTTGGCACGGTCAGTGTCAGGGGATGTGACTTGGCTTTACAAAGGAAGGAGCCAGGAGGGAGAAGTGCTTAGCTGAGGATTCAAAGGGCCCTCTCTGCCCCCACAATAGCACTCCTCCCAGCTTCTGCAAGGGTGGGGCAGCTTTGTGTCCAGCTGCAGGGGAGGCAAAGCAC
Organism: Shinisaurus crocodilurus; assembly: GCA_021292165.1. Lineage (NCBI taxonomy): Eukaryota > Metazoa > Chordata > Lepidosauria > Squamata > Shinisauridae > Shinisaurus > Shinisaurus crocodilurus. The sequence goes on along the minus strand of CM037876.1, from coordinate 117,778,227 downwards.
AAACTAATCAGCGCATGCTTCTTGCAGTGCTGGCTAACCAGGGAGGGAGGCGGTCTACACTAGAGCTACATGAGCTTTGTGCCCACCCCTTTCAGTTGCGTTTTCTTCCTGCCAAGACTGCAGGGAAGGAGCAGACCGGGGCATTGGATTGAGCAGTGGTGGTGCAGAGGCACCTGTGGAGGAAGAGATGATGTTGCTGGATAGCAGTTGCTGCCACCTGAGTTTTTAAAGCACCCCCCACAAAAAAACCGCACGCATGTACATACACAGCTCAGGAAAGGATTAATAGATTTAACCCTTTCAGGCACCCAGAAGTTGAGGGGGGGGGGCTTTGGGGCTCAGAGTACCACAGTTGACACTTTGAGGCCTGTAATTGGCAGCCATTAGTGACTGCTATTTGTAGTGGGGAAGTGGTTGTGGCTTGGACCCAGGCATCCTCTGTCTGGAGACCTTTTAAGATGCCCTCGTAAGGTGGCTCACACTGACTCAGCTTGTCTCAGTGTGGAAAGCTAAGCAGGGTCAGGCCTGGATGGGTGACCTCTCCTCTAGTTTCCTGCATTGTGCAGGGGGTTGGACTCGATGGCCTTGTGGGCCCCTTCCAACTCTATGATCTATGAATCTATGAGTTGGCTTGGGGCATTAGGCCTGTCAGGCCCAACAAATCTTTTTTTTTCTTTTTCTTTTTTAATGTATATATTTTTTATTGAATTTTCCAAAACAACAACAAATCATATTTGGCTTTCGCCTCATTGTCTGACAAACATTACCAATCCTTATCCAATCTAAGTTTCCTCTATTTTCACAGAAAGAATTTCTATCACCTTACCAATATTCAAAAATCAAAACCCAAAGTTATTAAGTCACTACAAAATGGGAAGTTACCAGATACATGGAGAGAGGCTAATATTGCATTGATACCTAAAGAAGGACAAGACTTGACTTCTTTTAAAAATTATAGGCCAATTTCATTATTGAATAATGATTATAAATTATTTACAATGATTCTATCTGAAAGATTAAAGAAAATTCTGCAAGAGTTTACTCATCAGGATCAATGTGGTTTTCTGCCTAAAAGACAATTAAGAGATAACATTAGAACTGTGTTGGATGTGTTGGAATATTTAAATTGTCATAATGAAAAACAAGCAGCACTGATTTTTTTGGAAGCTGAAAAAGCCTTTGACAACATGAATTTGAGTTTTTTATTTGGAGTTATGAATGAAATGGATTTTGGAGAGAACTTTATTAAAGGAGTAAAATAAAAAAGCACAAATAATTAATGGTGAACTGACAAAGCCTTGTATGATACAAAAGGGAACAAGACAAGGTTGTCTATCTCCACTACTGTTTATTTTAGTTTTAGAAGTTTTGCTTAGAGATATTAGGCAAGATGGAAGAATCCCGGGAATAAAAATTAAAGAAGAATCGTACAAGTTGAGAGCTTTTGCAGATGATTTGATGATAGTCTTGGAAAATCCACTACAAGGTGTGCAAACTCTGTTGGATAAATTAGGTACGTAAATGAGTTTGGAGGGTTGGCAGGATTTAAGGTAAATCATGAAAAAACAACAATGTTGGTGAAGAATATGAGAGCGGAAGACCAACAGATATTGGTGCAAACAACGGGTTTTCAAATTGAAAAAAGAGTAAAATACCTTGGTATCATAATGACAAATTCGAATTCCACATTCTTTCAAAACAATTATGTTAAGATATGGTCAGGAATTAAAAATGATATGTTGAAATGGGAGAAACTAACATTGTCTTTGTTGGGTAGGATTTCTGTGATAAAAATGAATGTTTTACCAAGAATGATGTTTTTATTTCAAACACTGCCGATTTTAACTAATGATGTGCCCTTTAAAGAATGGCAAAAGGACTTATCTACCGTAAATTTATATGGCAAGGAAAGAAACCACGTGTTAAATATATAGTTTTACAGGATGCGAAAGAAAGGGGTGGATTGGGTGTACCTGATCTCAAATTGTATTTTAATGCTTGCTGTTTTGTTTGGTTGAAGGAATGGGTGACATTGAGAAATTAGAATTAGAAGGGCATGATCTAAGGTTTGGATGGCATAGATATTTGTGGTACGACAAAGCTAAGGTTAATGTAGATTTCAAGAACCACTATATCAGAAGGGCGTTATTAAGAGTTTGGAACAAATATAAGCCTAGGATATGCCCAAAATTACCCTTATGGATATCACCCTGTACTGGGAATTGCGGAAGATGGCGAGGAGTACAGGAGTGTTGTACAGAGTTCTGCCTCTATGCTCTGGGTTTGCTTTAAGAATCAGCAAACGGCCTTGGCTACTTGGCTGCTTGCCAAGCTGATGCAACATGCAATCAAGAGCAACTCACTTGCGCATGATCTGGCTGCTGGCCAGAGGGATGACACTGCAAACAGCACAGGTGCTAACAATGAAGCACGAGGTCTGCAATCCAAGAAGCTTGGTGCTATTTAAGAAGAGCAAGTGCAGACTGAGGTTGTTGTTGGTGGTGGTGGTTGTTGTTGTTGGTTGGTTGGTTGCATGTGGAGTACTGAAGAACTGGAAGGAGTGAGGAGGAGCAGAGGACACTGTGCAGAGAGCCTTGCAGAAGCCCAATGTGGAAAACCAATACCCAGGCAGAGAGCTGCTGGACCTAGCATTCGGGTTGGTTGAACATTGACTGTGCAGCTAAGGGGTGGGATTTCCACCAGGGAACTGGGAGTAGCATTGTTGTACTTGTGGCTCAACTTTACAATAAACATGTTTGGCTTTGACTTCCTGGAGGAGTATTTATTATGGTCAGAAAATCTCTCAAAGAACCTTTGCCAATCCCTTTTGGGGATCCTGTGGCAAAACACACCCCAAGAGGCATTATACAGGAAAGAAATGACAAGCAATGAGAATTGGTTAAAATACCGAGAAATATTGGAATTGCGTCAGGGAACATATTGGATTAAAACACGGGATTGTTTAGTAACAGAAGGTTATAACTTACACTGGTTTTCATACATGCAACTATCAGAGAGATTTAATGTGGATAAAAGAATGTATGATATAGAACAGGATAAGTCTGAATTTGAAATACAATTGTGTACAGGTGATGACCATGTAATTGCAAAAATGTATAAATTTCTGTTGAAGTTTGGGACAGAAGAAGAACAAGTTAAGGACTGTATGGTTAAATGGGCAAGGAACAATGGGAACGCATGTGGACTAAAGGTATAAAATCTACATTGTGTTCTGATCTTAGAGAGAATTTTTACAAGATGATGTATCATTGGTACCTAACACCTGTGAAATTGGCTAAGATGTATAAAAATGTGTCAGATGTATGTTGGAAATGTCAAAATCATGAAGTAATATTTTATCATGTTTGGTGGACATGTAAAAAAGTGAAAACATATTGGGTACAAATACATACATAGATACAAAAGATTTTAAAAGTGAATATTAAATTGAAACCAGAAATGTTTTTATTGGGTATAATGGATTTACAACTTGAGAAAGACTATGGAACATTATTACAATATATGATGACAGCAGCAAGAATAATCTATGCTCAAAAATGGAAAGAAGCAACAATACCAACTATAGAAGACTGGCTGTTGAAAATGTTGGACTTAGCAGAGATGGCAAAATTGACTAGTTTAATTAGAGAAAAAAATCTATCTTCATTCAAGAAAGACTGGAAACCTCTGGTGGACTTCTTGAGGAGGAGGGAAAGTGACTTAAGAGAGGCCCAACAAATCTTCATAAACAGTGTGCATCAAGCCAGTTGGCGAGGCCCCCTGGTGGTTATGGTCCTTAGAAGCTCCCTAGTTGATAGTGACCCAGGGCTCTCCAACCTTGGGTCCCCAGATGTTGCTGGACTACAGCTCCCAGAATCCCTTGCTATTAGACATGCTGGCTGGGTATGCTGGGAGCTGCAGGCTGGGGGCCCAGTGCTCTTCAACATTTTTATTAATGACTTGGATGAGGAGGTACAGGGAATGCTTATCAAATTTGCAGATGACACAAAGTTGGGTGGAACAGCTAATACTCTGGAAGACAGAAACAAAATTCAAAGTGACCTCGATAGGCTGGAGCGCTGGGCCGAAAACAACAGAATGAGATTTAATAGGGATAAATGCCAAGTGCTGCACCTAGGGAGAGGAAACCAAATGCAGAGTTACAGAATGGGGGACACTTGGCTCAACAATACTACAAGTGAGAAGGATCTTGGAATTGTGGTAGATCACAAACTGAATATGAGCCAGCAATGCGATGTGGCTGCAAAGAAGGCAAATGCTATTTTGGGCTGCATTAATAGAAGTATAGCGGGAAGTGATAATTCCCCTTTACTCGGCACTGGTTAGGCCTCATCTTGAGTACTGCGTCCAGTTCTGGGCACCACACTTTAAGAAGGATATAGACAAACTGGAGAGGGTTCAGAGGAGGGCAACAAGGATGATAAAGGGACTGGAAACAAGGCCCTATGAGGAGAGACTAAAAGAACTGGGCATGTTTAGCCTTCAGAAGAGGAGAGTGAGGGGAGATATGATCAGCACTCTTCCAGTACTTGAAGGGATATCACACAGAGGAGGGCCAGGATCTCTTCTCAATCATCCCAGTTTGCAGGACACGGAATAATGGGCTCAAGTTACAGGAACCTAGATTCCACCTAAACATCAGGAAAAAATTCCTGACTGTTAGAGCAATAAGACAATGGAATCAACTACCTATGGAGGTGGTGGGCTCTCCCAGTCTGGAGGCATTCAAGGTGCAACTGGACAATCATCTGTCAGGGATGCTTTGACCTGGACTCCTGCACTGAGCAGGGGGTTGGACTCGATGGCCTTGTAGGCCCCTTCCAACTCTACTTTTCTATGATTCTATGACCCAAGGTTGGACGGCCAGGCATTGACTCCAGAGTGATATAGCCCAACCAAGCTTGAGGGTGTCAAATTGGGGTGCTTGTTGACAGCAGTGGTATAGCCACAGGAACAAAAGAAGGGAATGTCAGCTTCAGGAGGAAAAGGGAAGCACCCTGCAAATAAAGAAAAAGGTTTTAGCCTCTTCATCGAATGAGTGAGTATCTGGCTATGGCAGCTTTGCCCAACCTGGTGTCCACCGGACGTTTTGGACTACCACTTCCAGTTGCTTTGCAACGGGTGGGGAAAAGACAGGGTATAAATATAATAAAATAAATAAATAAAATAAATAAATCAGCATAGTGATAAGAGATGGTGGACCAAATCAGGCAAAACACACCCAACCCAATTAATTTGGATGTGCTGTGCCGCCTTCTGGCGCCATATCCTAGGCAATCTGATGCTGAATATTTCAAGTTAGGTTTCATATTAGGCTAGGAGTTTTTCAAAATTTTGAGGATGTTGTTAGTGTGTGACAGCCAATCAACCATGAATTTTATCAACTTCTTGGCTTCATAATCTTAAAGAGTGATATGGCTGTTAGGGAATTTACTCTATACTGCCTGTGTTTTAACAGTCTTTTTCTCTGTGTTGGGACTTGGAGATACTAGGAGAGGATATATTGTGGAGTAATATCCTTCCTATCTCACGTTAGTGAGATCAGCAGAGTAGAGTCCCTTTCCAGCTTAAAAGAAGCTTAGATTTGGCTAGTGTTAGCCAGTTAGCATTTGGTAATCCAGGATACTTTAAGGCAGACTGGATTTCCCTGGGTTTGCCCCCTTTTCTCTCCCTCAGAACAATAATCAGAGACACAGTCTTGTAAAAGTTAAAAGTAACATTTACTCACTCAGATTATGCAGTTTCATTCAGGCAGGCTTAAAAGCGTTTCTTACAGTTGGTTACAGTTCATTTGGAAATACTTGGGGTCTGAACTTGTGGAGTTCAGACCAGCAACTCTGGTTACATGCTGCTGCTAGAACAACGTGGAGACAACAACAGAAGGTGCTACATTCACTAAGAGTCTGAACAGAAAAGAGGAAGAAGCAGAGAGCTACGCCCACTTCCTGTTCAGGCTGTTAATAATTCAATGAGTACCTTCTAGGAAAACCACCCTAGAAGGTATCAGTGATCTTAACCATTTCACCCAATTACCTGGTGAAACATTAGCCATGGGTTTTGACTGCAATTTTAATTATCCAACAGGCCTTAATGGCATTGCTGACACACCCTGCCCCACATGTCGATGGAACAATCCCAAGCCCAAAGTAATGCCAGCCACCCTGTGGAAATTTGAAAGGCCAAGGCCAAGCACCAGGGCAAGTTACACCAGAGCTAGTAAGTGGTTCAATCAGTTTAGGGCAGTGTTCTCCAACCTTGGGTCCCCAGATGTTTTTGTCCTACAACTCCCAGCATGCCCCAGGCAGCTATGCTGGCTGGGGCATGCTGGGAGTTGCACGCCAAAAACATCTGGAGACCCAAGGTTGGAGAACACTGGTTTAGGGTATCTGAGGGATTGTGTAAGATCTGGCCTATTCCAGTGGAGCACATAATGCATTTGGATTTTAATTGCAGAGAGGATTTTAATGCACAGAGAATGTTAAGAGGGGTGGGCCAGGAAGCATACTGTCAACTGTCAGGCAATCCCTCCAGAGGCCTTGAAAGGTATATAGTTGAGGTCCTTGGTGATATCTACAGGTTGGAGTACAAGGTGGCCCTGTTTAGATCAGCCATTTCAACAATATTTTTGGTGCCTTCAGGGTAAGAAAGATCCCGATTGGACCACTTAGGCGGAGTGTTGGAGTATAGGTATGTACACCTTTTGTATGTGGGTATCTGCATCTAGCCCTGCTGGTTTAAGACTGACCAGCAGTGCAAGACTTTGTCTGTAATGTTTTATTAATTTTATTCAGTGTTATTAACTTTTAGTATTGCCATTTTGAACTGCGTTTTTAAATTTGGTTTTAAACTTTTTAACTACATTGTATGTTTTTATTGTTGGTAGACCTTATTGTATGAATTGTTGTGAACTGCCCAGAGAGCTTCGGCTGTGGGATGGTATAGAAATGAAATAAATAAATAAATAAATAAATAATAAGCTGGCCAGATCAGAAGATCATGAGCTGTGTCCTATAGGGACATTATCCACATTTCTTGAGTTTAGAGGTGATGACCTGGGCCTCCCCCCCCCATGCAATTTGTCTCTGCTGACCAGGTGTCAGTTTGGGGCCTCTGGTCAGCTAGGGTTACCACCTGAGAGGATTGGGACCCACTCCTCCTCTGGATTTGGAGCCGCTTTAATGGCAGCACTGTTGGCAGTGCAGGATGAGCAAATACATCATATAAACCTCACAGTGAGATCTGCCACTCACAGTTTAATCTTTACTGGAGTGAAAATTAAAGGAACGATATTTTCATTGGGTATCTGTAATATGGCTTGAAGGAGTTTGTCCTAAGCCAGTGTAGGGTGAGTGGGTAGACTAAGCAGAGTCAGGGTGGAAATTAAATGAGAAGGATATTGATGGTGAGCCCCCAGAGGCACCAGCAAGGCCACATAAGTTGCCATAGACCTGAAACTCAGGGCTGCGGGATGCAGAAGGGACTCCTCTGTGGCTGGTTGACATCGCAAATTCAGTGCTGTGAGATGGGATGTTGACAGGACTCCCACAACACAAATGGATGTGTAGCTGCAAATAGACAAGGAGCTGCTTCTCGGGCTCCGAGCTGGGATGAACTCACCTTTAGCTAGTGAGAGGCTGAGGTTTGCTAGACGCTCTGGCCTATACCAATTGATTTGTCCACTCTTCGTTTGGTTTGGTTGCAGATCCCATTGTGTTGTAATGTTAATAAAGTTCTTGCCCTATTTTAATCTAATACATGTGCTTTGCCTCTTATTCTGGGTACAAAAGGATTACTAAACTCATGTTCCTTTAAGAAGCACACAGAAGGCAGAAGAACGTCACCAATTGTGACTGTTCCCATCGACATAGTGCTGTGGTGGGGAAATGCAGCTCCTGAAGCTACAAGAATCATCCCGGGACATTGATCTGGCCATCCCACCCATATCAGGCATTTACATTTCTTGTGAATGTGACTTGCCTTGAACTTCCCTGAGTATATGCTCGCAACTATATTCTACAGTCAGATGGCCCTGTAATCACATTATGATGTCCATAAATATGGCTGCTTGATTCATACATGACATTTGAACATGTGAATGAATACTTGAAGACAGCTGGGACAACATGTATTGGCAAGAAATGTAATGTCAGAATCAGTCCTGAGTAATGCTGCATTTAGTTAGGTCTGCTTTTTTAATCCACAGCTGCCTGCTTTCTTTCACCCTAATCAACCACCTTAACAGAAATGAGATATTAGATGGTATGCAAGAAAAAGAAAAAGAAAAGAAAAGATGCATAGACTGGAAGAAACTCTTAGAATGGAATATGAACTTCTTACACAGCCATTAAAAAAAAATTCTCTGTCTCTCTCTTGGCTGGCTTTTTGCCAGCATTATCCCAATTTTATATATCCTTTCCTGCCTCTGTATGTATAAATGACCAGAGAAAAGTTTTAAGTAAATTTGCCGGGGGGGGGCTCAATGCAGATCAGTTGGCAGGGTTTAATAGGATCAAGTCAGTGTAATCCTGTTTTATCCATTGTAATACAGGCAGCCGCAGAGACCCCAAATGAGAGGGGAAGGGGCTTTTAAAAAGAGTGGCGGTCATACCACAAAGCCAGGGGCTGGAGCCGTGACAAAGGCATGAGAGAGGATGAAGTGGGTTGAAATAAATAGATTAGAGTTCTCTATGGCCTAGGCACAGCGGGGGGGGGGGGGGGGGAGCAGCCGCAGAGCAGGCAGGCACCACTCTCTAGGGCCCATTTGCCTTTGCATGGTGCTACAGCATTTCCCAAGCAAGGCTACATGCCCCCACCTTGCCCACAGACTAGCACTTTCTCAGGGGGTGCTGGGAAGAGGGTAGCAGGGTTGTGCATAGTCCTGATAGGGAAAGCAGGCAGGGCTGTCCCTGTTGTTTGATGGGGGGGGGGGGGGAGACAGTCTGTGTGCAGTGCAGGGGGTGGGAGAGGATCCATCTGTCTCCCATGGAGTGGAACTGTGATGAAGCCATTTGTGGAGCAACATCATTTGAGTTCTGAGCTGCATGTATTGTGGGTTAGAGGTTGGCATTAAGAACCAATGGGGTAGTTCTTTTAAGTTGCTTAAAGGACCGTGTGTTGCCTAAAGCCAAGTGTTTCATAATGAACTTCCTAACTGCTGCTAGGATGCCTGGGAAGGCATAGGACATCTACAATTACCCCTGAAATACTGGGATGACTCAGGAAACTTTGGGAGATTAGCCACATTAGAGGACGTGTAACATGACTTGAGACACATTAGAAACACATTTCTGGTTTGGCTAAACAAAGCATTTGACAAAGCTACTTATTTTCTCTCTCTGAATAAATAAATGCCCTTTATCCTCAGATCATGTGTTTTATTTTTCATTGACTTTATGATTGTAATATTTGCTTTATTTTCTTTAAAATAGTAGTGGGGGAGGAGGAGGATGCACCTTATCAGTACTTGTTTTCCACTTGGAAAATAAGAAGACAGGCCTTAATTTGCAAAGTGATCCTGTGGAGAAAGCCCAAAACTCAGTACACACACGCACACACATCTTTCCCCAAAGGAGGGGGCCAGGGGAGGAGGGATGAGGTCACCAGGGAGTAGCCAGACAAGTCATCAGCCCCAACAAGAGCTGCAAAGGTTTCCCTACGTCACCTTCTTCTCGGGCAGGAATAAGCCCATCTACACGAAGGGGCAGGCATAAGCCCCCACCTGACTTAGGGGGTGGGGGGAGAACGGGGGATCCGGGGTAGAAAACCCCTCTCCCGTCCCGGTTCGGGTTGTTGGGAACCACGGGGCCAGATCTTCCTAAGCAACAGCCGCCCAGGCACTCCGTTCTCCGCTAGGAAGCGCCGATCGGGAGCTGGGCTGAAACTGACTAGAGTATTGTCTTTGATGTAAGGAGAGTGACCTGAATGTAACCTGCTAGCCACGGAGCTCGCTCATTGGGTAAGACGCGAGTCAACTAAGGTTATGTTGACTGTAAACGTATTCTTAGAAGACTGCTAGTTCCGATTTGATTGCTGTATAAACAAATAAAAGCCTTATTTGGGCATACAAAGACTGGTGGCTTTTTCCTCTTGTACTCGAGAGCCGATACGAGCCTTAGCGCTGTGCCGGTTAACCCTAAAGTTGCCGAACTCACGCAAAAGATCTGGTTGCTGATCCTTCACATGGTGGCAGGCGACGGGACAATTAGAAACCACATTTGACAGTCGGAACTAACAGGACTTCGGGCAGGCTAGTAGGTTGCTGGGGAGCGCTCAGAGCAAAGAAAATGAATAGTCTGAGCCAAGAGCAGGTGGAGCTAGCGAGCAGCCCAGAAACCCCAACCCAGACCTCCACAATGGAGTGGGTGGTGCGGCCAAAGACGGCAAGGCAGGAAGGGGGGGAAGCCCCCTCACCGTTGTTAAGAGGGCAGGGACCCAAGCAGTGGGGTAGCCCCAACCTTACCAGTAGCAGCCGGAGAAGCGAGATAAGGGACCCAGAGGCAGAAGAAGACCTCGGCAGAAGGGTTACTGACGGAGCCATGGGGGGAGGAGGGTTAGATGCCCTCTTTCCCCAACTCAATTGGCAACAAGCCAAAGAGTTGATGCAGCATCAACAAGAGATGCTACAGATGCAGCTAGAGTTGGCCAGGCTGACCAGGGGCACCAGACAAGGGGGAACCCCTGCATCCCAGGGTGGGGGCACCACAACCCCCAAATGGGACAAGAAGCAATTCCCCACCTACCAGTCGGGACAGGATGTACTGATCTTTTTCACCCTGTTCGAGGCTGCCTGCTTAGAGCAGAAGGTGCCGGACAACTTAAGGATGTCTGCCCTGAGGACTCAAGTCAGCGGAGAACTGGCTGATCTTCTGGGTATCCACACCCAAACCGCTCCCTTAGACTATAGAGCGTTCAAAGAAGCGGTGAGAGAGAAGTTTGCCCTCACCGCTGAGCATTGTCGCCGTAAATTTCGTTACGGGCGGCCTACCCCAGGGGACACGTATGCCTCCTGGATGGCGCACCTGGGGCAGGTGTAAGACGCATAGATCGGGGCCACCGAGAAGACCTCTTTGGCGGAGGTGCGGGAGCTCCTAATCCAAGAACAATTCTGTGCCACTATCCCTGAGGACCTAGCTACGGCGGTGAGGGATCGAGACCCCCCAAACTGTAGGGAAATGGGCAAGTTGGCCGACCAAATGGGACTGTATCGGCAGCCCAAAGGACCCAAGGGGGGTAACCTCAGTCATGGCGGGACCAAGGGAAGTGTGGAGAAGGGCAACCCCAAACCTCGGGAGGGAGCCCTAGGCAAGCCCAAAGACAACCCCGGCACCAGTAGATGTTTCTATTGTAAAGAACCGGGGCACCTCAAGAGGAGCTGCCCCAAACTGATCGCAAAGAACCGCCACGCCAAGACATCGCCGGGCAAGGTGGGGAGGATGCTTGCGCCGGAGTCCCGCAAACCAGAAGAGCACGAAGAAGATCAGCAGTCCAGCTCGTCCCTCGAGGGAGACGGTAAAGATGCGGCGCGGTCCCTGAGGAGCGGAGGACAGCATTCGCTGGGGGCCATCTCGCAGGCATCATTGATGCGCATTGCCTCACCGGAGCAGCTGCGGTGGAGCCAAGACAAATTCTGTGAGTCCATCTCTGTAAACAATGTTTCCCAGGTGGGGTATAGGGACACTGGGGCGGACATCACGGCTTTACCTCGAAGTAAGGTAAAGAAGAGACAGTTGCTAAAGGGGCGCACCTGTGCCATAAAGCCCTATAACTCTCCCAACATAGCCGTTCCCCTCGCCCGGGTCTGAGTCAAGTACAGGGGGTGGGAAGGGGAGATGGACGTTATAGTGCATGGCCAGCAAGAATGGGGAATCATCATTGGGAACGACGTTGCGTTCCGGGCTGCCCAGGTCAAGGTGGGGGTGGTGACCCGGCGTCGGGCCAAACAAGCCCCTGACCCGCAGCCTCCCAGGTCCCCGGGCCCGCCTCCCGGTCGCGGTAAAGCGGCCCCGGCAGCAGCAGCCAGCCGTCCCCCGCCGCTCCCCCCAGTTGTGGGGAGGGACGAAGACCCCGGGGGGTTCGCGCCAATGGCCCGTGATTTTAAGACTCAGAAGGCGTTTCAAGAAGAGCAGCAGAGCGACCCATCCCTCCAGGGATGTCGGGATCGGGCCAGTCAAAGGCCCGGGGTAAGAGACCAGTCAGAACGCTTTTTGTGGGAGGCAGGAGCCCTCTACAGAGAATTCTGCCCAAGGACGGGACCGGGTCCCCAACCAAAGAAAAGACAATTAGTTGTGCCTGCGAGGTACCGCCAGGCTGTACTACAACTGGCCCACGATGTGGCGTGGGGAGGGCACTTAAGACAGAAACAGACCCTAGTTAGGGTGACAGAGGGGTTTTACTGGCCCATGGTGGCAAATGAGGTGCAAGAATATTGCCGGTCCTGCGATGTCTGCCAGCGGGTGGGGCATAACCGAGACCATCCTAAAGCCCCCCTGCAACCCCTACCCATTGTGGGCATCCCCTTTGAAAGAATAGGGATAGATATCGTGAGACCCTTGAATCCCCCCACCAAGACAGAGAAGAAGTTTATATTGACTGTAGTTGACTTTGCCACCCGTTATGCAGAGGCTTTTGCTTTAGCCTCCATTTCCGCCACCAGCCTGGCTAAGACTCTCCTCTCTCTTTTCGCCCGCCTAAAAATGCCCCACACGGTGGTTTCGGACTGCGGCACAGGCTTCGTGTCCAAACTGTTTAAAAAAATGTGGGAACTGGGGGGGGTGGAGCACCTGACTTCGGTGCCATACCACCACGAGACCAATGGGTTGGTGGAGCGTTTCAACCAGACTCTTGAAAAGATGATCAGGGCATATGCGGCGAAGCACCCTGGGACTTGGGATCAAGCCCTCCCCTACTTGTTGTTTGCCTACCGGGACTCCCCCCAAGAAAGCCTGGGATTCTCCCCCAACGAACTGATGTTTGGGAGGGAGCTCCGGGGACCTTTGGCTCTGTTGCGGGTGGAATGGGAGGGGGTTGCCGCAAAAGCCTCCGTGCCTGTGCATACGTTCATGCAACACCTCCAGACTGTCCTTCGAGAGGTGAGGGAGACGGCGCAGCAGCATCTCGAAACAGCCCAGCAGCGGCAGAGCGCGTGGTACAACCGGACGGCTGTGCCACGGACTTTCGAAGTGGGGGACCAGGTGTTGGTACTGCGCCCCCAAAAGACGGACAAACTGTGCTTGAAGTGGGAGGGCCCAGGGACCGTCATTAGAAGGTCGGGGGAGGTGAACTACCAAGTGGCTTTCCCGGGGCAGCCGGGGAGGCAGAAGGTTTTCCATGTAAATATGCTGAAACCGTATGTAGAACGCGGAACGAAGGTGGGGGGAGTACAAGAGTGTGTGGAACCGGGAGACCCTGATGGGGGGTTGTTGGCCGAGTGGGGGGAAGGGGGAGGAATGGAGGAGATCAAACTGTCCCCCTCCCTGTCCGAACAGCAGCGGCAGCAGATCACCCAGGTCTTAGAAGAATTTCAGCCCATGTTCTCAGACCGACCGAGATGCACCACACTCACACAACACACCATTGACACAGGGGATAGCCCCCCCATACAATCCCTACCCTACCGGGCGGTGGGGCCCCATGCCCAAGTCGTGGCCGAGGAAGTCCAAGCCATGCTGGACTTGGAGTCATTGTGCCCAGCTCGAGCCCCTGGTCCTCCCCGATCGTATTAGTAGCCAAGAAGGATGGGGGTGTCCGGTTCTGCGTAGACTACCGGAAAATAAACAAGGTGACCGTCCCGGACCCCTACCCCATTCCCAACATAGATGTGCTGCTGGAGAGGCTTGGGGGGGCCAAGTACATCACCACCCTGGATCTGACAAAGGGGTATTGGCAGGTTCCGCTCGATTCGGACGCTGCCTTGAAATCTGCTTTCGTGACCCACCTGGGGTTGTTCCAATTCACCACCCTCCCGTTTGGGGTCCGCAATGGTCCGGCTACCTTCCAGAGGTTGGTAAACGGAATGCTAAATGGGCTGGGGGAGTTCGCCTGCGCGTACCTAGACGACATTGCCATTTTCAGTTCCACCTGGGAGCAGCATTTGCAACATGTCCGCCAGGTGTTTCAAAGGATTCAGGGTGCTGGGTTGACGGTAAAGGCGAAGAAATGCCAGGTTGGGAGGGGGGAGGTAGAGTATCTGGGACACAAGGTAGGGGGAGGTAGTGTCAAGCCCCTAGAAGCCAAAATAGAATCAGTGCGCACCTGGCCCCAACCCCAGACGAAAAAGCAGGTCCAAGCTTTTTTAAGGCTGGCTGGCTATTATCGTAAGTTCGTGCCCCATTTTAGCCAGCTAGCCGCCCCCCTGACTGACTTGTGCAAGAAGCGGCAACCCGTTAAAGTCCAATGGTCAGCCGCTTGCCAGGCAGCGTTTGAGGGACTGAAAGCCTGCCTGATGGCAGCCCCTGTGCTGCAAGCCCCAGACTTTGAAGCCCCTTTTGTTCTGCAGACGGATGCCTCAGAAGCGGGGATGGGAGCCGTCTTGCTGCAGGAACGACCAGAGCAGGGGCTGTGCCCGGTTGCCTTTTTAAGTAAAAAACTTTTGCCTCGAGAGCGGAACTTGGCCACTGTCGAGAAAGAGTGCCTAGCAATAGTGTGGGCAGTGACCAAGCTTCGCCCCTATCTGTGGGGCCGCCGGTTCCGACTGCAGACCGACCATTCCCCCTTGTGCTGGCTGGATAGGGTGAAGGGGTCCAACCAGAAGCTATTGCGGTAGAGTCTAGCCCTGCAAGATTTTGATTTTTCAGTAGAACACATCAAGAGTAAGGACAACATCGTGGCAGATGGGTTGTCCCGGGCTTTCTCAGTAGGAGACAGTTAGATAGGGATTGGGGTGGTGGACCCCAATGCCATCTTTCCCCAAATGGGAGGGTGTGGAGAAAGCCCAAAACTCAGTACACACACGCACACACATCTTTCCCCAAAGGAGGGGGCCAGGGGAGGAGGGATGAGGTCACCAGGGAGTAGCCAGACAAGTCATCAGCCCCAACAAAGGAAGACCTCGGCAGAGATCCACAAACGTCCAGGAAGGGCCATCAAGGACCATCAGCAAACAGGGCAGCCTCGAAGAGCTGCAAAGGTTTCCCTACGTCACCTTCTTCCCAGGCAGGAATAAGCCCATCTACACGAAGGGGCAGGCATAAGCCCCCACCTGACCTAGGGGGTGGGGGGAGAACGGGGGATCCGGGGTAGAAAACCCCTCTCCCGTCCCGGTTCGGGTTGTTGGGAACCACGGGGCCAGATCCTCCTAAGCAACAGCCGCCCAGGCACTCCTGTTCTCCGCTAGGAAGCGCCGATCGGGAGCTGGGCTGAAACTGACTAGAGTATTGTCTTTGATGTAAGGAGAGTGACCTGAATGTAACCTGCTAGCCACGGAGCCCGCTCATTGGGTAAGACGCGAGTCAACTAAGGTTATGTTGACTGTAAACGTATTCTTAGAAGACTGCTAGTTCCGATTTGATTGCTGTATAAACAAATAAAAGCCTTATTTGGGCATACAAAGACTGGTGATACGAGCCTTAGTGCTGTGCCGGTTAACCCTAAAGTTGCCAAACTCACGCAAAAGATCCGGTTGCTGATCCTTCACAGATCCCTACAGGGCAGTTGCATGCCTAAGGAGATCCCATCCTCCTGTCCATGGATTTCTACCCCTTTGCCCCAGATGGTGCCCAAACCAAACCTCTTTCTGGAAAGTGATGGGCACATGATGAATTGAAGCCGGGAGGAAGCTCGATGCACTTTGTTCCCACTGAAATCAGTGCGTTTTCGTCCATCATGACTAAGTGAATACCCCCTGATTTCAAGGGGAATTAAGAACAGTGCAATCCCCTCCCCTTTTGCTTGCTGGAAAGGGTCAAGAGCTGGCAGAGTCGCCCCTCCGTTGGCCTCTCCCGGTGGGAGGAGCTACACCCCCAGTAGGGGTGGGGTTCTGCCTCAGGGGAGGGCCCTGCTGTGCCTAACAGGAGGGGAATTTTTCTTAAAAACAAAAAACAAAAACACCCTCCATCCCTCCCCCCCCCCCCGCTCCACTGGGAGGAAGAGACCCCCCTCCCTCTGCTCCGTACACATCTTCTACCCGGCCTGACAAGCCAACAGGGCTGTAGATCCGTCTCATCATTTCCCCTCTCCCTGTGCCCTCACTCTGCCCATCTGGATCCAACCTGATGTCTTTGTGGTCCTAGAAAATATAAGCACTAAATATGTTGGTAAAGTGTTCTCATTAATTAGAACAATTACTGTGGGAATGGGAATATTTAAGTTTTTGTGCTGCTTAAAAAAAAAAAGAGGAATGGAAATTTAAAAGCAAAAACATATTTATAGATCAAAGTTGGTTCCAGGGCAATAAGATGCATTCTTAGGCACCTTATTGATGTGATAGTCTTAAACATTATTTTATCAATGTACATAGTGCTTTACAGAGTAACAAAAACAGCAAAGAGTACAGAATAATGTAAACTGCCAAAGTTAGTCTGTGCTCCGAGGAATTTAGAGTCTTAAGGAAAAGCAAGGGTAACTTTTGTAAACTGCTCTGAATATTCATTGAATAGAAGCACTAAATAATAACAATGCTTAATAATATTCTGTTCTAGTCTACAAATAGGTTTGCAATTTACCTACCTACCTGAGTGACACCAGAGTCAAGGTGAACTGATGAGGTGACTTTGGCAACTTTTTGCAACTTTGGCACAGTTGGAGAGATGGTGTCAAGTCCCTGCTCAGCCTTGGATTCTTATGGGGCAACCTTGAGAAACTCGCCCATGAAATGGAGTTACAGCTACCTGCCTGAGCAAGAACAAAATGTGCAGCTTGCGCATTAAAAGTATGGCACAAATAATAAATGGCTATAACAAATTGGTATAGCTAGCAAACCCATTTTTTGTTTGTATGTTTGTTTGGAGGTATGGGTAGCTGTCTAGTTAGTCCCAAGAATAAACTGTTTAGTCCCAGGAATAAACTGTAGTGAAAAGGTGATGCTGTTGATTGGATTGCAGTTGCTCTTTGGTTGTCTAAATGTGCACAAGTGGAAGAGTCCTAATGAAACCAAGCAGCCCAGGACAGGAGTGGAATAAAAGATTATGGAAATAGCCAAATTTAGTCAGGAAGCCTTGGCAGAAGCCAGAGCTTGTATCAGCTTTGAAGAATTCCTGGGATGATCAACATCTAAGGAGGCTGCTGAGATAACCTTCTTTCCGGAGAGCAGGAGCATGAAGGCAGTCAACAGCAGTTTGGTATCTGTGTGTCTGTTTCTGAATGGTTAAAATAGGCAATCAATTTTTATGATGTAATTTATAATTCATACAGGTTGTCTTCATACATATGGTGTTGCTTTTGTGTGTCAATGTTTCAGGTACTTTATTACTGTGACAGTTTGATTTGTATTCATATTCAGTTACCCCGCTCATCTTTCTCATGTTTACACCATAAGGACTGAAGATGAAGATTGATCTGGCTGTGGCACTGGCTGCCTGCGAGGGCTTTCGCTTCCGTCCCGTATAGAAAATGGGCATATAGAAAATGGACCTGGGCTGCTGGCACAAGAGCTGTACCGAATAGCCAGGTTTCCCCTGCTAGGCTTGAGAAGGACACTGACAAGGACTCTCTTAGTCTTAGCCAGCTCTGCTAAGTTGCTCGCAGAAGTTGCAGCAGCAAAACGCTTCGCATACCTGGGGCGCGATCCTATGCATGTTTACTCAGAGTAAGCCCCATCTGTCCAGTAGTACTCCCAAGTAAGTGTAAGCTGTTTTCTCCAAGACTCAAAGAGCTGCCGGTCTAGGGGACTGAAATAATCGAAGTGACTTCCACACTTGCATTGAGATTACATCCATGAGAGTAAACATTTAGGATCGGGTCTAGGGTGAGTCTTCCGGAATTTGTTTTTTCTCCAGGCGTCTGGTTAGTCCTGCTCTCTATCCTATCCCTAACGTGACGGGAGGGCGAAGTTTAATAGACGTTCTTTCTTTCCATCTTATTTTGTTCTCTCCTTACTTTCCTACGCATGCAGTACGATTCGTTTCATTTCCCGGGGGTAGTCGTATTAGTTTATTGCAGCAAAAACAACAGAGTGTTAGTCTTTTAAGGTGCCACAAGGCTCTTTGTTGTATCTGTTTCAGGAATCCTGCCCCCTCAAATTCATTGCTTTGCATCAACCCAAAAGGAGCCGCTTTCCAAAGTGGCCGCTTTCTGAGCACTTTCCTCCTTTGACATAACGAAGTGACTTGAAATGTTTGCACTTGGAACCGACCTTTGCCTCTTTAGAGCCTCGCACCGACATGGGGCCCGTCCCATTCCGACACAGAACAGAGTCCCGTATAGCCGGCAGGGTTGTGTACTTTCAACACGAATCCAAACTGGGCCCAGCGTCTTGGTGGGCTTCGTGATCTGGAGGCCATTCTTCTGTGGCCTGCCATTTTGGGTTGGCCTTCTAACGAAAATCCCACACTTTTTTTTTTTTTTTTTGGGGCGAAAGGGTCTCCCGCAGAGCGGAGGCAAACCCGGGTCATTCTCAGTTCTCTCTCCATCCCTGGCCACAAAGGGGCTCTTGTAGAACTTGTGGAATTGCCAAAGCAATCTGCCTTCCTCCTGACAAGAGATCACTGGCAGACCCCTGGGGCACGAGGGGGCGCTTAAAAAGACTGAGGCTTGCCAATCACAGCTGAAATAATTAAACCAATTAAGTCAACACAAACAGAAACAAGATGGAAGAGGGAGATGATCCTTGGGGGAGGGGGAGGGGGAGGAAGAGGAGAGAGGAAGGCGGCCGGGTCTCCTGCGCTCCTACAGCTGCGTTTTCCCCAGCGACCTACCAGGGGAGGGAAGGAAACTGACCTCAGTCTGGTGACTTAACAAAGGTCATCACGGCCGTAAATCCATATCGGTGGGGTGGCTTGGTCGGAAATATTTTTCCCCGCCACGAACTAGGAGGATGGGAGATTATGGGGCAGCTGAGGACAATAAGAGGCTGGGGGCACTTAGAGAAATCATGCATTCATTCATCCTGTCGAGGAGACCTCAATTGGCACTCGATTTGAATGACAGCGGATTCTCTCTCTGCTCCCTCCCCCCCCCCGCCTCATTCTTAATCATGGGGGGTGGCGGGAGAAACAGCATTATTCTTTTTTACACCCTCCCTTTCTGTTGACTAAACTTGTCTTGTACTTTCTGTTTCTGATAGGGCCAAGAAAATAAGTGCCATTTGGGCCACCCCTTCCCTTGCCCGCAGGTGTAGTAAAGAACCTTCGCAAGAGTCATCCGGTTTTCCCCACGGCTGCAGTTTTCAGTGCGTCCTAAAACGTTTATTAAAAAGCGAGATTTTCTTTCCCCTCCATTTCCCAGAAATGGAATATCCTCTCTTTGTGTATCAAAATGAATTATCTAGTGCCGCAGAGCTGTGTTAAATAGCACAAACAATTAGCGACAGAATCCTCTCTCTCAATCTAGTATTTCTAATCAAATGTAAAATAGACGGCTATAAATGTAAGCGTGGATTTGTTGGCTGAAAACTGGGCGATTCCCAATCCAACTTTCCTGACTGTTTTTCAACTTGGCCCCCAGCTTTCTGGGATGGGGCCGCGGGCTTTGTAGCGATTTGATGTGCAGATGTAAGTGACATTTATTGTAACAACAAATATAGGGATGTCAAAGCCCAGCTCTGGATTAAAGCCGGCAGCCTAAAGGGGGGAAGTGTATTAATTTCAAACAGCATCAGAGGCCAGTGTCTATTAGCGCGAGCTATTCTTCAGGCCCCCCCATCAGAATTAATCATTGGGAGTTAATTTGAAGCGCAGACAAGTTGCTGTTAATTTAGTGCGGGGAGGCTGGGATGGAATAAAAAGCTGAGGTGCCGGCCAAGCCTCTTGGGTCTCATTAATCAGCGAGCTGAGACGGCCTGGCTTGATTACAATTTGCAAAAAAATTCATTAGAGCCTGGGCGATTGACAATTTTTCTCTCTGCCTGTGATCTGACTCATTAGGCAGCCAAATGAAAGCCATGATGGTGATGATGACAGCTATCAACCCCCCTCGCTTGTTTATCTTCTTGGCTTCTGCCTCTGTCTCGGTGGCTCCCACTCCGGGGCTTCTCCTGACCCTGCCTGGGTCTGGATGCGGCTCCCCCGACCCGCTCCGTTCAGATTATTGTCTGAGGAGGGGCGCAGCGCACCCGCGCCCGGGCCCGCACCCGCGCACACGCACAGGTTTTCTTCTTTCCTTGCCATTTTGATGGGAAAGGAAACTCTTTTCTTGCTTTGGAGGTGTGTGTGTGTGTGTGTGTGTGTGTGAAGCGGGCCTGCCTATATCTTTTGCAAACGGGCAAACAGACAGCGTTCAGGACCTTTTGGGGACCGCTGCAGAAAGAGACAAGGGAATCTGACCAGTCAGTCGCATTGTAAATTTGCTTACTTCTTTCCATAAAACACAGCCTTTCGGATGAAGTTTAGCGCTGACCTCCGCTAGCCTCTGTATGCGGCCCTAAAGCCTTGGGAGCCCCCCACTCACCCCCCAGTGAGTGGGGGCTACCACTCCCTCCAGTAATTTGCATAATGGTTTGGGGATTCCCCCTCATTTTGAAGTGGTCCCTTTCTGTGCAACCAGTCACCATCTTGAGAGAGGCGGGCTTGTGTGAAGCGATGCACACGCGTAGACTCGACTCGGCCAGCTAGAATCTTGGCCGTCCAAAATGCCAGGATGAGGAAGTCACGTCTCCAAGCCCCTCCGGAGTCACCCTGGCTCGGCGCCCGCAGAGTCCCTTCTGTACTTGGCATTTTAAGATTAACGCCGACCCACCTACGGCAACACTTGGACGTGCCCCGGCGGAAGTAAAGTATTTCCCTCTGAAGGCGAAGTCCTCTCCACTCCCGCCAGTGTGTCTGTCTGTGCTGGCCACGCGCCTCAGAGATCAGGGGTAGAAGTTAGGACCTTTCCTGTCAGATAACGTTCCTTAGAAATCCAGAAATAACCATAATTTTTGTAAACGATGCATATCAGACTACTTACTTAGAAACTATGGATATTATTATTTATGACTAATTATTATTACTATTGGTGCTGCTGCTACTACTACTACGGCAAAAGGATGTTACTGCACCGGCGACGCGATGCCGCTCCGTCCCCAGAAACTGCGTTCATCCCCCAGACCGCTCAAACGTAATTCAGTGCCTTACGAAATGATTTAGTGTATCTGATAAATTTATGTCAATATTGGGATTGGCCTCCTGCAGCACTTGATATTCTAACTGGAGCTTAAACTCGACCCTGACTGTTCTCTCCAGGGCCCACGGCTGCTTCAGATCTCTCCGTAATTTGCTCACATATGCGCAGTAAAGAGTTATTTTTGGCTAAGTTTAATTGGAGCTTGGCGCATTAATGTGTGGTTTAAAATGTTTTTAAATCGCCTGCCCATTGTTATGATTTATTTGCACAGTAGTTAGTTGCTAGACAAGTGGTGGAAACTCTTTGGGTCTTCCCCCCATCCACCACCGCCTTTAAAATAATGGGGGTTTTGTTTGTCTGTCTGTCTTGTTTTGTTTGGACGAGGAATTTTTGTTCTGTAAAATGCGCAGGATTTGCACCATCCTGATTGTTAGCTAAACGCCTTCCCGGCCCTGGGCTTAAGAGTGGGTCGGCTCTATTTTTCAACCCATCCGCAGAGGCGGAAGCAAACTGGACTTCAGGTTGCGGCTGTGTGGAAGGAAAGCGAGAGCGGGAAGGCTGGAGAGGCCCCGCTTGGCTTTTTGCGCTGCTTTGCGCCGAAGCCCTGACTGGTGACTGCGCCTTTTCCCCACTCAGTTCCCGCAAACTTGGAGCCGGGCGCTTGGATTTACTCATGATCCCAGCCTCGGTTTCTTCTGGAACTGGCCTTTGCCTGAGAAACAAACAAGACCTCCCCCCCTCCCCCACCAACCCCCTTTCGTTTAGTTTGGATTTCAACGTCCAACGAGCGAGTCGTTTCAAATTCCCTTGCCCGAAATTAGATCGGAGTGATCCATTTCCTGGCACTCAGAGCTGGCGAGGTCGAATCCTCCTTCCTCTGAGTTTCTAGGTGAGCAAGTTATTACAGTGGGAGACAGCTGCGAGCTCAAGAAAGCGTTTCCTTTTTTCAATAAACATGTCCCAGAACCTCTCCACAGAGTAGACCACACAAGATCGGACACTTGTGCTTCTTATGAATCCGGAGTAATGCACGCTCACGCCTGGTTCCCTAGACTACTCACGGTATCCGCGCTGCTCGAGTCGCGCTCTTGCAGCGGCAGGCAGCGGAGGGGAAAGGGGCGAGAAGAACACCCCCTTCCCCACATGTCCTCCTTCGCTACCCACCGTGCCTACAGGCAAGCAAGGAGGCGAAGGGGCGCGGAGGGGTAACTAGTCCATGCTCAGAGCCCCGAGCATGAGCCCAACGAGCTGTTTGTTCACCGCGCGTGCAAGGGAAGCCTCCCTTTTAAGATCGCCCGGGTCTGCCGCTCCAGCTTCTCGGCGTAATTAGTACTGGGCTCTGCGGAGAATTCCGCCCCGTCTGTCCAAGTTTTCCTCCCCTCCTCTTACCGCCTGAGTCTAATTGCGGACTCCGGCGTGCCTGCTTGCGGTTTGAGCCGCCGCCGCCTCTTAACAATTGCGGGCGGCCAGAAGCGCCCCGCGACGCCCACGAAGAGCGTCCGCGAGGAAGCCCCAGCCCGGACCGCTCCCGCGCTGCACAGAACAGCCGCTCACTCTGGCCATTTTTTTTCTTTTTTCTCTTTTTCGGGTTTTTATTCACAACATTACTGTGTTTCGTTTCGTTTTCATAACTTAAGAAAAGAAGTAAACTACATTTGAAATAAATTAATTCAACACAATAGAAAAAAGTCGTGCATTTAAAAAAACAACAACAGAAACATGGCTTAGAATAGGCAACTAAATCAACAGAAGGCCGGGCCTTTTAAAAAAAATGGGGTGGGGGGCGATACACCCGAAGAATGTCTCCTTTACTCAGCGCCCCCCCCCGCCCCTAAGGAGGAGGAGGAGGAAGAAGAGAGGAGGAAGGAAAGAAAAGGAAGAAGGAAGCAGCAGCAAAAAATTAATCTGGTAGTTTTCTTCTCTTTCTCTCTCTCAAAAGAGATCGGAAAAGCAGCAACCCAAAAAGACGGAACGGTGGAATTGGGGGGAGGGGGGAGACGATTGAAATGGACTACAGTTCTTGACTATTAGATGTACTTCTGGAATGTAAGACTTCACGCCACTGCTCATTTGGTCCTGTCACAGTCAAAATACTGCAGCTGAGATCCAGCGCTTTATATACAAAGTTCGGACAGTCTAATAAATATGTAAATAGTCTCTTCCAGGCTGTGGATATTCCCTCTCTGAAACATGACACACGTTTCCTGACTGATGGTTTATGAACACATTCTGGCTTTGCTCTGTTAGGGAAGTTCGGCATCACTTTGTGAGTGCCCGGGAGACAGAGATCTCGAGTAAGCCCTGGTTTTTTGGGGGTTTTTTTCTTTCCTTTTTTGTTGTTCCAAACTTATGCGTGAGGGTGGGGTGGTCAGAAAGCGGAATGTTCCCCCCTCCACTCTCAGGGCCTGGCCTGTTCCAGTTGCTGATGTTGACTCCTGATGGCGAACCTGCTGACATGGACGGGTATCGGCACCACGATCTTGGGGTTTCGGGAGGGCTCCCCGGTCTTGGAGTTGGCGTTGCCCGCTTTCACCCGTTTCCACTTGGCTCGCCTGTTCTGGAACCAGATTTTGACCTGCACTTCGCTGAGTTTGAGGGCATGCGCGATCTGGGACCGCTCGGTGAGAGAGAGGTACTTCTTGCAGTGGAACTCCTTCTCCAGTTCCAGCAGCTGCTCGCTGGTGAAGGCCGTCCGCCGCCGCCGGTTCTTCCCCGTCGAGGTGGTGCTGTTGGGGTTGGCCGCGCTCTGGCCGCCCTCCTCCAGGCCGTTGCCGGAGTCGTCTTCCTTGTGCGCCGCTTGGCCGGGCAGGTTGTCGTCGGAGCTGTAGTCCAGGTCGCTGTCCATGGAGAAACTCTCCTCCTTGCCCTTCGCGTCGTCTTCCGCTTTGGAGTCCTCCTTCCCCGACGCGCCTCGGACGGCCCCTGAAGGAAAGCCAAAGAGAGGTCTTCCGTTACTTTGCACGCGTCTTTTCTCCTGCCCGCCACAAAGAAGCGCCAGTTTTTACGCCTGGTTCTATACTTCTGGAGCCGCAGGCGGGGGAGGTTTTCGACCTAGAAAATCGAATCGGAACTTGCAAGCCAGCCAAATAAAGGCGGGGCGAGCCCGGGTGGGTGAATGGGGAGTGCTTTCGGTATGTGGGAAACTTTTTATAATCGTTCTGCGGTAATAATACAACGGGGGCTAAGGGCCCTTTGGAGGATTTCGTAATTCGTGTGTAGCGCCTTGATCGAGGTCTTGTGGCGTCTTAAAGACGAACAGCGTTAATTTGGGACATAAGCTTCCGTGGCCAGAGCCCCCTGCGTCAGATCTATGAAATGGACTCTATTCCACAAAAGCGTATGCAAACCATAACTTGGCTGAGTCTTTACGAAGCCGAAAGACTTTTCCTGGTCTTAGCGAGATTCGTGGTCATATGCCACGGCATTCTGGTGGTCGCTTGCGCCCTTGGATCGCCAAAGGGGCAGCAGGAGGCTCCTGTTTCAGCGTGCCAACGGGAAAGCAAGCGGGGCCTGCAGATCCTCCAGGGTGCTGCAGCATTTCCCAGCCCAAGAATTGCTGCTTCTTTTTAAGCGTGGGCCTCAAGAAGGCAGCGCGCCCAGGAAGGGTGTCTTTGGGTGTCTGTAACTCATTGTGAACGGCCCAAGCCTCTTCACAAACCTCTTCTAATTACAGGCAAAGGGTCGATTAGGAGGGGCGATGCCTCCTCCCACTGATCTGCTCGACATCTCATCCCCCCGCGCCCCCCCCCCGCGCCTTGCCCAGCAACTCTGCCAACTCTTGTGTGAACAGCCATTTACGCAAGAGGTGCCAATTTTTTGACAACAATCTTGACCGGAATGTTTGTTTTTTCCCTTGACAAAATTGCAACGTTACCGCCTTCAAATCGTTCCCAGCCGCATCCAAAGTAATTTCAACAAACCGAGAAAAAGGAACAGAAGAGAGGCTTCCGTTTTCTAGCTGCTGAGGTGTCGGTTTGGAAAACTAGCCGCCTTGGGCACGGATATGGAAAGGCGTGTTAGAGAGGCTTCAAACGGACGAGTGCCCTTCCCTGTCCAGGGCGTTTTTGTGGCTGGATCCCCCCCTCCTCCGTAAGCCCGAAGCCCACCAACCATCGGGAACCAACCATCCCCAGCGCCCTGGTCTTCCTCAGCCGGGGCCAGGCGGCCCGGCGGCGGCCTGCTAACTTTGCTCGCGAGGTGTTCTGTCAACTTATTTACTCACCGAGGGACGCCTGCACCGCTTCGGAGGCGGAGAAGGCCAGCAGCGAGCCCTCCTTGGCCAGGAACGCCTTGCCGTCTTCGGCCTCCGCCTGGATGCTGTCCGCCTTGTCGAAGCTGCCCTGGAGGGCCTGTGGGGCAAACTTCCTGGCCGCCTCCTGGTGCTGCGCGGAGGCCGAGAAGGTGCCCGGCAGGGAGGCCATGAGGGTGGAGGTGAGCGCCATGCCCTGCGCCAGGCTGGAGCAGAAGCCGCTGGGTAGGCTGGGGATCTGGTGGTGGTGCGGATGCGAGGGCGGCAGCGCCGGCTGGGGCAAGGCAGGCGGCGGCGGCGGCGGCGGCGGCAGCACCACCGGCCTGTAGGGCATGAACATGGGGTAGCCCGTGTAGACGAAGTGGCCCGGGCTGGGCTGGGGCGGGCTGCCGATGAGCGAGTCTATGCTGAAGGCAGTGCTGCTTCCCAAGGGGCGCGGCATCATCATGAGCGACGGCTGGAAGGCTGCACTCATAGAGGCGCTGCTGGCCGGGGGCGCGCGCAAGACCAGCAGCTGGACGGGGCGGCGGGGCGGCCTCAGGGCCGGGCACGGGCCGGGCGCAGCGCGGGGCAGCAGCGCGCGCAAGGGGCAGCCGGGGCTCGGCGGCGGACGGCGGGCTCTTCCTGGCCGCGGCCGGGAGGCATCGGGGCGGGCTGCCCGGCGCTCCTTTTCGCTCCTCTAGCGGGGCCTGCTCGCCTCGCCGTCTGCTCGCCGTGCTTCGCCCGTCGCTCGCTGCCCGCCGGGGTCCCTCCGAGAGCCCAGCGCCGAGGTCCCGCCGCCTTTCTTCCTTTCTCTCTCGCTCCCTCCCGGGCGCCGGCAGTACCTTTGAATCGCGCTCTTCTTTCTCATTCACATTTTGCCAGCCTTGGAAGCTTCCCGGGACCACGTGGGCTTCTTCCTCCCTCGCCATTGGCCGGGAAGTGCGGGGGAGATGGAAGTGGAGGGGGCGGCCTGGCGGAGTGTTCCGAGGAGAAGCAGGAGATCGCATCCTTGGCCCCTCCCCCTTCCCTCCCCCTCGCGCTGAGGAGGAGCGAGCCGAGAGGAGGCGATGGGACCCAAACGGGGGATCGCGCAGCGCTGCCTATTCGGCCGAACTTGACAGAAAGCTCTCCGCGCGTTCCCCTCGCGCTTGGGCGGACACATAGAGGCAATTTGGCCCACCCTGCTTCAGGTTCTGTGGGTCCTATTGGACCTGGCCCTGTGACATTGCTCAGCAGAGCCTCACACGCCGTGGGCCCTAGACAAGAGGGGACAGCGGCAGCCCCCCCCCTCGAATCTGCTCCAGGTGCCTTGAGCCCCCTGGGCGACCCTACACACACACACACACACACACACACACACACGAGGGACGTGCCCAGTCCCCTTCTTCCGCCGCTGCCCCGCAGTCCTTGCTGTGCAAGCCAGACACACGCTGAGCATCATTCCGGGCAGGCGGCCTCTCTTCTGCGCGCGCGCGCGCGCGCGTGTGTGTGTGTGTGTGCGTGTGTGTGAGAGAGAGAGGTTGCCCACTTCAAAGCGTCTTGCCCGACACCGCGAGGCAGCTCTGTAAGGCCTGGGCAGGACGAAGTTCCGTAGCAGATAATGCCCCCCCCCCCGCTTCCTGGTATGTGCGTGTTTTTCTTTCCCTCCCCTTCCCTCATTTGCTTGAGTGATTGTGAAGATGATGATGATGATGATGATGATGATGATGATAACGACGACGACCTAGGCAAGGTATTCAAACGAAGCACAACAATGCCTGCTGGAAACCATAGAAGGTATCCGAGGT
Organism: Shinisaurus crocodilurus; assembly: GCA_021292165.1. Lineage (NCBI taxonomy): Eukaryota > Metazoa > Chordata > Lepidosauria > Squamata > Shinisauridae > Shinisaurus > Shinisaurus crocodilurus. Next base: position 117,750,996 of record CM037876.1, on the reverse strand, counting down.
CCATCCCGCTGGGCAAACCCTGGATGGTTTCTCCGCCATTGTCACATAGTGGCCGGTTGTTCCTTCCTTATATCGCGATGGCGCCGTCCTCTCCGCAGTCACATCTCGAGAGCGCCTATTTCTCCCAGGCCCCTTCTCGATTCCGCCCTTCCCCGGCCCCGATCGGGTCACAGCGGCAAACTTTCACTGCATATTCCCGCAGGAGGTCAGGGCCTGAAATGCTCTGGCAATTGCATAACATCGCATCAACCCGGGTCAGGGAGACAGAACTTGCGGGAGCAGTTTGTTCAGCAGTATCCCCCCTCCCCCAAGGAAGCGCTAATTGATCCTTGCCCAGCTGCTTCTCTATGCTTCGGATTGGTTATTAAGAGAAAAGATTTAAGCATCAGCAGTATCATTACAAACTCTAAACCGGAGCTGTGTAAACGGCCTTTCGGAGGCAAAAAGTTTGACGGCTAAACACTTAAGTGGTTGGTTTCCCTCTCGGCGAGAAAAAGGCATTTAAGCAGAGATCCGCCGAACCCGATCCTGCTTTTCCTATTCCGATTTAACGACCGCAGCTGGATAGAATCTCCTTTGGAGGCCGCTAACAAGATAACGATCAGAGAGAAATGGGGGCCGTTTCATGGGTAATGGGAATTTCTTTACATGCGTAGTTAATTGGAAAATAAAGACCAATCGATATTTATGAATGTATCGATCCAGCCCTTTGTAGATCCAGTCCTTCACGTCCCCCCCCCCCCCGCCGCCCACCTCCTCCACCCGCGCCTCTCTCTCCTGGCGCCGCAGACTCGGAGCACCGGCGTCCATCGCGCCAAACTATTTCTCAGGGCCACCCCCGCAACCTTGCGCCCCCCGACCAGGCAGCAGCCCTCGCAAGCTCAATATCCCATATTAAGAGAAGCAGCGAGGAAGGGGGGCTCTCTGGTGCTGAGCAAGCGCTTGGCTAAGCGGGCCCAGTCTGAGGGAGGGGGGAGGCGCGGAAGAGGGGACTCTCGGCAGGCCAGGGAGCCGGTGGGGCCATCCAGCCTCCGGGCAGGCGGGGCCGGGGGTCCCCCCCCCCCAGCCTCTCCCAAGCGGCTGCTTTTCCATTCAACCTCCCGATTCCTCAGAGGGATTGAAATCTTCCATAGCGAAGTTAAGAGCTACTCAAACGGCGGGCATTTTCTCGGGGGAAGAGCGACCAGGCGCTGGGAGGCGCGGGCGTTTTTATTTCGCACGCCCCGCCGCCGGCCTCAGCATCTTTGCTTCTTCCTGTTCGTGTGTTTGTTTTTCCCTCATGATTTGCGCCTCAATGACTTGCCATTTTGGGGAGAGGGTGGGCTCTGAGTCGCAGGCGTCTGATTTGATGAAGCTGCTGGAGACCCTCATCGCCCCCCCCCCCCCAGAGCTGGGCCAGGACTTTTGTCATCCGAGGTTTAACTGCTTAGAAAACGCGGGCCCCGGCGAGCAGGCCGTAAAAAAAGGATCCCAGCAGTGGTTTGTCACGATTAACCAAAATCGATCCCAGACCCCTTAAAAACTATCTGCAGTGCGTTTAACGCTGGAGAACTGCAGCTCATAAAAACCCTCTCCCTGCTCACTCCTGGGAGAGATTTATGGCCCGATCTGGGGGGGCGGGCGTGAAGAGGGGGGGAGGACCCGGCCCGCCGTTCTGTCTGTCTTCAATCCTGGCCCATTTGGCTCGTTTGTCTCGCTTTTCTGTGCAAGTTGTTGGAGCCGGGAACAGGAAGCAAAATGCGAAGGGCGAACTTTTCCTGGCCTCGGTGCTGGAAGGTCAGCGGGGCTCGAGGCGTCTTCGGTCCCCCGCCGCCACCTCACTCACCCACCAGGCAGGTGCAGTTGGCAGCCGGCCGCGCCTCTGCCTCGCGGAGCTTGGGCGGCTTGGCGTTTCCGCCGGCGAGGCTGTCTGCGGGGACTCCGCGGGGCTCCCCCCCCCCCGTGAATGGTGCCCTGAGAGGCAGCTCCGCGCCTGCTCGGGGAGGGCGGGCGGGCGGGCCTGGCTTCTCGGGTATTATTAATTAGCATTAATTGTCAAGCTCTTTGGAGTGGACGGATCGTTCCATCATTGAGGCAGCTCTTGGCTGCCGGCTCAATGGTCCCGGCGAGATTTTCTTTTGAGGAACTGGGTGAGGAAAGGTTTTCCCCTTCCAAGTTTGTCTAAAAGTGCCCAGGGTGAGTTTCACAAAGGGGTTCTTGTATAACTCCCCCCAACCCTTCAGATACACCAATTTGCGCGGAGCAAAAGGCAACGAAGCCTCAACTCTCTCTCTCTCTCTCTCTCTCTCTCTCTCTCTCTCTCTTTTAAAGGCAAACTATTTTATTCACGCTTTAAAGAGGGGAGGGAGAGAGAAAAGAAAGAAAATTCCGAAAGTCCCCCAAATATGTGGGCCGCTTTAAGCGAAGTCAGCCCCCTCGCTCGGCTTTGAAACGGCTTCTGCAATTATGTCAAAGAGTCATTCAGTAACACGGCAGAATTAAAAGGGATCGAGTCTGCTCCCTTTTCACGGGCAGGCCTCTCATGTTTGGCTTTTCAAAGCCCTTCCAACACGATGTCTTTCTTGAGGACAAAAGGCAGGACAGGGGGGGGAAAGGGTGGGGGGCCAAACTTGTAAATTGAACGTCAAGGGAACTTTTAAACAATTTAGAGCCCATAAATAATGATAAAGGGACCTGGCAAAAAGGCAAACCCATTCAATTAATAGAGATTCCCAAGCAAAGATCAAGTGTTTATTAAAGGGTAATAAGAAAAATAAGAAAGAGAGATTGGTTTGCATTCTTCCAGCTTGGAAGCACAAATGAAATGGAATTTCTTTTTCAAGTAGATGTGAAGCTGTGTTGTTGGGATTGGTTCCCCCCCCCCTTTCTTTCTTGTTTGCGTTTAGGAATTTGTCACTTTGCACCCAATTAGGTCTGTTTATTAAGGCGCTTTCTATAAACTTTCTGAGTTACAAATTGACTTTTAAACCTTCGGGGCTATATAGTGAGTATTTTAAGACCTTCGTGTTTAAGAGTGCACCAATACTTCAAATGTAATAACTCCATCTCTTCCCGTTCCTCGTCCTTTCTTTCTTTCTTTCTTTTTGCTCATTTGGGATTCAGATTATGCGGTGGCTTTGATTCTGACTCCTTGACAACAGCCCCCCTTCTCTTAAATTTGAGCCTGGCTTTCCTCTTTAGCATTTCACTAATGGCTGGGGTGGAGTTGTTAGATAACATTAGGGAGTGACCATTTCGAGTAATGGATCACTCTGCCTGGTTTGCCCCCCCCCATTGGTCCCCCCTTATTTTCTTCTTAAACGTGACTGACACATATGATGATAATAATTTATACAGCACCTCAAAGATTTGGGCGCTGTACTAGCATTAAAAATGTATAATAAGCACAACAAGAAGGGGGTGCTTCGTGGGATGAATAGTTTGCAGCTACCTTGGAAAGCGCAGCGACGTTAGGGATCGGGTTCTGCCTGAACCCCCCCCCCCCGTGCTTCCCTTCAGAGCCCCTCGGAGCTCTGTCTTCAATCATGGCCCATTTGTCTCGCTTTTCTGTGCAAGTTGGAGCCGGGAACAAGAAGCAAAACAGCCCGCAGCCCAGTGAAACTTCTCGGTTTACGAGGGCGCGCGGCGGAGACGCGGAGCGCAGCGAACGTCTGGCGAATGAGGAGCGAACCGGCTGGGCCCGGGCGGGGAAGTGCCTTGTCTTGGGGCAATGCTGTGAAAGAAGGGGGCAGCAGGGACCGTGTGTACAGAAGAGGGTTTTCTTGTGTGTAAACTGCCTGGTCATTGAAAGGGTGCGCTGCGACGGTGCCTCATGCAAGGCAGCTCCAGACATAAAGGCTAGCGAAGGCAGCGCTCCGCGGATCCTTGTCTTGGCTGTGCGGATGTCTCGATGGATGCGCTCACTTTCCCAGTCCACGCTGATGATTGGTTTGGTTTGATTCGTATCCGCCTTTCCACCAAGGAAGTGGAACTCAAGGCCGCTAACAATCACAAGCGCTTTCTTTCTTTCTTCTTATTTTTTTTTTACAATAAAATAAAAGCTTCGTTAAAACAATGTTAAAACAAATACATTTAAAACACAGTTAAAAAGCACATCATAACAGAACAAAGCAGCGCCCAAACCAACAGATCCGCTTCCATGGAGGGCCTGCCTGAATAAAACGCATGGGTGCCGGCGGGCGCAGCCTCCCTCGGCAGAGGGTTCCGCAGCCTGGGGGCAGTCACCGAGGAGGCCCCTCTCGCGTCACCACCGAACGCGCCTCTGCAGGCGGTACCGAAAGAAGTGGCAGGAGGGATTTATTTATTTATTATATTAATACCGCGCCTTTTTTCCTGCATGGAACCAAGGCGGCTTACATAATCCTCCTCCTCCTCTCCATTTTATCCTCACAACAACCCTGTGAGGTAGGTTCTAATATAGATGAGCGATAACCCCCCGGGAACCAGGGGTAGCCCTATTTAATCTAGATTAACGAATGTGGAGAATAAAAGTAAAATGTGTGAAATTAAACAGGAAAATAAGGAAACAGCATCCCAACCAGCGCCAGGTCTGTTCTAATGTGCTCTTCTCATACTGCCCAGCATAGGATAAAGTGTGCGCGTCTGTGGGCCGCATTTGAATTCACTTTGGGCCGCAAAGAACCCGGGTCCTGGAACTGAGGAAAACGCGTTTGCTTTGCTCTGAAGCAGGAGCAAGGAGCCGTCCTTGGGGGGCCCGGCTGGATGCTGGGGCGGGAGGCAGGCCGGCGCGCAGAGTTCCTGCGGCGAGAGGAGCGGCCCATTCTCGGGCTCTGGCGCTCCAGCGGGTTTTAGGACCAGCCTCCCACCAGCAAGCCAAAGGCGCCGGTCTCGTGTGCATCTCAAACGCACCGCACCTCCCTCCTTAAAGCGGTAGCCTCACTCCGCTTTCCCGGTTCTCTGCTCGACGAATAAGTTTATCGTCCTGGCACTTGTGAACGGCGAGCCGAAGGCGGAGGGGGAAGGGTCAGTTTTGTCCAAGGGAATCAGTGGGCGAGAATTACCCTTGTTGCTGAGACCTAACTGAATGACAAGGCAGAGATTTATACACCAGCGGAGCACGCCTTTCCCGGGGAAGGAAAAGGCCGGCCAAGGCAGATGTTTGGCCTTTGGTTGCGGGGGAGCCGGGGGGAGGCGAGCGAAGCCAAGCGGGGTCATGGTGAGCGGGGGGGGGGGCGAGGTTGGCACGCACGGCCAGCGGGGCTCCCGACCGTCTTCCAGGCGGAATGGACGTGGGCCCCGAGGAGCGGCCTCGAAGCGGATTCCTGCCGCGCCCCGCGCAGGCGGCGATCTGGCCCGCCCCGGGTCGTGCAGGGCAGCCCGGTTTACCTTCCCCTCGCAATCGCACGCGTGCCCTGCGAAGGAAGGTTTGGAGCGCTTTTCCCCTAAAGGGAGCAGAAGCGTTTGAAGGCTTAAGACGATGCTTATAGCGTGAGGCATGTAAGTGGGGAAAGCGGGCACAGCTTCCCGCCCCTCTCAGATAAGGCTGGGACCCGGAATCCTCCCATGAAATGATTGGCAGGGGACAGATTCAAGAAAGCATCCCCCCCCCCCCCAACACATCATTCGAGTATGGAATTCGCTACCGCAAGATGGTTTAGACTCCGAACGTCTCCACCCCCCCCCCCCGCCGCCGCCCCGCGCTTTAGATGGCAATTGCGCATTTCCTCACTTCCTTCAAAGTGTGCCAAGCCAGCCCTGCTGCATTTGGGGGCCCTCCTGCTTATTCTGCTGAGTGGGCCCCTGGACTTCTGCCCCAAAGTCCTGCACTAGCTTAGATTAAAACGGGGCTAGGCAGATCCGTGGAGGGGGAGAGGGCTATATGAGCCTGCTGCTAGCCTCTTCTCCTGTGCTAGCCAGAGGTGCACAGACCTGTGAATGCCAAATGGCAGTCCTGGAGGATGATGGCCCAGAAGCATCTAGCTAGCCACATTGGGAAATGGGGTGATGGGCTAGAACTAGATGGACCTCTAAAAGCATACAAAATTTAAAGCAATATCCAGTGATGTTATTTAGAAGGACATCAAAGAGCAAGTGATTAATCTCAACTGAAGTCCAAAGCCCTGAAAGCCAACCCAAGTCCTATCCTGGCTCTCTCACATTTACTCAGTGTACATGTTTACCCACTGAGGAGTTAAAAGATACCCGCTTTTTAATTGGCGCGCTTAGCACTACAGCCTGAGTAAACTTATGACTGCTCATTTATCAGTGAGGTCTCTAGTTTGGGATCTATTCTGAAACTTCAAGGGTGTATGTGTGGGGCAGGTTGCTTAAGGGAGCCAGCTTTAGCCACACATATCCATGTCCCTTATTACAGATGCTGGCATATGTGTGATAGTTCAGTGCTCTGCAGTTTGCTCATACAACATCTGTAGTGCTTTGATCTATTGGGTTGGTGTTTTTGACCTGGGCCTACAGCTGTTTCCCTCACATATTTCCTCCAAGGGACTTCATGACCATCACATATTTATTAACCTGTGGCAAATGCTTGATGACATCACCTCTTTCTTCACCTTCTTACAACAAAGAAAAGCACACACCTCTTTTTGATTAACTACAATTGCAAATGCCCAATACACCTTGTCCAACTGCACCTCTTGAAGTCACAGTGTTGGGAGAACTTTAGAATACTGGGCATTGTGGAAGTAGAATAAAACTGTTGCCAACCTAAAGAGTAACTGCCTTGTCTTCTTTGATATTTAACTTCTTCAGAGCATTTGCATGAAGTGTAGTGAAAGCACCAGTTGTTAAAGCAGCAAGTCAGGGAATGAAGACCATTGCAAGTGTATGGAGACATTGCAAGAAGCCCACTTACTCCCCAAAGTGTCTAGCCCTTTAGCTGAAAACTGGCCACATATATTCAGACTTTTCCACATGACTATGATGGCTAGAAACTTGTTTTAAAAATGGAAGTTGGGTTTCTGCAAAACTACATCACAGGTTCCACATCACAGGCCATATTCCATGCTCTATGACCCAAGGGCATCCACATAGCTTCCTAGATCATCCAGATCAGAAGTTCAACTCCCCACTCTTCATTTCTATATGGGCATGATGGGATGAGGCTAGGGATTTTTTATTATTATTATTATTATTATTATTATTATTATTATTATTATTATTATTATTATTATTATTTTGAGAATAGTACAAATTCCAGTAGGTGGCTGCATTAGTATTTTGCAGCAAAAACAACAAAGGGACTTCTGGGCCCTTAAATACAAAGAGATTCATTGTCACATTCAAAGATCAGAGCCTCCTGCATGCAGTCCTCACCTAATATGTTCCTGTCTACTGCTGTCACTTACATTTCAGGCCCTTCACACCCCACTGTTTACATTTTTGTGTACATCTGTCCATGATACATAAATATCTGCCCACTGAGGTTAACACTTCATGCATCTGATGAAGAGGGTTCTAGTCCACAAAAGTTTATGCCACAGTAAGGGTACAATGCTATGCATGTTTAGACAGATGTAAGTCTTACAACTTCCAGTATCCCCAGTCAGTTACATAGGATTGCATCCTAAATCTGTTTGTCTGTAAAGTGGGAAAAGACTCTTTGTTGCTGTTATAACAGGAGACACTATACAGATTAGGGTTCAGGAGGGAGATAGTGGAGAAGAGAGCATATAATCTTAAGAGTATTTGATTAGAAGAAAAGCAAACAAAGATAGGTGGTTTATTGTTTCATCTGATACTAAAACTGGAGAACATACATTTAAAGCAAAATAATGCAAGTTTAAGTTTAAAAGAAAATAGTTTCTTCACCTGCTGAACTGCTGTCCTATGACATGCACCTTTTCTATGAAGGCTCTGGCACAATAAAACCCCTCTGCCATCAGAGGTAGCAACAGTCCAAGAATATCACATTCTCAATATCACGTTCTCAGAGTCTCTCTCTCTCTCTCTCTTTTGTACAAAGACAGCTGGAAATGGGCAGCAGGGAACTGAGTGTTCTCTTGGTATTGTCACAAAATCGCTCAAAAGTTTGGATGTGGACTGGAAATGAAGGTTTGAATGGTCTCTTCATTTACACAATGTTCTGTGGCATTAGTGTTCAAAGGGATGTTGCCCTTTGATTGATAGCCTTTTTGTATTGTTCTTAGTATTAAGGGCAGTGTTTTAGTTTGGATTATGCAAGGTGCTAGATTTTGGTTTGGGAGGTAGGGTGGATTGCTGGGATGGTTATGGATATTTACAAGCAAGCTAGCCCTAAATGCATTTTGATGGGGATTTTGCAGGGAATTTCCCAACTCCATTTTGCCTTGTAATGCTGATGTGGGGGTGGGGTGGGGGTGTTTGTAAGAGATAGAGAATTAGAGCCAATCATGGAACCAATCGGAGGGAAGGCAACCTTTGACTTAATCCTGAGTGCCCCCCCCCCAACTTGGTGCAAGATGTACCGTAAGTGTTGTCACACCATTTAGGAATCACAGTGCACATTCAATATACATATATAGTTACCAAGAAAATTGAACATACCGGTAGTCACATTTAACTTCAGAAGAGGAAAGCTCTAAAAATGAGGACTAATTGAAAGGAAGTTTTGGTGCCAGGTTTCCTCTATTCCCAGGCATTTGATGGCTATTGAATGCACCAGTCAAATTGTTTATGGTTGTCAGTGATGTTTTAGTTATTTTATGTGGTGGTTGCATTTTAATTGATAATTGTTGTAGCTGTCTTAAATTTTGTATGTTTTAATTCTATTGTTAGTCATGTTGAGTCCTTTTGATGATGATGATGATGATGATGATGATGATGATGATGATGTGGCAGGGAGTCAAATATATTCAAAAGCTTGGCTATTTAACCCCACAAAATAGAATCTAGAAGCATAATAGAGCAGAAGCAGCAAAAGAGTATGGAGAGAGGTAATATATGTAATCTGCCTGCCTGACTTTCTCTTTATGCCTGAGGAGACCAGATGACTCTCAAGTTGACCTGCCTGGAACATCATGCCTGGTGAGTGGCCATTGTGCCAGCCAGCCCTCCCAACTGGAGGAAGTGTGTCATTGACACACCTTGTGAGGATGCTCCAGGCTGGTCTACAAAGTCCCAACCCCCACCAGAAAGGATGAGCTCTGGTGGTTTCTACATTTGGCAAGAGAGCAGTGTAGGCACTCTTCCCCTTTTCTGCCTGCAATGCGAAGGAAGGAAGATTGATGTGAGGGTTTGGGGGGTATGGCGGCTCTTAGTATCCTGTACAATTATTGTATTAATTGGTGGTGCCTAGTTTTTCTGTTAGCTTCTGCTGGGTCTAGACTGCTGGGTCTAGACTAGACTTTATCAGATTTGTACTGAAATGGTTTAGAGTATTGGAGTGGGGTAAAAGTGTGTATTTTTGGCTAAAATGTGGTTTGTATTTTATTATCCCCTCATGTGTTTGATATTGTTCATGAATGGCATTATTAATGAATTTTGTATTTATTAATTGCCTTTATGTTTAAGTCTTGAACTTAAAGTTTGTTTATGGCTTCATTGTACTATTTTTATTGTTTGATAATTTTTCATATTGTGTTTTCATAGATTTTGGAAGGAGCCTACAAGGCTATCGAGTCCAACCCCCTGCTCAATGCAGGAAACTAGAGGAGGGGTCTCCCATCCAAGTAATAACCAACCAGGCTTGTTGACCCTGCTTAGCTTTCCACACTCAGACAAGCTGAGCCAGCATAGCCTTTTGATATTGTGCTATCCTGTGCTTGTGTATTATGATGTGAGCTGCTTTGGGTAGGGGAAGTGGGGTACAAATAAAATGATGATGAAAAGTCCAACATAATATAAACCAGAGATGAGGAAAGGCACTATGAAGTCTAAGAGGATGACAGCGTGATTAATGAGCAGAGTTAAGGAGGATTTAGAAGAGAAGAAGGCTTCCTTCAGAAAATAGAAGCCTTGCCCAAATGAGGGAGAACGCAAAGGAGCATAAACTCTGGCAAAATAAGTGAAAGTTAGAGAAAGAGTTTGAGGAAAGTCAACACTACAAATGTCTTTAAATACATCGGAAACAGGAAACCAGCCAGACAACAAATGAATGAAAAAATGATAGGTTGCAGTGAAGCTGAATGCATTATTTTCCTCTGTCTTCATTGTAGAAGATGTAGGAAATAGACACCTGCACCTGAACTGACCCCCCCTTTTTTTAAAGGAGGGAGTTTGAAGAACTGAGTGAAGCAGAGGTGACAAGTTCTAGGACTTATTATCAAATTAAAATTGAAAAATAACTGGGTCCAGATGGCTTTCTCTGGAGAGTTCTTAAAGAACTCAAATGTGAAATTGCTGATCTTGTAACAAAATCAAAAACTAGTCCATAAAATTGGCCTCCACACCAGCCAATAGATCAACAATTTTAAAAAGGGTTTCCTGGAAATTGCAGGCCAGTTAGTTAACATCTATCTGTTCCAGGTAAATTGGTGGAAAGCATTAATTATCATGTATATTGAATCATGCTGAAGAAGAGTCAGAATGGCTTTGGCAAAAGGAAGCTTCACTAACCTTTTTAGAGATCTTTGATTGATTTGGTAGACACCATATGAAACTTTTTGAAAGCAGTTTCAAAAAGAATTTGAAAAAGTCCCTAACCAAAGAGTTCTGATTAAACTTAGCAGTCATTGCATAAAAGGAGGATGGATCCTCTTAGGACTGGTCTGGTTAAAGGACAGGCAGTAGAGAGCAGGAACAAATGGACATTCTCACAGGAGAGAGAAGGAAAATGTGGGCTCCCTCCAGGATCTGTGTTGGGACCTGTTGTGCTTTTTAACTTGTTCATAAACTATCTGAAGTTTGGGTGAGCAATGAGGTGACCAAGTTAGTGAATGATATTCAGTTATTTATGATTTTGCAAACTTTAAAGAGCACCAAAAGGATCTCACGAAACTGGGTGAATGGGTTACAAAGTGGCAACGTAAGTACATTAAAAGCAAAGCATCTTGGGCAACCCCCCCCTAATTTCACATATATACTGATACTGATATACTTGCAGTGCCATAGTGGACAGCTCAATGAAAACATCAGTGATGTGCAGCAGATGTGAAGAAGGTGAATGCCATGGCAGGGATTATTAGGAATCAGATTAAAAGTCCCACAGCCAGCATTGTACTATCCTTATACAAACGATGGTACAGGCACACTGTGTACAGTTCTGGTTGCCCCATCTCAAAAGATATTGCAGAGCTGAAAAGGATGCAGACAAGGACAACCAAAATGATCAAGGGGATGGAGAACCTCTCATATGGAGAAAGACTCCATCATTTTGGGTTTCCTAGCACAATCAAAGCATGTTTGTGCAGAAGTAAATCCCACTTTATTCAACAGTACACTCCTAGCCAAGAAAGTCTGTCAACTCCACATATTAATAGAGATTTCACGAATCACCCAGCTAGTGGCAGGCAGTGAGAAGTGCAACTGCCTTGTCCAGTCTTGCAGATAGAGTTCATGAACCTTTGCTCTGGAGACAAATGGAATGGGGTGTGGCCTGTACAGGGGGGGGGGTTAAGAACAGGAAGGTCCTTCTTTGCCACACCCCAGGATACATACAGAGCCCTGCTCATCTTCCCTTTTCCTCTTGAGCTAGCTGGCCAGGCCCAGGACCGGTGCAGGGCAGTTTGGCGCCCTAGGCAAAATTATATTTAGCGCCCCCCCTCTCGTGTCATGGGGGGGGGCTCCAGAGCAAAGCAGCCGGGAAACGCCTGCTTGCCCAGCGCCCCCCCCCCCCGCCGCCCTGGCCGCCTCCTCCGGCAGCCGCTTTCCCCGCTCCCAACTCGGGAGGCTTCTGATTATCCAGTACAGGGCAGGAGGATCAGCGGAGGAGATCTTTGCCTCCCCGTCCTCCTGCCCTGCATATTTCACTAGACGGGCTTCACTAGCAATGGCACTTCGGGGGGGGGGAGGGAAGGAGGCTGGGGAGGCCTTGCTCACCGCGCAGCATCTTCCGACCGGTCGCCGCCGCCACGCGTGCCGCGCTCCTGACCCGGCCTAGCTCCAGGCACAGAGGAAAGCCGAGCGCGACCCCGAGTCCGCCTGGCGCCCACAATCCCCCTGCACTGACCTGGTGGTGCCTTTGTCGGCGAGGCGGCCAGGTGGGGCAGGAGCGCGCCAGCAGCAAAGAAAAGTCGGCCAGAAGGAGCGCAGTGTTTCTGTGCCCTCTTCAGCCACACGCCCTAGGCAACCGCCTAGTTTGCCTAGCGGTAGCGCTGGCCCTGTGGCCAGCATATACCATATCACAAGAAGCCACTGGTGGCCTAGCAAATGGTTTCTCTACAATGGTAGGGCTGCTGTACTGCTTTTGATGTTAAGGATTGATTGCAGTAGTGTGGTGTCCAGAAACAGGGCAGTGAACTCTTCTTAGTGCACCATTGCAAGCTGAAGCCTCCTCCTTGGCAGATCTGCTTATCTGAGCATAAATGCCATAAATGCCAATCATGAGTAATCTACATCTTCCCTTCCCTTTTCTGTCCTTATGGCAGCTGTAAGGAATTTCAGGCTGTGCACAAGATGCAGAAGGGGGAAAGAGTGCTGCCCAGGCTTGCGCCCTGCAGTGACAGTTTTGGGAAGATACTGTGCATAATTACATTATTTAATACCGTGAGATGGTTTCTCGAAATCCTCCACCCTAGTTGTGGACAGAGAAATTGGGGAAACAATTCCACTGAATTCCTCTAGGGCAGTGTTCTCCAACCTTGGGCCCCCAGATGTTTTTGGCCTACTACAACTCCCAGTAGCTGGCTGGGGCATGCTGGGAGTTGTAGGCCAAAAACATCATCTGGGGCCCCAAGGTTGGAGAACACTGCTCTAGGGGGAGGAGAGATTATCCAACAGTTTCTCACAGGTAGTGGCAGGGATTGTAGCACAGCTTCTTTCTTTCCCCCCCCTAATAAGGGTTTTTTGGTTTTTGCCTGCTACTGCAACATCAACTGTGTTGGAAGCCCTCGTTTTGCATCCTCCAAGTGCAAGTGCAGGAGGGACAGTATCCAGCTCCAGGCAAGAGATGGAACGAGTGCTGTGCCAAAATCTGTCCTCCAAGTTTTCTACCCTCCTCTCTTCTTCTTTTCTTAAAGCGGCCTCCATTTTTCTGCCTCATTCGCAGGGTATTTTATAGCTTATTTTGAATTTATTTTGGTGGTTTTTTTGAGCTTACCTAATCTCTGTAAGGTGCAGTGCTTTCTTTCTATTACACATCTCTCCATTGCTCTGCAGCCTCCCAGGCGGCCTGCGCTTCCTGATCTGAAAAAGTCCTATGGGAGGAATTACCTCATGATGTCTTCTCCTGGGCTTTAATTGACGTGCAGGAAGCCAAGGAAGCCACAGACTGCCAGAGATATGGTATGTACAATGAAAGATGGGATGCTCACACACACTCCTTGGCTACCTCCTAAGTAAGCTATTCAACATCTACATGAAACCACTGAGTGGGGTCATCCGGACTTTTGGAGTGCATTGCCATCAGTACGTTGATGACACGCGGCTCTACTTCTCCTTTTCATCTTCAGCAGGTAAGGCTGAGGATGTGCAAAATCAGTGCCTGGCTGCAACAATGCACTGGATGAGGCCTAACGAACTGAAGCTCAACCCAGGCAAGACTGAGATGCTGTTAGTGGGTGGTTCTGACTGGATGGAGTCAGTCAGAACCACCCACTACAGAACTGGATGGAGTCAGAACTGGATGGAGTTCTTCTGACTGGATGGAGTGTGTTCAACCTGTTCTGGACTCCCCTTGAACGAGCAGGTTCGTAGCTTGGGGGTCCTCCTGGAACCATCTTTGTCACTTGAGGCATGAAGTGCCTTCTACCAGCTTTGGCTGGTGGCCCAGCTATGCCCCTATCTGGACTGGGATAGCCTGATTTCAGTAATCTATACTCTGGTAATTTCCAAGTTAGATTTTTATTTTATTATTATTATTATTATTATTATTATTATTATTATTATTATTATTATTATTATATATTTATACCCCACCTTTTTTCCTGCAAGGAACCCAAGGCGGCTTACATAATCATCATCCTCCTCTCCATTTTATCCTCACAACAACCCTGTGAGGTAGGTTAGGCTGAGAGTCAGTGACTGGCCCAAAGTCACCCAGTGAGTTTCATGGCCGAGCGGGGACTAGAACCCGGATCTCCCGAGTCCCAGTCCAACACTCTCACCACTACGCCACACTGGCGTACAATGCCACACTACAATGCACTCTACATGAGGCTGCCCTTGAAGACTGTTCAGAAACTGTAGCTTGTGCAAAATGTGGCAGCCAGACTAATAACTGGGACCAGAAGGTCCAAGCATATAAACACCAATTCTGGCCTGCTTGCACTGGCTGCCTCCGGGCTTCCGATTCAAGGTGCTGGTTTTAACCTATAAAACCTTATATGGCTTGGGACCACAATATCTGTTGGAGCATCTTTCCTGACCTAAATTTACCTGGACACTATGCTCAACATCTGAGGCCTTCCTCCAAGTGCCACCTCCAAGTGCCACCTGAGGCCTTCCTCCAAGTGCCACCTGAGGCCTTCCTCCAAGTGCCACTTGGATGGTGGCAACAAGGAAGAGGGCCTTCTCAGTGGCAGGCTGGCAGCCCACTGATTATGGTACAATCTCCCCACTGAGGCCAGCCTGGCGCCAACTCTGTTATCCTTTTGGTTAAGACTGCCCTCTATGCTGAGGCATTTAATGACATGCAATGCCTCTTAATGGCACATGGGAGGCTTATGTCAGTTGTTTTTTCTCTTAACAGGTCTAGTTATATTGAATTTGTTTTACTGTAGTTCAAATTGTTTTAAACTCTGTTTTAAATTTTGTATTGAAATTTTTATGTTGTTTTTATTGTATTTGCATTTTGTATGGTATTGTATGAATTGTTGTTAACTGCCCAGAGAGCTTCAGCTGTTGGGCAGTATAGAAATGAAATGGAATGGAATGGAATGAATGAATGAATAAATAAATAAATAGGTAAATGCACAAGAACCCCAAACCCAACCCATGAGAATTTCTCTGAAATTTTCTTATCCTTTGAATTTCTTTTTGAAAGCAATCTCTTTTCTATGAAGTTGAATGAGAACAGTCAAAAAAATACGGGATAAATTTTTGGCACAACACTAATAAATGTATGAAATTTACGGCCACAAGACTTGATGACAATCTTTTGCTCATATGGCTTTAAAACTGACCTTATCAGAGATGGCCCTTTAAATTCCCCAAGAGACTACACTGATTCCTAACAACAACAACAACAACAACAACAACAACAAGTTCACAAAATGATGCAAGCACAGGGAAAGAGCTGCGTCATTCATTCATCATAATTCATGTCAACACCCATATCCATGACTCCTGTTAGCCTGGCAGGTAACCAGAACTGTCATTCTCTGACAGTGATAAAAGTGGATTTGCTAACACCAGTGGCAAAATGTACCAAATTCACAAATTTCACAACATAAGGCTATTTTTATGACTGTCATAACAAGCTGTTTTAAATGGTTTATAGGTCACTATTGCACAATAGCAATGGGACACAGTGCTATCTGGGAAAGAAGCACATTTTCCCAGGTGCCAAAGGACTGCTGAGAAAATGTGGCATTTCCCATGATAGAAGGGAATATGTGTGAAGTGAGCACACCGAATAAAAAACAAATGTGCATCTATCTTGCAATAAACTGACCGTATGGAAACAACATTGATTCTATGCATGTTTTACATGTACCTCATCAGTTTATTCTTTTATCTTCCTCTGTCTAGCTGTATATCTTCCAAGACAGGCAACCACAGGTGACACAGTATTCAAAGATGCGGCATGCCCGCATATGAAGAATTGTCAGCATGTTCTCTCTCCCCCCCCCCGCCACCCCCCATATGAATCACAACACACTGAGTTCAAGTTCCTTTTGGGCTGCTATAATGAAATGAACTGATGCTTTTTGTGAAGTGTGCCTATATACCTGCAAATACCTGATGATACCTGCAAATTCAGCTGTGCATGTCTGGAAGTCAGCTGATTTTTGTTCCATTCTGTATGAGTTTGCAATAATTAGCATGGGAATTCCTCAGCTGGCATTCCATTCCATCTCACAAATCCAGAAATTGGGATGTGGAAAGATAATTTCCCCATTTTAAATGTGGCAGGAAAGCAAATCAGATATGTGGTTGTGGCTTCTAATTGATTCCAAGTCTGTCTGTTCAGTACAGTTCTTTGTATGATTGAAGTTGGAAGTTGTAGGCTGAAGATATGCATGCATATATAAAAGTACAACTTTTATGCATCTCACTGTACAATCAGAAAAAGTACAATGACATGTAATTCATACATGTAATTCAGACATGTAAGAAACTGATAAGAAATGTGATTATGCATAGCCAAAGGGCAAAACAAAGGACAATGAATTTTTAATGGTTCCTATCAAAAGGGCCATTCTGCACAATAGATCTATTATTGACATCTACCTGAGTCCACTAAGTAAGATTCCAGTTATTCTTGTTTGTCAACATATTTTGCACTGGGGGAAAATGGCATTTGGATGCTCACTGTCCAAGGGAGATGAACACAGGCAAGGCCTTTCTTCATAAAAGGGCCTGACAGTTAACCAGAGCAGTCATTCACTGAAAGTGAATTTAGTGTTTTGCCAATACCAGTGGCAAAATCCACCAAGCCAATTGATTTCACAACACAATAGTGACACTTCACATCAGTTATTTTAAATGATTGATAGGTCACTTTCTGGATGTTGAAAGCAATAGAAGCCCCTCCCCTCTAGCTCTGGAGAGGGAGTTCTTCTATATAGAGAGGATATAATCATTTGCTTACAGAAAACTCTGGGCTGAAGGACTTTCTGTGCCCAGCTGTGGTATAATGATCTATGGTCCTCATTTTTTTTTTTTTTAATCATTTAACATTTTTTACTTGAATTTGCCCCAATTTAATGAGGAAAGATGGAAAGACTGAATTTAATGGATTTTAATAATATAGACAATTTGCAGACTTCTCGATGATCTGAATCATTGTATCATTGTGGCAGAGAAATCCATACATCTGCAATTCTGAACCAAAAACAAACAACCTATTGAAACTCTTTTCAGCATAGTACAACCCAACGCATAGTTCAGCTCATTTAAGTCAATGTTAGTCAGTGCAAGAGAATAGAAATATAGATGTTTGTTGTGTGAATATGGTGTTTAGCCTATGGGAAAAATGCACTTTTTTGGCGCATTAGTCGTAGAAAAAATACCAAAAAACCCAGACACTGACCGAAAATGTGCATTTCCCCCCAAAGGCTAAAGTGTGAAAATGCAGATTTTGCTCATTTTCTGAAGTGCAAATTTGTGCAAGCATGCACGAACGCAAGTTCGGGAAATTGAAAAAAAAAATCCGATTCTGTCAATGAGTGGATGATGGAACAAAAGGCACCCAACAATCTGTACAATGCAGACAGAATGGATTTAACAAAGTCTGAACATCCCTAGGTGAGGGAGAGAAGTTTGTATATCCCTGTCAGGGCCCATCTCAGAACTCTTGCTTTTCAGCATGCATTCAGTTATTGCTGTGTCTGAGGGCTTATCTACATGAGGCTTTTAACTTGCCACTTTTCCGAGGCTTCTCCTTCCAGATTCTTTGTGGGATTAAGATCAGCTCCTTTACACATATTTTTTTCCAGGGGTTTTCTTTTTCTGCCTTTCTATATGTTCCATTACACAACCACTAGGTGGCACTGTGGTATAGCAGAATTGTGCAAACACACCAGGGTTTCATGCCACCATTCAAGGAAATACCAGACTTTCCTCATTAAAGAAAAAAAACCCAGATGCAATAATGCTTGCAAAGAATGGGAGAGGCCCTGGGGGATGACACCTGCAAACTACCATGAGTGAGGAATCACAAGCACACAATAAATGCCTCGTGTAGAAAGGCTCTGAGTGAAATCTCAAGGCACGTGATACATATAGGAACATATGAAGCTGGCTTCTACAGAGTCAGACCAGGGGTCCATCTATCCCAGTATTGTCTACCAGTCTGACTGGCAGTAACTTTCCTGCTTCTCATGCAAGAAGGGTCTTTCCCTGCTCTGCTACTGGAGCTCCTTTTAACTGGATATGCAAGGGTTGAATCTCAGACCTTATGCTCTACCATCTTCCTATACAGATGGGTGGCCCTCCTTAGAATAGCAAAGGGAAATGTGTGTTCCTATTGCTACACAGTACAGCCCTTGCATGAAGAACATGAAAGGTCTCTACGACTGTGACAAGGGAAGTTGCACTACAGAGGCATCAGTGCTCAATCTGAGCCCAGTCTGAGGACTGGTACCAGTTTCAGAGGCTGATCTTGGCTCTGGAGCTGAGGATTTCTTATGCATTGTTGACTTGGGAGACACACTTCATTAACACAGACAAACTGATTGGAATATGTGCTGCACCCACTGCAGATAATACCCCTTGCTGTTGCCACTCCTTGGGTTAGAGATTCAGGATTTCTGAGTCAGGAAAGTCTGGCTGCCAGCAGGCACAGGCCTTGGGGATTCTCATTCTACAATTTAAGTATTTATGGCCCTAAAGCTGCCAAAGCTGGTAAACTGGTTAGATACTGAAAGAGTAGATTTCATAGATAGAGTTGGAAGGAGCCTACAAGGCTGTCGAGTCCAACCCCCTGCTCAATGCAGGGAACTAGAGGAGGGGTCTCCCATCCAAGTAACAACCAGGCTTGACCCTGCTTAGCTTTCCACACTCAGACAAGCTGAGCCAGCGTAAGCCACTGTAAAGCTGCAATCCGATGCAGGCTTAACTGGAGTAAGCCTCACTGAACAAGCAAACATGAATAGGACTGCACTCAATTTATAACATAAATATAATATGTGGGCAAATGAAGAAGAAACGTAACTGGATGTTTGACTGATGCCAGTGTTGGCCTTGATGTTAGCAGGGCACCTCTGTCATTAACTCCACAGATGAGGCATTCCTCAGCAGTGAGATACAAAAATGGAGAAAAATGTCACTGGCTGAATTTCTCCTGTTCTCTCTCTCTCTCTCTCTCTCTCTCTTTATAAATGGTACAGGGTTATGCAAGATCAATAGGTAGCACAAGCTCATACCAGTTTCAGCCTGTCATCCTTTCCAGAGAGGTAGCATCTGTGGTAGTCTGTTGCAGCAAAAACAACAAAAGGTCTGGTGGCACCTTAAAGATAACAAATTTATTCTGGCATAAGCTTTTGTGGACACTTACATGAGGTTAACGCTTCATAAATCTGATGAAGGGGGCAGGATCCATGAAAGCTTATGCCAGAATAAATTTGTTAGTCTTTAGGGTGCCACAAGACTCTTCGTTGTTTTTGTGGTCATCCTTTGTATTCAGCTAGGTTATTGTCCTGACTTTTAAAGACCATGACCAGGTTTTTAAGGAAAGGATTTTGATGTCAGAGTAACCACACTACAAAAAAAGTTCAGTCAGAGGTGACAAACTGCTGTAGGTTTCAGAGGCAGCTAAACTCTGTACCTTGCACAATGGTGATGGAGTCCTTAAAAGTTTGCGTCTGAAGCTGCAATTCCTAGAATGGATTACTGAATAGACGTCCATTAGGATTGTGCTGCACATAATTCTGTTAACAAATTTCTGGTTTGTATGATGTTGAGTTTATTTAATAACTTTTTATTTAAAAAGTTTGTGTCCTTTTCAGTGTTTAATTATTTTACAATTGCATTAACAGATTTTAGGGTCATTTTGTGACTAAGATTTTAATGAATGAATTTTATACCTGTGTTCAACTTTGTGGACTGCAAAGTCGAAAAGCAGAATATACCCATTTAAAAACATCCATACAGAATATATAGATATGGATATAAAATTTCTATAGGCCCTCAAAATTCCTATTGACCTTATCTGAGTTATCAGGAGAGAACATGTTTTTCTTGCCATTGTTTTGCTGATTTCCTTCTGCGTGTTGTGCGTGTCCTTGGGCAGAAAATGTGGCATACATTTTAAATTACTCGACCAGGTGCAAAGCCGCCTGCCGCTTCCATGCAGCTGATGGAAACCAACTCTCAGAAGTAAGTCGTAAGTCGCAAGGAAGACATGGTCCAGACAAGGGTGCTTATGATTCACAGTCCCACATGGTGAAATGATGGGGAAAGGCCAGTGGGCGTGCCCCCCGTATTTACCCCCCCCCCCAAACTAGGAGCGATCCCGGCTGAGCCAAGGGACTGCCACTCCGGGGCGCCCGCCCTTTGGCTTCTTTCTTCGCGATCCCTTCCAAGCCTCCAGTTCGTGCGGGTAGGGAGACAACAAGGGGTCCTGCTCCTGCTTGGACCGAGGAGCTCTTTGCCTGGGGGTGGTGCCCTGTACAGCTCCAACCCAAATTATGCAGTAGATGGAGCCGGCCGCTTTTTTTCTCCAAAGGGGTTTGTTTCTTCTCCCCCTCCGGTTGCTGAGAAAATAATACGCATCTTCATGCGCTGGGGGTGGGGTGGGGGTGAAGACCGCACACCGTTTTAGTAACTGCTTTTGCAAAATTCCTGCGCTAGGATATGGAGCGCGCCGCAAACGTTTCGGATCTACTTCCGAAAAAAGCCATCCAACATCACCCCTGGTGTGATGGACTCAGTGAGGCATAAGGGGGGAAAAAGCAAAATGAGAAGATTAGTAGAAAAGTAGATTGAATCCTACGCACCACTGACTGGGCAGTAAGTTTCGTGGAACAAACTAAGTGGGATTTCCTTCCAAATAAACAGAGAAACAGGAACCGTACGAATTCAGGCGCTGCAAAGGAAAGACACAGCACAGCGGTGTGAGCCACGCCCTTTCTAATCAACCAGAATTTGGGGATACGGATTGCACTTGAAGTTAAAAAAAAAAGGGCTTACATTCGAAAGAGCAGAATTCTGCACCTTCACTTGTCCGTTGGAGATGTTTATGAGATGCTGTCTGTCTCTCTCTGTCTCTGATATTACGCGCGCGCACACGCGCACACGCACACACACGCGGACACAGGGGGAAAGCCAGGAAATCAAGGCAGAACTCTGCTCCTTTAAAAATTCCGCCTAAAAAACTCAGATCTTCCCAGGTCAGGGGCCCGCGGTCTCATTAAAACCACTCTGGTTCGGAATCTGCAAGGCAGACATTAAAGTGCAGTATTTTTCAATTAGAGCTGACGAATTCAATCAAAATTCCATAGATTAGGATGAAATGAGGCATGGGTCATTTACAGGGGAATTTAATTGCAGAGCCATTAGACAAATAGTATATTTGCCATTCTCACATTATCCATCATTTTAGACATCAATAGAAGCAGCAGCATCTTTGCTCATACTGCAGACCTTCCCCAATCTCAGCCTGTAAACACTCCTTTCTCTCATATATTCTTTCTCCCTCCCTCTACAGCTCCTGATTATCTTCTGATTTCATTTAAAGCCACGGGGGATTATAAATGTTCGTGCAATCAAGTTCATTAGGTCTTTAAAAAAGAACCTTCATTTTCTGATGTGGATTGTTTTGTGGACCACACCCCCTCAGTGCCGCTGGAGTGCGCGTGTGTGTCCGTGTGTAACAAATGCTAGTTGAGAGCAAATGCTAGTTCATTATAACGGCCAGTTCCAAAGTTCAATGCCTGTTTCATGGACCCAGTCCCGAATGGCTTTTTAAGAGGGCCTATCGCCCTTCCCCGTAAGACAATACGCCAAGCCAGGGTCGGATCCTGACCTTCAGTACAAATGGATGGTTTTAGGATTGGCTTTCACAGACCAAGAACAGGATCCCTGGATGTTAGCGACTCCATTAGCAAACCCTCACGACCTCCCTTCGCGATCCCGGGTTCAGGCAATACCAAACCAATAAGGCCCGGTCCTTGGCCACTCCGGTCCTTGGCCACCCCCGCCCCACTTCTGCGCCCGAGGAACGAGCCCGCCTTCTTCCGAAGAGGAGGCGTGTCCTTAAACAGGGCGGAATCTCAGAGCCCAGCCCAGCCTTTTCCGGAACTCTCGCTCAGGCTGCGCGCTGAGCCAACCCAGCGAAAATAGGCTTCCTTCCTTCCTTCCCCTCACGCGTTCTCTTTCTGGATGTAAACCACCTCCCGTTCCTCCCTTAACGCCGCTGCTTCTGGGCGTCTTATCCCAAACTTCCGCCTTGGTGCGTAAGCGCTTTCCCTTCTAATTTCAGGGCGGAGAGGGCAACCCCATCACAGCATAGCCTGACCGGGGGAGCAGGAGGTGCTCCCAACTCTCGATTTCTCGGTGAGAGTCTAATTTCAGACGCATTTCACAAGGCCCGTTAGCAATTCTAGAGAGATGTCTAAAACAAGAGACGAAAAACCGAAGCAAACGCTCAGTTTACTCGAATGCGTTAGCTGCCTCACTAATTTAATTGGAACGAAACGTGAAAAATGTATCATTTTGGGAAGAATTTATGCATCGCTTCCTGGAAAGCTCATTGCGTTAACTAGAAGCCTACTGTATCCTCTTTCGCAGCCATAATCGCATTTTTATGCGTGTCTCCGTGTAAGTTAATGTGACTTTTGCTGATGGGGAAAAGGGTGCCCTTCTCTAAATACCTGTGCCGCCCACAACAAGGCCCTGGAATCGTAGGCAAATCTTGGAAGGTGCGTGTCGGTTTCGAGGCCGTCCTCTCCCGGCCCGGCCCTGGCGGTGGGTGGGCAAAATCAGCCAGGGATGCGGAGCTGCTGCTGCCGCCGCTCCCATCCTGCCAGGCGCGGAAGCGGTGCCAGACGGGCTGAGCAAGGGGAGGCGGCACTCCGCACCGCGTCCGGCGCATTTCAATCACGTTTATGGTTTGCAAACTGCATGGCAAAGGAGACAGCCCCCGCCTTTTCTACCTCTCCCTTCATTGGGATGCTTGTGCACGCGAAGCCCCAGTGGCATTTCAGCAACCCAGCAAGCAATGCCGCTTCTCCAGCTGGGCTCCAGTTGCCCTCTGCCCGCCTGGTTCGAGTTCCAAGTGTGAAGACTGTCATTTTAAGGGACCATTTCCTGAACTTACAATAGAAGTGGGATTCGGTTAGAAGCCGCTCCCCCCCACCCTCGCCGGCCTTCTCCGCAGCGCAGAAGTCCAGTGACGTACGAGGAACGATGGATGGGGCTGCCGCCAAATAGAGAAGGGTGCGGGACGGGGGGGGGGGGGAGGAAACACCTTCTTCGGGGCCTTCCCTCTGATTGGAAAGCGGCTTCCTTTAGCCAGATTTAGCAAATGCTACTACTAGTAAGAGGGGGTTCTTCTCTGCAAACGTATCGAGAGAGAGGCCAAATTAAGAGGAGGCAGCCGCCGCTCGGCCGGGCGAAGGGAGCGAGTGTTGTGGAAGCGGCGCCACCTCCAGGTCGCAGCGAGACGCTTGCCTGGCCGGCAGACCCCCCCCCCCCCCACAGACTGGCAGCGGCGTGCCGGCTGGATAGCCGAGGATGCCCTGCTCCCAGTGGGGAGCCATGGGGGCGGTCCCCTCGGGGACAGCCCACGCCCCTTCCCCGAATCTTCAGTTTCCATTAACGACTTGTTTTGTGGAGATATAAGGAAAAGGGCGGGAGCAGCGTTCTCCCCAATTGCTCACTAAGAAGCCAACCTGCCCGGGCTTCCCAGTCTTTTGGCCGCCGCCGCCGCCACCACAAAGGCACTGTGGTAACTGACGCGCCTGAGGCATTTATTAATGCAATCAGATGCAATTTTGTTTATATTATGTTTAAGATAATTCATATATTATATTTCAGATAATTTATATTCCCCTTCCGAACATTTCCACCCTATGTTTTATTTTTGTAGCCAGGTTCAGTCCAGGTAACACAGCGAGTAGTGCCTGGTTTTATAGGTTTGGCATGAGTGATTTAGGCAGTACACTCATGTACGGAAACACATTAGGCTCCCTGCACTTAGATTCTGGCTGTTCTGCACTGATCCCCCGCTCCTCTCCCCCCAATGTACAAAATGACTGGATAGCAGCCGGGTCTCCTCTCTTATGTGTGTACTGCCTAAATCACTCATGCCAAACCTATAAAACCTTGCACCACTAACTGTGTTACCTAGACTAAACCTGGCTACAGAAATAAAACATAGGGTGGAAATGTTGAGAAGGAGACAACAACCTCTTGAAAGTTGGTTTCTGCAATGACAAGATATGCTTTGCATGTGCCACAGCCCACAGCACCCCAAATGTAATTCTCAAAAGAACTGCAATTCTTTTAGATCTCAGTTGACTTTGCTCTACAGCTTTATTTCTTCTAACTTATTTGGGCCATACAATAGGAAATTGTGTGTTTATGATCTCATTGACTAGAATTCCACTCACATTTGTAGGATTCAGTGCTGAAATGCACATCCATTACTAAACTTTAAATATTCACTGAGTGTCAGTGACAGCAGAAAAATGGTTGGTAGAATATGGCACTATGTGAATGCAACACATGTACAGTTGGTTGTATGAAGAATATTAAATATAAAACAAGGCTGTACTGTGTTGATCAGGCGAGCTTTTAAAATTGCAAAGTTAAAAAATTATCCAAAACACCATTCATGTTCTAATCTGCAGCAACCAAAGCATGAATCAGCCTAACAAACATGATGTACAGAATATGGCATATGCTTAAATATGGCTGGGGCCTGAAGCCTATGGTTGTCTTCCTAAGTGATGCCCGTGTAATGTTGATTTATTCCTTGTTAATTAATTTATTGTCACAATAAGATATTGATAATATGAATAGTTAGATAAATTGTGATATGCAAAAAAAAATATGGAGAAGAGAATGTGAATGAACCACTATGCTACTTGTCAGGGTTGTTTATAGTGCAATCTATATTTAACAAAATGATGTCTGAGAAGTTCTGCAGAATGTTTATGTAATGGTAGTTCATGCAAAATTAAACCTGTGGAGGACCAGGACTGGTCCTTTGCGTGAGTTCGGGAATTAAAGGGTTAACCGGCACTGAGAAAATGCCCTTCTGTGAGTTGTGAACCCAACCGCAGCAAACCATTGACACTGAATCATATTGAGACAGGAGCCAACTATGTTTATAACACCTTTAATGGAGCGGAACTAATAGACTACCAGGAATTTCATACTATAAACAACAGAGTCCATAAAAATCACTGAAGCGTAGGACTTCAATACACATACGAGGTAGAGGCTTGCATAATACAGAGAATAACTTCACAATAAAGAATCTGATTTACTGAGCTAGCGTAGCTGTTTGTACAGCGGGTCTCTGGGCGCCGCGCCGCGCCCAGGGTTGGAGTAAGCTTGGTCCTGACCGGGGCCAGGGACCTGATCCTTGCGAGCCTGCAACAACAGGCTCCCAACAACCCTGTGTTTTCTAGCACGTGCTTTTTCTACCCTCCCTTGCCCCCTCCCCGCCCTTGATGACCAGGTGGGCTGGTTCCACCCAGCGGGGTGGTGGCACCTCTTGGATACTTTGGGGGTACTTTGCAGTTCTTTGAGACTGCGCTCCCGCCTTCAGGATGTTATGCACTTCCTCGATGTATGCAGATGTAGCTATGTAAAACCGGTCTGCCCAGAACTGTGTCTCCTGTGCCCCAGGTGGGGATTATGCGGACAGATGGAGGGAGATGGGTGGCAGCGAAAGGGGGAAAATATGTCAGGGTTCAGCAGTGTGTGATCAGGCTTTCTCTTCACAAAACCAATTCATTTAAAACAACAGTAACTAATTGCCAGTTAGGAGGTGAGCTTGCTTGCTTCAGTTCTATGATCAAGGTCTCTCTCTCTCTCTCTCTCTCTCTCTATATATATATATATATATAATTTTAAAGACTTTACATGAGTTAAGTATCCTAAAATAGATAGACATAGCAACCTGGTTCATATTTATTTATTTATTTATTTATTTTTATTTATTTATTATATTTATGCCCCGCCTTTTTCCTGCAAGGAACCCAAGGCAGCTTACATAATCCTCATCCTCCTCTCCATTTTATCCTCACAACAACCCTGTGAGGTTGAGAGTCACTGACTGGCCCAAAGTCACCCAGTGAGTTTCATGGCTGAGCGGGGACTAGAACCTGGATCTCCCGAGTCTCAGTCCAAGCACTCTCACCACTACACCATGCTGGCTCTCTATTTATAGTTCCAAACAGTGTTTTCTGTTAACTAGTCTACAGTTGTATTGATGATAAGTAGATTATACACATGATAACAGCCTTTTTCAGTTTGCTGAACACATTAATGGTTTGAAAAGTTGAGTACTGTCAGGATCAACAAGACCAGGGTTCAGCAGTGTGTGATCAGGCTTTCTCTTCACAAAACCAATTCATTTAAAACAACAGTAACTACTAATTGCCAATTAGGAGGTGAGCTTGCTTGCTTCAGTTCTATGATCAAGGTCTCTCTCTCTCTCTCTCTCTCTCTCTCTCTCTCTCTCTAATTTTAAAGACTTTACATGAGTTAAGTATCCTAAAATAGATAGACATAGCAACCTGGTTCATATTTATTGAAATACAGTCCAAGAACTGTATTTCTGTTTTTAGTAGGATAGAAGATGGGCAAACCTGGATTTAATGTCTGGAAGCAACCTGATGCCCTCCAGATGTTTTGGACCACAACTCCCAGTATTCCTGCCTATTGACTAAGCTTGCTGGGATGGGATGTTTGAAGTCCAAAACATCTGGAGGGGAAGACTGCTGGGGAAGGCTGCTGCAGGACATCACAAGAAGTTAGTTTATTCGAAGGCTTTGCAAACATATAAAGTGCAGGATGGGACCCATATTTCATGGAACAAGGATATCTTAAACTAAAATATAGCTGCCCATCTTTCTATTCTGAATACAAAGCAAACTTGTTTTTCTTAGTTTAAAATGTTGGAAAGGCAGTGGGATTTAGTTCCCTGCTAGGAAGCAGATGAATTTGGGTTTTAGTGTTACTTTCCTCTCTAACCTGACTATCAGGCTGCAATCCTATACAGATTTATCCAGGAATAAGTCCTGTTCAACTCAATAGGACTTACTTCTGAGTCATAGAATTGCACTTAGTGATGGGAATGGAATATCTGGGATAATGATTCTTTCTGTCTGAGTTTCAGATATTTTCTAGAAAAAGTAGATTATTCATTTCAAAATAGGTTTCACCAAAAACAATGTTGAAGCCATTTTGTATGTGAATAATATCCAGGAAAAGTAATTTAACTGGAGCAAAACAGAACATAAAGCTTGCAAAAGACTGGAATTGCATGTGGTAAAAATGATGCTATCTTTCTTACTCTTAGCATCCAAAAGTACTCTGAGATATTTTTTTTTACAAATATAAGAATAATTAATGATCAAATATATAACAATTCAATAACTAATAAAAGCACAATGCACTCTAATTCTAATCTGATTCCCCCTGCCCTCACCTCTGGAAACTTCTACAAAATAGTAGTAGTAGTAGTGGACTATAGTCCCTTGTGGACTGTGGGAATGCTGTGGACATAATATATCTGGACTTCAGCAAAGCATTCGACAAAGTGCCTCATCATGATATCCTGATTAGCAAGCTAGCTAAAAGTGGGCTAGATGGAACAACTATCAGGTGGATCCACAATTGGCTACAGAATCAGACTCAAAGAGTGCTTATCAATGGTTCCTTCTCAAACTGGGGAGAGGTAACTGAGCGGGGTACAGCAGGGCTCGGTCCTGGGCCAAGTGCTCTTCAACATTTTTATTAATGACTTGGATGAGGAGGTACAGGGAATGCTTATCAAATTTGCGGATGACATGAAGTTGGGTGGAACAGCTAATACTCTGGAAGACAGAAACAAAATTCAAAGAGATCTCGATAGGCTGGAGCGCTGGGCCGAAAACAACAGAATGAAATTTAATAGGGATAAATGCCAAGTGCTGCACCTAGGGAAAGGAAACCAAATGCACCGTTTCAGAATGGGGGACACTTGGCTCAACAATACTACAAGTGAGAACGATCTTGGAATTGTGGTAGATCACAAGCTGAATATGGGCCAGCAATGCGATGTGGCTGCAAAGAAGGCAAATGCTATTTTGGGCTGCATTAATAGAAGTATAGCTTCCAAATCGCGGGAAGTGATAATTCCCCTCTACTCAGCAATGGTTAGGCCTCATCTTGAGTACTGCGTCCAGTTCTGGGCACCACACTTTAAGAAGGATGTAGACAAACTGGAGAGGGTTCAATGGAGGGCAACAAAGATGATAAAGGGACTGGAAACAAGGCCCTGTGAGGAGAGACTGAAAGAGCTGGGCATGTTTAACCTTCAGAAGAGGAGACTGAGGGGAGATATGATAGCACTCTTCCAGTACTTGAAGGGTTGTCACACAGAGGAGGGCCAGGATCTCTTCTCAATCATCCCAGTTTGCAGGACACGGAATAATGGGCTCAAGTTACAGGAACCCAGATTCCACCTAAACATCAGGAAAAATTTCTTGACTGTTAGAGCAATAAGACAATGGAACCAACTACCTAGGAAGGTTGTGGGCTCTCCCACTCTGGAGGCATTCAAGGTGCAGCTGGACAGCCATCTGTCAGGGATGCTTTGACCTGGATTCCTGCATTGAGCAGGGGGTTGGACTTGATGGCCTTGTAGGCCCCTTCCAACTCTACTTTTCTATGATTCTATGATTCTAGGTTAGGGTAGTAGCACTTTTGTTTAAAGGCACAATGAAAACCATAGGACTGCAAACTACAAGTGGGGGTGGTTAGCTTCAAACGCAGGGCTTTCTATTTCATACTTCAAAAAATCATCACCAAAGCATTTGCTGTATTGCTCAAGCATATATCTCTCCTTCTATACCTTCATGCCTGCCCCCAGTTATTTTCAACATCCCAGAATTCAGGGAATTTTGGAATGCTTCAAGCAGTTTTACTTTCATTCATTTCATTGGGCATGTTTAGCCTTCAGAAGAGAAGACTGAGGGGAGATATGGTAGCACTCTTCAAAGCCGGTCCTTTGCGTGGGTTCGGGCACCAAGGGGTTAACCGGAGCTGAGTTAGCCCTTTATACGCAGCTCGCAGCACTTAGGCAGAAACCGCGACCAATTTTAACGCTGGGACAGTGAAAGAAGCAGTTTTATGAATGGAGGCTACTACACTGCTTATAGGTAAACAGAGTTTAATTGAGCGTAGCAAAACATATACAGGAGGAGGAACAGTACGCACACACGTACCTTCAATTTACAGCAGCTTAGAGCGAGCAATTGCAGCAGTACATACAAGGGGTACCTGGAATGACCCCGATTCCTCGAAAGCTGCGTGTGCCAGCAGCCAGGTGATTTCAGCTAGTTTCACTGGGAGCTCCCTGGAGCTGGATCCTGAGGTCAGACCGAAGCCCTGGACCTCTGTGCAGCTTGCTGCCCACGACCAACAACTTTTCCTGCCACAGGCCCCTTTCTTTATACCCTCTTCTTGGCTCCCCCCTCCCTCCTGTGTCCCTTTCTGATTGCTTGAAATGAGTCAGGAATAATCTGTTTCCCTGGGTGCTTAGGGGTGCTTAAGAGTACTTGCCACTCTTCGAGACCACCAGGCACCTTGGCGCCCCTCTTGTTGTTTGGGGATGCTTCACAGCTCATTTGGCTGCCAGGGGAGGGGAAGCTGCCCGGGGTTATGCAGATGTGTCCCATTGTGAGCCTCATTGAAGGGCAGGAAAACAAGTGCGGTAAACAAGGTTAAAGGTGGATACCTGAGCTGCTGCTGCAAGT
The DNA here is from genome assembly GCA_021292165.1 of Shinisaurus crocodilurus. Taxonomy (NCBI): domain Eukaryota; kingdom Metazoa; phylum Chordata; class Lepidosauria; order Squamata; family Shinisauridae; genus Shinisaurus; species Shinisaurus crocodilurus. The sequence continues at coordinate 117,721,363 of CM037876.1, read as the reverse complement.
GGGGTGTGGGTGTACCTGACCTGGCTTTCTCTTCACAAGGAGCAACTCCACATGCTTCCAGACACTAGGAGGCGATAGAGAAGGTGTTGTATCAACAGCAGCTTTTCTTGTTCAGTCCCTTTGTTGTCCTGTGACTTGATCAGTTCCTTTCTCCTACTCCCTCCTCCACTTTGCATCTGCAACAGGCAACATGTGCTGAAGGAGGCAAGTAACCATATCTCACATCTTTGCTTACATACACTCATGCACCCAGCTTTAGGGGGTGCTTGTAATTAAACAGTGTTAGATAGCCTTCTTTCACAGTGTGTATAAAAGCACCAATAAAGTACCGTAAGTTGATCTGAACTTCTTCTAAACTGGCTCTGGCCTGTATTTATTCCCTCGAATACTAAAGGCTGTATTACCATGCTTTCTCTATATAAGGCAACTCTACCGTAAGTCATACCAGACTTTCCAACACCTCTGTTTTGTTTTTAATTAATCAAGTCATTGATACAATACGGTTTGTTTGTTTGTTTGTTTGCTTATTATAAGTATTTTTACACTGCCCTTCAGTTATATTCCCAGGACAGTTTACGAAAAGAATAAAATAATTAAAATGCAAATGCAAAAAAACATAATATGCTAAAAGTCACAAAATTATAAAAGCAGTACATAAGAGTCAGGAAGATTAAAACAGTTCAGGAAAATAATAAATTATTTGTCTGGTGCCTAAAAGATAATATGGTAGGTATCAGGTGAACCTCTCTGGGAAAAGAGTGCCACAATTATTTATTTATTTATTTATTTATTTTATTTTATTTATACCCTGCCATTTTTCCTGCAAGGAACCCAAGGCGGCTTACATAATCCTCCTCCTCCTCTCCATTCTATCCTCACAACAACCCTGTTGTTGTGAGAGTCAGTGACTGGCCCAAAGTCACCCAGTGAGTTTCATGGCCAAGCGGGGACTAGAACCCAGATCTCCTGAGTCCCAGTCCAACACTCTCACCACTACACCACACTGGCTCTCAACTCTCTCACAACTGGGATGCCACCACCAAGAAGGGTCTCTCTGTGGTAGCCACCTCCACCTCACCTCAGATAGTGGCATCTGAGGCTCTCCACTGGAGAGCTTTTAATATGCAGGAGGCTCTCCACTGGAGAGACTTTAATATGCAGGTAGATAGATATGGAGACAAGTGGACCTTCAACATGAGCTTTTCTCTCTAACTATACCCAGGAACAGCTATTCCTATTTATCTTGAATCCAAAATGGCTTGACTTTACCAGCAACAATTGTAATAACAGTAATAAAGCATAAGTAACAAAATTCAGCTATGCTTCTTTGACTTGGGTCCAACCCTCTTCAAAGCAAGAAAGAGCTATCAGACACAGTGTGTCTGATAGAGAAACAGGGTAGCATATGAATGGCACGGGGAGAGATGTTTTCTGACATAATCGAGCCTCCCCACAAAATAATCAAGATAAAACAAAGATAGCTAGTTGCACAAAAAGAAGCAGAACAAAGGGTGGTGGTGGGGGAGCGCACTGCATGGATTTTCAGCATTGTTTAAGGGCCCCAAAGGAGACAAACCAAAAGGCCTTTCTAACCTGCAGGGGCTGTCAGTCAAAGAGGGCTGCCTACATCACTGATGGGAAGAGAAATGAACAACTCTTCTTCACCATACTAAGTTTGGTGACCCACAGAGACCCGTATAGCAAATGCAAGGTGCGGTGCATCCACTTTAAGGCATGCAATCCAAAGAAATTTTAATCTGAAAATGCCTTTTCCTCCAATCACTCCTTGAGCGCCACCTACCTCATGCTTTCCTGCAAAAACTAACACAAGCAGATATTTTTAAAAGGGCAGTAATAAAAAGAAATGGAACTGGAAGGGTTCAAAGATTACCTTTTATTTCTGGATTTTAAATTTCATTTTATTTTTGCAGACATTCACATTGTACTTTAAAAAAACATTCATTATCTCAACACTAAATGTTGCTATTATTATTATTATTATTATTATTATTATTATTATTATTACCACCACCACCACCACCACCACCACTAGAATCATAGAATCATAGAAAAGTAGAGTTGGAAGGGGCCTATCAGGCCATCGAGTCCAACCCCCCTGCTCAATGCAGGAATCCAGGTCAAAGCATCCCCGACAGATGTCTGTCCAGCTGCACCTTGAATGCCTCCAGATTGGGAGAGCCCACCACCTCCCTAGGTAGCTGATTCCATTGTCTTATTGCTCTGACAGTCAGGAAATTTTTCCTGATGTTTAGGTGGAATCTGGGTTCCTGTAACTTGAGCCCATTATTCCGTGTCCTGCAAACTGGGATGATCGAGAAGAAATCCTGGCCCTCCTCTGTCTGAGGGCCTCCTCCCCTTTAAGTACTGGAAGAGTGCGATCATATCTCCCCTCAGTCTCCTCTTCTGAAGGCTAAACATGCCCAGTTCTTTCAGTCTCTCCTCATAGGGCCTTGTTTCCAGTCCCTTTATCATCCTTGTGGCCCTCCTCTAAACCCTCTCCAGTTTGTCTACGTCCTTCTTAAAGTGTGGTGCCCAGAACTGGACGCAGTACTCAAGATGAGGCCTAACCATTGCTGAGTAGAGGGGAATTATCACTTCCCGCGATTTGGAAGCTATACTTCTATTAATGCAGCCCAAAATAGCATTTGCCTTCTTTGCAGCCACATCGCATTGCTGGCTCATATTCAGTTTGTGATCTACCACAATTCCAAGATCCTTCTCACTTGTAGTACTGTTGAGCCAAGTGTCCCCCATTCTGTAATTCTGCATTTGGTTTCCTTTCCCTAGGTGCAGCACTTGGCATTTATCCCTATTAAATTTCATTCTGTTGTTTTCGGACCAGCGCTCCAGCCTATCAAGATCACTTTGAATTTTGTTTCTGTCTTCCAGAGTATTAGTTGTTCCACCCAACTTTGTGTCATCTGCAAATTTGATAAGCATTCCCTGCACCTCCTCATCCGTCATTAATAAAAATGTTGAAGAGCACTTGGCCCAGGACTGAGCCCTGCTGTACCCCGCTCATTACCTCTCCTCAGTTTGAGAAGGAAGTATGAACATTCCAGTACACAGATCTCAAATACCCAAGGATCTTGCTGTGAAAAGGTGTTTGAGCCCCCCCTTTCTCAAGCAAGGATCACTCTTGGCTTTGGAAGCATTTGACAGCTCACCTTCTGACAGCTGTCAAATGCTTCCAAAGGGGGCACTTACTTACCTGCAGGCTTGGGTGGGCACTGCACAAACTTGCCAGCAGGCATCCCCCTGCCCAGTACCCACCCCAAGTTCTGGATGTGTGCAAACAGTGTTACTCTAGAGTGCTGGATTCATGCAAATCAGGCAGGATAATTTTTTTAAAAAAAATGAGTGCAAATATTTGCACACATGGGGGTGCAATTAAAGAAAAGGGTGGGCAACCATGGGCAGCCCCTCCAAGGTACCACTGGGTCACCTTCGAGGGACTGCTTATAGCTGCCAAAACAGGGATTACGAATGGTGGTTTAATAGCCGCCTTTCACAATCTCTCCCCCCCCAAAAAAAACAATTAAGGGGGGGAAAGCTGTGGCAAGCCAAAAACGGCTCACCATCATGGCAGGGAGCAGGGGGGACAACTGCAGTGTCCCCTGGGATACCTGTGGGAGCCCCCCCCCCTGCTACCCACAATGTGCCCGATCATCAATTGGATGCATCTTCGGTAGGGTGGCTTATAAGCCACACTGCGTCACTTGTAGCCAACTGGCTGGTTTCTGGTGCTGGTAGCTCAACATGTTGCTCTGGGGTGTCTGTTCTCATTTTGTGCAGGTCTTCATGCTCCGCCCTCTGCATGCAGGGCTCAAGGGCTTCTTCATCTTGCTGAGTGACTGGGTAGCCTTTCTTCTCTGCTGCTGTTGGACACCTTTGCATAGGTGTGTGTGTTTGTGTGTGTGTGTGCATGCATGAGAGAGAGAGACACTTGGAAAGTGTGTGAGAGAGAGACACTTGAAAAAAGTTGGGTGGAATGAAGCACCAGATGCCACTTGCACATCTTCATTTTTAAACACACAACAGTAATTAGAGGTGCGGTCTACATCATTTTTAATTTTAAAAAATGCATTTTTTCCAGTATATACTCTTAATTCATACTTTATTATCTCTTTAAAATTCTTACTAGTTTAGGAACTCAGTCATCACTGACCTTTTCAATAGGAAACAGTTTTTACCTACGGTAGTTCCTAACACTCTGCATTGTATACGATTTGTACTATTTAAACTGTATTAACAGATCACTAAAGAATAAATCTGTGAAGCAAAAAACATCAAAAATGCATTAAAAGATTTACCAGGTAAATCTTACAGAAATGCTACAGGAAAAAATTCATTGTAAAAATCTATGGTCATGTTACTGTAAACTGCTGAAAGCACTTATTTATAATCAAAATGGCAAACCCTCTTTATTCACAAGCAAATCAATTATCATACACCAGTGTAGACTATTGATTGATTGATTGATTGATTGATTTAATATATTTATTCACCACCCATCAGCCAAAATGGGCGGTTTACAAAACAAAGCAACACAAAAATATCAACTGAAATAATATGAAAACACAAACATACTAAAATATAACATGATAAAAACAAGCAGCCAAACTAAATTCAATTCAGAGGTATAGTGGCGATAATAAAAGTACGGTAGCAATAATAAAAGAATAAAATTAGCCATTAAAATATTGGGCAAATAAAAAGGTCTTCACCTGGCGCCTGAAGGAATAGAAGGTAGGTGCCAGGCGCACCTCCTTGGGAAGCTGATTCCATAGATGGGGTGCCACAACTGAGAAGGTCCTTCTCAATACAACAGACTATAATACAACAGTGAGATTTGGTTGTTTGGTGTGGGGTCTTCAAAGCAAGACTCCCTCAGGTTCTAGCAGCAGGTAGTTTTGTAGCAGTCTGGGCACAGGTAGAAAGGGGATGAGAGTGTGGCACCTACCGCCGAGCCTTCTCCTGATGGCACAGCGGCACAGATGTTGCAGGTGTCGCACTGTGTGCATCTGATTGAAGAAGGACTCATAGAAAGGTAGATGCCTCTGGAAGAACAAGGAAAGTCAACTTGAAAAGTCTGAAAATCTGAGAGGAGGTCTAACCAGACTCAGTAGTCAAGACAAGAGTAAAACATTTGAATAGCGTGACAGATCTCAGGGGGAGGGGGGAGGCACTCCCTAATTGCGAACTCTGTTTTATATGACAGTTACCCCCAAGTAGGAATGATGATAGGCTGCCACCAGTCAGGCTAAACCACCTGACACGTTCTAGGCCATCCAGCTGCTTGGGAAGTTTCTTGGCCCTGCTGCCAGGACTCCTCCCTTCAGTCCAGCTCTAGAAATATTATTTATTTATTCATTCATTCATTTTCTATACCACCCAATAGCCGAAGCTCTCTATTAAACAGTAAGGAGCTTTGGATTTACTTTCCCAAAGCCTAGACGCAAGGTCCAGCTCCTTAGAAAGACGGGTTAACCTCAAAATGTGTATTTGGGAATAAAGCAAGAGATTGCTTATTGAACATAAGGGTGGGTGTCAACATGCAAATGATCTAATGCAAATGATCAACATGCAAACATAACATTGTTATGGAGATTGACAATGAATTTTGAAATATATAAAATGGAAAACAAACTGCTGTGTGCTCACGTTCTCTGGACGCACACATAATTTCTTGAACAGCAGATTGAAATAATAGTATAGTAGAGAAGGAATCATCCAAATCTTAGTGACATCAATTTCAGTCTTACAAATGTGTACCTCCTGCACATAGAGCTCCTCACTTAAGGTATTTACTTTTGCTAGTGTATAGGCTGAAAAGAGTGTTATCAGTGTGAACATACATTTGTAGACATCTTCCTTGATTATACAAAATGGTTTTCTCTTTAGGCTTTTGTATAGCTTGATCAAGAGTCTGCAATTGATTTGAGCATTAAGTAACCCTGGGCCTCTCACCTTCCTTTGGAGGATGATCCTATACTCCAGATACACTGGCAGGGGAGCCCTGGGATTTGGCAGAAGCCCTGCACATATCTTGAGATATGTCCCCACTAGGGACAAGTTCAGACCTGTTAATTAATTTATTGCTGAGATTGTCAGATTTTCAGGCTTAAACTTTTTCTGTCCCATTTCCTTAAAAATTGGTGAGTTGTCTGTGTACATTTCCCCCCAAATATATGCATTTTTGTGTGCATTTTTCAAATATACACATTTCCCCAAGTACTTTCCCATTGATGCAACGCACTTTTCTCTAATGTACACCTTCTGTTCGTATTATTTTCTTGATGAATTGCAACACTAAGCTCAGAAAAGTGAAGATTTTAGCATGTAACTCTGTCTTGGCTTGCTTATTGGCTTGCAAGGTACAAATCTGGTAAACCTGTATAAAAATCTCAATGGAACAAATTTCTCACCCATCCCTAGTGCCCTCACCAGTAAAGATATGCCAGTGGGACATCAGGAATTCACCAGCAGAACACTGAACCAGGGTACCGTTACTGGCAGTGCAACTCTGCTGGGGGAGGGACCAAAATGGGCAGTAAGGATGGATATTAGCAGTATCTCTGTGTGAATGGAATGAGGGGATTCAACCCCTGCATGTAGGGCATCCTGAAGAGGAGTTCTTGTTCCCTGCACCACAGTGGTTCATGTAGTGGAGGGCAATGAGGTATCTCTGTGTTCAGCAGACTGTACTTTATGGGTGTGATGTGATGGGGTAACATCATGGGCTTGTTTCCTCATCATCCTACACAGGGCTGGGTTCAGACAACATGGGTTGAGTATGGGTTGAACATGGGTTGTCATTGAACCGTGGGTTGTTGTTGAAACGTGGGTTATCATATTGTCTGAACCACAGACTGAACGCACTAACATGTTGTCTGAACGCACTAACAATCCAACAACAAACCATGGGCTCTCTTAATGGTTTGTTAGCTTGGTTGGGTTCAGGCAACACAATAATTCACATTTCAACAACCCACACTTCAATGACAAGCCACTTTCAACCCAAACTCAACCCTTGAGTGTGGGTTATTGCGTTGTCTGAACCCAATCACTGGCTCCATCCATGCTGGGATGACATGTGGGCATTGTCAGCATGCTGCTCCATGATTAGTGGGTGTTGCGACTTGAAAAAGATACTAGGAGCGGATATATTGTGGAGTAATATCCTTCCTATCTCACGTTAGTGAGATCAGCAGAGTAGAGTCCCTTTCCAGCTTAAAAGAAGCTTAGATTTGGCTAGTGTTAGCCCAGGGGTCTGCAACCTTTAAGACAAAAAGAGCCACTTGGACCCGTTTCCGAAGAAAAAAAAAAACGGGAGCCGCAAAACCATTGTGACATTTAAAACAAATATAACACTGCATCCACCAGAAACACCCTCCATGTGGTAATAGCACCCCTCATCATCCATCAGCAGGATTTGCTGGTGGATGATGGGGGTGCTACTGCTGGGGGGAGGGTGTTGCTGGTGGATGATGGGATGCCACCAGCAACACCCCCCCCCAGCAGTAGCATCCCATCATCAGCACCATCCAGCAGTAGCACCCTCATCATCCACCAGAAACACCCTCCATGTGGTAATAGCACCCCTCATCATCCATCAGCAGGATTTGCTGGTGGATGATGGGGGTGCTACTGCTGGGGGGGAGGGTGTTGCTGGTGGCATCCCATCATCCACCAGCAACACCCCCCCCCAGCAGTAGCATCCCATCATCAGCACCATCCAGCAGTAGCACCCTCATCATCCACCAGAAACACCCTCCATGTGGTAATAGCACCCCTCATCATCCATCAGCAGGATTTGCTGGTGGATGATGGGTGTGCTACTGCTGGGGGGGAGGGTGTTGCTGGTGGATGATGGGATGCCACCAGCAACACCCCCCCCCAGCAGTAGCATCCCATCATCAGCACCATCCAGCAGTAGCACCCTCATCATCCACCAGAAACACCCTCCATGTGGTAATAGCACCCCTCATCATCCATCAGCAGGATTTGCTGGTGGATGATGGGTGTGCTACTGCTGGGGGGGAGGGTGTTGCTGGTGGATGATGGGATGCCACCAGCAACACCCCCCCCAGCAGTAGCATCCCATCATCAGCACCATCCAGCAGTAGCACCCTCATCATCCACCAGAAACACCCTCCATGTGGTAATAGCACCCCTCATCATCCATCAGCAGGATTTGCTGGTGGATGATGGGTGTGCTACTGCTGGGGGGGAGGGTGTTGCTGGTGGATGATGGGATGCCACCAGCAACACCCCCCCCCAGCAGTAGCATCCCATCATCAGCACCATCCAGCAGTAGCACCCTCATCATCCACCAGAAACACCCTCCATGTGGTAATAGCACCCCTCATCATCCATCAGCAGGATTTGCTGGTGGATGATGGGTGTGCTACTGCTGGGGGGGAGGGTGTTGCTGGTGGATGATGGGATGCCACCAGCAACACCCCCCCCAGCAGTAGCATCCCATCATCAGCACCATCCAGCAGTAGCACCCTCATCATCCACCAGAAACACCCTCCATGTGGTAATAGCACCCCTCATCATCCATCAGCAGGATTTGCTGGTGGATGATGGGTGTGCTACTGCTGGGGGGGAGGGTGTTGCTGGTGGATGATGGGATGCCACCAGCAACACCCCCCCCCAGCAGTAGCATCCCATCATCAGCACCATCCAGCAGTAGCACCCTCATCATCCACCAGAAACACCCTCCATGTGGTAATAGCACCCCTCATCATCCATCAGCAGGATTTGCTGGTGGATGATGGGGGTGCTACTGCTGGGGGGGAGGGTGTTGCTGGTGGCATCCCATCATCCACCAGCAACACCCTCCCCCCCAGCAGTAGCATCCCATCATCAGCACCATCCAGCAGTAGCACCCACATCATCCACCAGAAACACCCTCCATGTGGTAATAGCACCCCTCATCATCCATCAGCAGGATTTGCTGGTGGATGATGGGGGTGCTACTGCTGGGGGGGGAGGGTGTTGCTGGTGGATGATGGGATGCCACCAGCAACATCCCCCCCCAAGCAGTAGCATCCCATCATCAGCACCATCCAGCAGTAGCACCCTCATCATCCACCAGAAACACCCTCTTTCCCCCCTTTTTTTCTAATCATTACTGCTTTCACGCAGGCCTACCTGCCTCCTCGCCTGCTTGTGCTCTCCGCAGCGAGCCGGCCACGCTGGTCCCTCGACACGCTGGACCCCGCGCTATGTTGTGGGCGGGGGGGAGGGGACTTTGGCGCGTGCAGGAGCCCTCCTCTCTTCTGCCGCTCACCGTCCCTGCTGCCCGGGGGGGGGGTGCTGCTGCTGCCGCGCCAAAGTTCACCCGCCCCGCCAAAGTCCCGGGGGGGGGGGTGCTGCTGCCGCGCCAAAGTTCACCCGCCCCGCCAAAGTCCCGGGGGGGGGGTGCTGCTGCCGCGCCAAAGTTCACCCGCCCCGCCAAAGTCCCGGGGGGGGGTGCTGCTGCCGCGCCAAAGTTCACCCGCCCCGCCAAAGTCCCGGGGGGGGTGTGCTGCTGCCGCGCCAAAGTTCACCCCGCCAAAGTTCCCCCGCCAAAATCGGGGATGTGACGTAGCGGCGCGGCGGACGGACGCGCGGCGGCGGCGGAGTGACGCGGCGCTTCAGCAGCTCCGGGAATGACTGTGGCGGCGGCGGCGGCAGCTAGAGCGGCGCGGAGGCGCGGAGAGCGCTCCGCGCCGCTCAGAAGAGCAAAATCGGGCTGCCCCCCGAGGCGGCGGCGGCGGAGCAGGGCAGCCTTGTCCGGAGCCGCGGCAAAGGCTTGAAAGAGCCGCATGCGGCTCCGGAGCCGCGGGTTGCCGACCCCTGTGTTAGCCAGTTAGCATTTGGTAATCCAGGATACTTTAAGGCAGACTGGATTTCCCTGGTTTTGCCCCCTTCTCTCCCTCAGAACAATAATCAGAGACACAGTCTTGTAAAAGTTAAAGTAACATTTACTCACTCAGATTATGCAGTTTCATTCAGGCAGGCTTAAAAGCGTTTCTTACAGTTGGTTACAAGTTCATTTGTAGTTACTTGGGGTCTGAACTTGTGGAGTTCAGACCAGCAACTCTGGCTACATGCTGCTACAAGGACCACGTGGAGACAACAACCTGGTGGTGCCACGCTCACTAGAGTCTGAACAGAAAGAGGAAGAAGCTGGGAGCTATGCCCACTTCCTGTTCAGGCTGTTAATAATTCAATGAGTACCTTCTAGGAAAACCACCCAAGAAGGTATCAGTGATCTTAACCATTTCACCCAATTACCTGGTGAAACATTAGCCATAGGTTTTGACTGCAATTTTAATTATCCAACAGTGGGAATTGCCAGTGTTGCCATGGATCCTGGGGGAGTGGATGGGAGGGTTGTTCAATTCCGTGTTTTTTGTAGTGCTTGTATTTTCTCCTCAACGTTCAAGGAGTATCTAAGTTATGCTGACATGCCAATGTAGGATGGCCCTCAGCTTTCTGGGACCGTAGGGGTTGCCTCACTTACTTCACAGCATTGCTGTGTGGTTAAAATGGGATAATACGCAGCAGCTGCGTTGCTAGGCCTGGGTCTATTCCCCAGACCCTATGCGACAACTGGTGCCAATGGAGCTTCCCCCTCCCCAGCTTAATTGACATGCAGGGGACAATTCTCAAAGGGGATACAGCTAGGGAGGGAAGGGCCAACCTTCCCTTCCTCACATGCTACAACACCTTGCAAAAACCACCCCTACATAGCAATTAAACTTAGAAAAAATATTTCCATTGGTGCCAATGAGTGTTCCCCCCCCCCTAATCTTAATTGCCATACCGGGGTGTGAGTGGGGGGGTTTCCAGAGGGATTGAAGTTGGAGAAGGAAGGATTAACCTTCCCTTCTCTGTGTGATGTGGGCCCCCAAAATCCCCCCTCCACATGGCAAATAAGCTTGGGGGGGGGGAAGTTTACTTTGATGCAAATAGAAGCTTTCCCCCCTAAGTTTAATTGCATGAGGTGGGAGCAACTTTCCTCCAGGAGGAAAAGAAGGGGACAGGGGTGTGTGTGTGTGTTGAGATGGGGGGAGATGAGTGGGCAAGAAAGAGAAAGAAAACAGTGGGGGGTTTGCCCTCCCAAAAGGTTAAACAATCTGGGCAGGAGGTCCTTCTCCAGGTACCCCAAGTGTGTGGTCATGTGTGTGGTATGCATCCTCCTGATCTTTCTGTGTTTCCCTGCCCTGGATTGTGGCACATATAGTGTGTGTGTGTACATGTGTGTGTGTTTTGGAATTTGGAGGAAAAGTTACAAGTAGGGAGACCATGCCAGAAACTGCAAAACAGAGAACGGGAGTGAGAGACCCACCCCCTCCCTGCGGCCTCTTCCCCTTTCTCCTTCTAGGATCCCTCTGTTTCCTCTGTGCTGTCCAGTCCTAGCCTCACGGTCACCCTTCCCTTTCTTCTGATCCCCACCCCTCAAGCCTAGAAGGAAGTTTCTTCCTTCCATACTTCTCCTCTACTTCCCTTCCCAATCTTCTTTGCCTTGTTTCCTCTACCTCCTCTGCCCCACTCTCCAGCCCTCTCACCTCCCACTACCAACCCAACATTTTGAACCCCTCCTCAATGGAACTGTGCACCACTTTATTTTAATCTGTGGAGGTAATGATAATTGATGAATGGGGTAATTAATTGAAGAGGAATTCATTACATTTTGGAGCAGGCTGTGGGTGGGAATTGGGTAATTAATTGGGGATGACCTCCTGATTTGCCTTTTGCTTGCTTTTGGAATAACACTCTTGTCAAATTTTTGAAACTCTGTTTAGGTGCAAAAGTTACCATTTTTTGGTGTGTGTGTGTGTGTGTGTGTGAGAGAGAGAGAGAGAGAGAGAGCGAGAGAGCGAGAGAGATCGAGAGAGAGAGAGATCGGGGTTGCATGATCACGGAGGGGGAAATAAGCCACAGTGGCTTATTTCCTTCCCACCCCGCATGAGTGCCAGTTGCATGCCGGAGAGATTAGCATAATTAACCTCAGCAGCATGGTTTGTCGTATTGTGCGAACCTGACCAGGGTGGCATGTTGCCATGGGTAACAAGCCACCCAGAACCCATGGGTTTCTGAGGGTAATTATGCAAATCCCCTGGGCATGTAGCCAGCATGCATCGGGGACAGGGGAATAAATCTTATTTCCCCACTGTGATCATGCGCACTGGGTCAGAGAGAAGGAGCAAAAGGGCTCATGAAACAGTTTACCAACCACTTTGCTTTTCGCATTTTTTCACACTATTGCTAATTTATTTTAATTGAAGAGGAACTGCATTTATAAACTACTGAAGAGTAACTACAGAGGTTTACAAAAGTTACTAAATTGTATTCCAAAAGATCCGTGATGTGGGGCTAGTTGATTTCAGGCATGAGCAGCTGTTCCAAAACATGGTGTTAGCAGCTGATGAGAAAGTTCTCTCAGACTGAGACTCTGGAGCGGTGTGGACTGAGTAGGCAGTGACAGGTTAGGTCAGTGTTCTCCAACCTTGGGTCCCCAGATGTTTTTGGCCTACAACTCCCAGCATACCCCAGCCAAGGCTGGAGAACACTTGGTTAGGTCTGTCTCAGTATAAGGCTTCATGTGTTCAGTGTTCCAAATAGTGTGATAGCTAGGAGGGCACATAATGCATTCCCACCTACTACTGAGAGAGAAATGTGCAGAATGCCCCCCTTTTATGCAGCCAGTTGCTGCATATCCGAGGATGACTTCAAAGGCCAGTGCTATGGCTCCCAGGAAGGGTGGTGGAGGCCCTGGCATGCACTTTTAACATGGCACCCTGCTTGCTTGGTCTTTCCATGGAGTTCTTAACAAGAACACCCATTTATGGTATTCCCTTCCTAGAGAAGTGTGCCAGGCAACAATGTTATTATCTTTTCAGCACCAGGCAAAAATGGTTCAACTTTCCCCCCAGGATTTTAAATGTATTGTTATTTTAACATGTTGTAATTTATTCTGTTTTATTTTGTTGTTTTTGTAAACCGCCTTGTTTTGCTATCATGTTTTGTATGTTGGTTTTGTAAACCACCCTGAAGCTTTGCTGGAAGGAATTATATATATTGTTTGTATGTAGAAAGAAAGAAAGAAAGAAAGAAAGAAAGAAAGAAAAATAGCAACCTCACCCACATCCTAGACTGGGGTGGGAAGGCTTTAGATTTATGGGATCTAATGTGTTTTCACTATAACCCTCAGGTCTGGCAACTGGAGCCAGGTGCCGAACAGTGGCTTAGAAAGGTGGACATAGAACTGTGGAAGAAGGTGCCTCTGAGCACATGCTCAGCCAGGACTTTTTTTCAGGACCAGAACTGGAGCGCTCTCTCAAACACAAATCTACTTCTATCACCCTGCCCATGCCAAACTTTCTTGATTTCAAGAAATTTAGAGGGGAAAAGGTCTTTTGTTGTTGCTACTGTTAAACGACTGGGAATTGGAAACCCTTGCCGATCTACTGCAAATCACTTGGAGATCTCAGTAGATCCCAAGCAACCTCCCCCCTTGCTCCTGTCCCGCACAAAACAGTACAAGTTATATGGTTGTTGTGACACAACCCATACAGCTCTTACCTGAAATTCTTCTTTTGGAATAACTTCCACCCACTTTTCAAAGACTGGCAAATGAGGGTAAGAATTGTAAAGGATTTCAATGATCTCTGGCACCGAAGCACAAGATTTCAGCACCTAGTGAGGGAAGAATCATGATATATGAGGATGACTGTGATAGCTTCCAGATCACGGGAAGTACTAGTTCCCCATCCCCTCTACTCAGCACTGGTTAGGCCTCATATTGAGTACTGCGTCCAGTTCTGGGCACCACACTTTAAGAAGGATGTAGACAAACTGGCTACAAAGTTTGCCAGTTTGTCTACACAGCTTGTCTACTAGGGTTCAGAGGATGGCAACAAAGATGATAAAGGGACTGGAAACAAGGCCCTATGAGGAGAGACTGAAAGAACTGGGCATGTTTAGCCTTCAGAAGAGGAGACTGAGGGGAGATATGATAGCACTCTTCCAGTACTTGAAGGGTTGTCACACAGAGGAGGGCCAGGATCTCTTCTCGATCATCCCAGTTTGCAGGACACGGAATAATGGGCTCAAGTTACAGGAACCCAGATTCCACCTAAACATCAGGAAAAATTTCCTGACTGTTAGAGCAATACGCCAATGGAACCAACTACCTAGGGAGGTTGTGGGCTCTTCCACACTGGAGGCATTCAAAGTGCGGCTGGACAGCCATCTGTCAGGGATGCTTTGACTGGGGTTCCTGCATTGAGCAGGGGGTTGAACTCGATGGCCTTACAGGCCCCTTCCAACTATTCTATGATTCTATGATTCTATGAATCCCTCTTTGATTCTGGCCCCACAGCCAGAAGTGGTGGGAATGTGTGGCTCCGTTAGCACAATAATGGCCAAAACATGGTTGGTGAGTGTTGGGAGTGTGTGTGTGTGTGTGTGTGTGGTTTTAAATCTTTTGGTTAAAAAGGCAAGAAATGTTCAAAATAGAAAGTATTAATGTCATGCTAACAGTAATGATAATCACTCTTTGGCCCCCAAAATATTATATACATAGACTTGTTTGGATGTTATTATGCATACAGAGCTAGAACCCCTTAACAAAACTGAGTAACATAATTAACTAGGCACAGCCTTAATACAAAGAAACCTTTGAGTGAGTGCCACAACCCACACCAAGCTTGTTCTTCTAAATACAATGGAAATGGAATTTCTTATGCTGTATTCAATATAGTATAAGACATTCTAATGCAACTCAAATATCCCTCTTATTGACAGGTTTCAAGTCCTGGTTGCGACGGGAACCTTGCTGAGCATTAATCATGGTTAGTTTCAGTGCAGATATAATGCCAAAATCATGGTTACGGCAGCCAAGGGCAAGGAAGGTGGAATTGTTGGAGAAGCAGGGGGAGCATGAGGCTGGTTCCTACGGTGATTTTCAAACCATGGTTCATAGGCAGCCAGCATTAAACCTGCACTGGGCAACAGGGGGCATCTTAGGTGCTGTCTCCCTTTGCATGCTGATTTATATTGTGTGGAATGAGAGATGAGTGGGGGGGGGGGGTGGAGAGGACCAGGGCCATTGCAGGCCAATCCGGGTCTGTGGAGGCTTCTTTAAATTTGTGCACTGGCTCTCGTGAAGTAGTTCACTACTTCATGTGAAGTAGCTGCTATGATCAAGCAATATTATTTTGCAAGCCACTACACATCCTGATTTATGTGAGTTGTGGAGAGTTTGGGATTCTGGGGTAAAGGGACATAAGTAAAATGTTACTTTTGTGCTAGATACAAAATATTGGACAAACTTCACATGTGAAGAATCTCAGTCAAATAAGGTTATTTAAGCAGGTTTTACTAGAATCATAGAATCACAGAATCATAGAAAAGTAGAGTTGGAAGGGGCCTACAAGGCCATCGAGTCTAACCCCCTGCTCAATGCAGGAATCCAGGTCAAAGCATCTCTGACAGATGTCTGTCCAGCTGCACCTTGAATGCCTCTAGAGTGGGAGAGCCCACCACCTCCCTAGGTAGTTGATTCCATTGTCTTATTGCTCTGAGAGTCAGGAAATTTTTCCTGATGTTTAGGTGGAATCTAGGTTCCTGTAACTTGAGCCCATTATTCCGTGTCCTGCAAACTGGGATGATCGAGAAGAGATCCTGGCCCTCCTCTGTGTGACATCCCTTCAAATACTGGAAGAGTGCGATCATATCTCCCCTCAGTCTCCTCTTCTGAAGGCTAAACATGCCCAGTTCTTTCAGTCTCTCCTCATAGGGCCTTGTTTCTAGTCCCTTTATTATCCTTGTTGCCCGCCTCTGAACCCTCTCCAGTTTGTCTATGTCCTTCTTAAAGTGAGGTGCCCAGAACTGGACGCAGTACTCAAGATGAGGCCTAACCAGTGCCGAGTAAAGGGGAATTATCACTTCCCGCGATTTGGAAGCTATACTTCTATTAATACAGCCCAAAATTGCATTTGCCTTCTTTGCAGCCACATCGCATTGCTGGCTCATATTCAGTTTGTGATCTACCACAATTCCAAGATCCTTCTCACTTGTAGTATTGTTGAGCCAAGTGTCCCCCATTCTGTAACTCTGCATTTGGTTTCCTTTCCCTAGGTGCAGCACTTGGCATTTATCCCTATTAAATTTCATTCTGTTGTTTTCAGCCCAGCGCTCCAGCCTATCGAGGTCACTTTGAATTTTGTTTCTGTCTTCCAGAGTATTAGCTGTTCCACCCAACTTTGTGTCATCTGCAAATTTGATAAGCATTCCCTGTACCTCCTGATCCAAGTCATTAATAAAAATGTTGAAGAGCACCGGGCCCAGGACCACATTGGCTTCTTCTGTTGTCCTCTGCCTTTTTTCCTTGTGGGAATTGTTTGCAATTGTGCCTTTAAAATTTCCTCCTTCTTGCCCTGTGGTACCCCGCTTGTTATCTCTCCCCAGTTTGAGAAGGAACCATTGATAAGCACTCTTTGAGTCCGATTCTGTAGCCAATTGTGGATCCACCTGATAGTTGTTCCATCTAGCCCACTCTTAGCTAGCTTACTAATCAGGATATCATGAGGCACTTTGTCGAAAGCTTTGCTGAAGTCCAGATATATAATGTCCACAGCATTCCCACAATCCACAAGGGAGGTTACCTGATCAAAAAATGAGATCAGATTAGTCTGACAGGATTTGTTCTTGACAAATCCATGCTGGCTTCTAGTAATCACTGCATTGTTTTCAAGGTGCTTGCAGACTGACTTCTTTATAATCTGCTCCAAAATCTTCCCCGGGATTGATGTCAGACTGACTGGCTTATAGTTCCCAGGTTCCTCCTTCTTGCCCTTTTTGAAGATGGGAACAACATTTGCCCTCCTCCAGTCATCTGGCACTTCACCTGTCCTCCATGATTTCTCAAAGATAATAGACAGTGGTTCTGAGAGTTCTTCTGCCAGTTCCTTTATTACTCTAGGATGCAGCTCATCAATCCCTGGAGATTTAAACTCGTTCAGAGCAATCAGGTGCTCCTTGACCATTTGCTTATCAATCTCAAGCTGCAATCCTGCCCCTTCAGTCTGCACTTCAGGTTTGCCAGGGGGGTCATAGACCCTCTTTTGGGAGAAGACTGAGCTGAAGTAGGAATTGAACACTTCTGCCTTTTCTTTGTCTTCTGTTATCAATTTGCCATCCTCATTGTGTAGTTGAACCACCAGTTCTTTCTTCTTTCTTTTACTGTGCATGTATCTGAAGAAAGCTTTTTTGTTGCTTTTAGCATCCCTCGCTAACCTTAGCTCATTCTCAGCTTTAGCCTTCCTGACACTATTCCTGCAGTTCTGTGCTACCTGCCTGTACTCTTCCCTTGTAGCCTGTCCTTCCTTCCACTTCCTATACATGTCCTTTTTTGTTTTCAGGTCATCTTTGAGTTTATTGTGAAGCCACATTGGCTTCTTCTGTTGTCCTCTGCCTTTTTTCCTTGTGGGAATTGTTTGCAATTGTGCCTTTAAAATTTCCTTTTTTAAAAACTCCCACCCCTCCTGGGCTCCCTTTCTCATGAGAGTCGCTTGCCATGGGATCTTACTAATCATTGTTCTGAGTTTGTTAAAATTGGCTTTCCTAAAATCCAGGGTACGTGTTTGGCTACACTCAGCTTTTGCTCCCCTTAGAATCAAGAACTCAAGTATAACATGGTCACTTTTACTAGGGCAAATCTAGATGCTTGACAGTTCCTGTATTAGTTAATACCCACACAGACTCTAACAAGCAGGGCTGACCTTTAGATCAGGGATTCCCAAACCATTAAAACAGTTATTATTGCAACCCTTGAAGGTGTTGGATTCATGCCCTTGGAGGGTTAATTCACTCATTTTTCAAAATTAGTCGCAGAGGTTAGAGATCGAGAATGTGAGCAACCGGTGCAGCGCCCATTAGGACCGATCATTCCAGTAGGGATTAAAAGGCCATGGTACACATGCTGGAGAGCGACAAAATGCCAATTAGTGTAAATTTGGTGTGTTTAAACCTGCTACTTTTTGGAACTTGACTGAAATGTTCTCATAAACTGCTAGGATTCATTCAGCATTTTGGAAATGGTATAAACAAGTTTAATTTCAAATATAAAATAATTTCACTTTGATATATTCTGCCTAAAATTAGTTAATTTTCCAATGAGACATTTTAAACTCAGAGAAATATTTTGGGTTCAATTTTTTGTATTGCACTGAATAGTATAATTGACAAGTTTGAACATTTCTGCATCAATTCCCCAATTCCATTTGCACGCATGTGCTTGAAGACTTCTATCACATATTCCCCAGCAGCAAGGGAGCCATTCCCTTCAGTGCAATACCATGGTAATCTGAGATGTCTGCCAATATTGCAATCATGTGGGCAGGGCTGATTGTTCAGGTTTTTTACAGTCAGATTCGGGGAGGAAAAGCGCCAATTGGGTGGGAAAGGCCCACACAACTGGCCTTTACAATTGGCCAATGTTTACACTCACTCCCAAGTGAGGAAGCACTAGAGGAAGCAGCTCTTGGGTACATCTCTCCCTCTCTCTCTCTCTCTCTCTCTCTCTCTCTCTCACACACACACACACACACACACACACACACACACGGAGGGGGGAGGGAGAGAGGGAGAATGCATCTAGTCAACACACCAAAGACAAATGTATAAGGAGACACCTTATAATGAATCAGACTAACTGTCCATCCAGCCCAGGAATGACTGGTGGTGGGTCTTTGACAAGGTTATAGGGCAGATGTCTTCCTCTGCTCTGCTTCCTGAAAGTCTTTAATGCGGAATTTCAAAGCTGGGGCACAGGGTGTATGTATGTATGTATGTGTGTCAATAAACACGAAGAGTATTCTCTACCCCTGAGCTTAAATACCTTGACAAAAGCTGTAGGCCATATTTTTTGAGAGCCATGGTTGAGCAAGGTCTGGACTATGAGATGTGGCCTCAGCTCTTGTTTAAAAGCTGCAGCCTGTAGGACACAGGACATTGGATATGCCCCATTGTAATCTATAGCATTGACATCAGCTTTCCTCTGCAGCAGGAGCTGGACCAAGCTGTGATGAGCATTTCTGCAGGCTTTGTGAAGTGGGGTCTTTACTTCTTCATCCACAGTATTTACTTCTGCTCCATACGTAAGCAGCAGTTTGCATACTTGCAAATAGCTCTCTTGGTTCTCTGCTCTCTTTGCTTCTCTGCAAGCTACACTGAGTGCTGTCTCTTCCAGGCTGTTCTTCTTGTCCACAACAGCACCATACCTCAAATACAGGTTCATGTGATCATAAAGGCCATGTTTAGCTGCTATGTGGAGAGGTGTTTCTTGGATCTCTTCACTTGGCAGGTTCACCAGGGCACCATATCTCACCAAAGCTTTGGCACACCTATAAAGTAGGAATGTTATCACTATATATCTCTGCAACAAAGGAAGTTGAACAAATTTAACCCACTAATGTATTTCTCGTTCTATATGTGGAAGGCCTCTTCCACAACTGGAAGGGCATTTTTTCCCCAACTTAGCACAAGGTAAGAAAAGAGAACTGAAATCCAGCAGTGTGTTTTTGTTAGCACAAGGCATTGCACGATCAGTTGCTCATGGTCTTGTTCTTTCTGTGCAAACGTTTTCCACCTCCCTAATTCTTTGCCACCAAAAGATAACATTCTGCAAACAGAGTAATAGATACCAGCATCCCCACTGAAAAGATTCATTTCGCTATAGTTTTAAGTAATGCCTAATGTGAGTGGGGAGGTCACACAGATCTTTGGCTGAGTGCACACCTTGCACCTGTTAAGGTACAGGCTCAATCCTGTGCGTCTCCTGTTAAATCAGGGATGGGAGACTAGGCATGAGGTTCCCTACCCAGCCCGGCTGCTTCATCCCCTGGCCACACCCCCTCTGCTTGGCTCCACCCCCTGAGAGGGGAAGGCAAAGGATGAATGGTGCCCACTCACCTGGCACTTGCAGGAGGTCCTGCAAACTCTGGATGAGTGCAGAGCTACTGCTCCCCCAGGGGAATCTCCTTGTTATCTCCCATCTGTGAATGAAGACAACAAGTGGATACCCCTTCCTGCCATTCACCCTCCCATTGGGAGGGGAAGTGGTGCAGAGGGGAACCCCCTTGTTACCTCCTATCACAGAGATAGCAACAGGATTCCTTGGCCCTCGTCCTCCTTCCAAAGCTCCAGGCCAGGGCTTGGGGTCTGGGTGGGGCCTAAGGAAGGAGCCCAAGCCTCCACCGTCCAAACAGGCAACCTCCGTTGGCTCAGGTCTATGGGCTAGAGGTTGCTCACCCATAACCTAGGGCAGTGATGGCGAACCTTTTTGAGCCCGAGTGCCCAAACTGCAACACAAAACCAACTTATTTATTTCAAAGCGCCAACACTGCAATTAAACCTGAATTTAGTTTTAGTTTTAGAAAAACAACTCATACAGTTGTCCGAACTAATTAACATCTTTTGTCTTAAAAGAAAAACACAATAACAGAGCTTTCAATGATACATACAGTTTTTTGTTGGAAAAAAAATCAACTCAAAGAATTATTATAGTACTACATTGTACACATAGCCTGAAGGGAATTTATACAAACTTTTTAAATAATTAGGCACATGTATTTTTGGATAAGGGATTCTCAACTTGTAATATGATTATATGCCAGACTGAAATTGTATGGGGCAAGCTTTACCCCGGGTCCTTTCCCTGCTTCTACAGGTGTCGGATTAGTAAAAGTAAAAGTCAACCTGTACTAGGATGAGCAAGATAAACAAGAAAACTAAACGTGCTTAACACATTTTAAACACTTTATGTCTTGGACTGCAAACACTGCATTAGGTAAAAGTATGCATTGGGTATGCTTTTGCACAATTAATGTGATTTTTGCTATTGCATGCATGCTGATAATTTGTCAAACCTTGGCTCATACTCCGTTAGTTTGAGAGCAACACATGCAGCACTCAGATCAATTGTTAGGGCTTTACATCCAAGCCATGCTCTGTGCATCATTCTTCAAAATCTTTTAAATGTGATAACAATGTAGAAAAGAATTCTGTAACAGGAATTCTAGAATAAAATCATTCTGCTTCACACTGTGAGAAAGAACAAAATCATTAGTGTTTTGCAGAAGGGGACAGTCTTTTCACGATTCAGAAATCCATACAGTAATACCTTGGATTGCAAGTACCGGTAACTTGGTTTGGGAGCATTTTACAAGACAAGCATTTTTTAAAATATTTATTTAATTTTTTTTGACTTGATATACAAGCAACATCTTGCAATACAAGTACTGTAGTACGGCTTAAATTAAAAATCGGTGTACAAATTTTTTTGGGGGGATTTCGTTTTGATATAAGAGTGTTTTGCATTACAAGCACGTTTCCAGAACGAATTATGCTCTCAATCCAAGGCATGACTGTATCTTCATGCCTCCGACTGGGTATTATTATTAGGAATCAACAAATGGCTGTGACATTTTTTTCTGTTCATAGGAACTGTGTCAAATTTGCGGGCATATTAGTCCATTATGAGGTGACTATGCCTACCAAATTTCAGACAGTGTAGTGTAGGCAATTTTAAGGCAATGGTCATATCAGGCATATCAAAGAGGCCTAGCTAAAAAGGCTATCTGAACCAAAGTCTGTCTTGGGGCCTAGAAGTAGAAAAGCTGTCTCAAGGCAAAAGTTGTTTATTATGGCTTAGAAGTGCTAGTGTACAAGGTCAAGTTAAAATCGGTACAAGAGGAACAAGACAGAAAGTGGCTGTGGGCCATGAGGAAAGACTTGGACTGTAAAAAGTTAAACTGCAGGGAACAAATAAAGAAAATTGAGGTATTTCCATAGCAGTAAACACTACATCACTTCATTACTCACAAGAGGAGTGGCTCTAAAAATAGAGGAAGGGCCCCCAAAAGGAGCTAGGCCATTGCTAAGGGAACATTCAGCTAGCTTGAAATATCAAGGTTTCCATATATAGCAATGAGCATGCATTTTAGAATATCTGGCAAAGAAAGAGGGTATAAAACCTGACCTCACAACATGCCTTTAAATATCAATTGAGCTATTTTTTTTTTAAAGGGAACTAGCAATAACTTTTTTTAAAATTTCTTGGCAGAATTGGATGAAATTTGCAGAGATAGTTGCCCCATCTGAGCTGATCAAGCCTTACAGGTATCAAATGAAGAGGTGCAGTGGGATTTGTGCAAGAGTAGCCTTTACAGTTAGGTGTTCTTTGTGGAAAGCGAATGTTCAAATTTGGTAGGGACAGTAAATGATTTATGTCCCCTTATCCCCCTCCATGGGCTTTTGGGCAATTTGTATGAAAATGGCATATGCCATAGATGTGTCCCCAGATAAGAAACCTGCAAACTTTCAGGGAGATATGATGAATGAAAAATTGTGAAGGACCGGCGCCGGTCCGTTCTTGCATAGCGCAAGCTTCCACGGCTAGGAGCGCTCTGCCTACGATTCCCGATTTAGATCTGTAATAAACACTGGCTAAGTCAGCAAGTGCTTCATCAGCAAGTGCAAGTTAACCCTTTGGTGATGCCATCTATCCAGCTTGGCGGGGCAATACTGGAAAATGTCGATCATTTTCTCTATCTTGGCAGCTATCTTTCTGTTACAGCTAACATCGACAGTGAAATCCAGCATTGTTTGAGCTCTGCAAGTGCCGCGTTTTCTCGAATGAAACATAGAGTGTTCGAGGATCGGGATATTTGTAAGAAGATCAAAACACTGGTTTATGAAGCCATTGTATTGCCAACCTTATTGTATGCCTGCAAAACATGGACTATCTATAAACGTCATTTTCACCTCCTTGAAAGATTTCATCAACGTTGCCTCCGGAAAATCCTGCAAATTACTTGGGAAGATAGGCGAACAAATGTCAGTGTACTGGAAGAAGCAAAGACTACTAGCATTGAAAAAATAAACCTTCAACGCCAACTTCAGTGGACCGGTTTTCTGCTCAATTGACATGAAAGCTACAGAAAGTGCAGCAGGGCAGGGGCTGCACTTGGGGCTGATGTGGAGCATACAGTGGCAGAGGCAGAGGCAGAAGGATGGGAACACCCAGCATTTTCCATGCAAGCACCCAGTGCTACACCCTCCCAGGTCCCACCAAACATCTTTTAACTTTCCTGCTGCTGGGAGAGAGAACTGGGAAGGATCACTGGATCAGTCCTGTGATAATTAACCTCAACATCCCTCCCCCAAAGAACTGAGAAGTCCTGGTACAACTATTCATTTTGATTAGAACAGTGTTCTCCAACCTTGGGTCCCCAGATGTTTTTGACCTACAACTCCCAGTATGCTGGGAGTTATAGGCCAAAAACATCTGGGGACCCAAGGTTGGATTGCCCTGGATTAGAAGCTAGAGCTGCCAGTCACAAAACTACACCCCTTACTCTCCCCACAACCACACTGGTCTCTTCTTTATATGGAGAACTTGGGCAGAAATATATAAATTTTTGGAGATACACTGCCTGTGTCTTTCTGTCCCTCCAAATCCCGAATCAACAGGACTGTTGAAATTTGGATTCAGTCTGCTTTGCAGGAACTCTGCTTTGATTTGGACATCTCCCGAATCTGTCAGAATCAGCCCAAAGCACATCTGTAATTTGAACCCATTAGATCAGGTCCTACCCTCTGGAGCAACAGAAAACAAATTTGCTCCATCTATGTAACAGCCCTTCAGATATCTGAAGATAGCTATCATATTGCCTCTTATTTATCTCTTTTCTAGGCTAAATACGCCCAACTCCTTCAACCTTTTCTTGGACTCCAGGCTCCTGGGTTTAATTGTATCTTCTACAACTGTAAAAGCAATGTTAAATGGTGCCCTCAAGAAAGAGAGACAAAGGAACCTATTTTTAAGATTTTCTTTTAAAACTAACAAATCTGGTTATTGTTGGGTTTTTTGTTTTATTTTGCATTTCTGTCACAAAAAAAGGGTTCTTCTATCCTAAACCACTCCTAGATCACAGAAAAATGTATGTTTTAGGAAAATACATATATATGCACATATCCAATATGAAATAAAATTTAATATAATATTACAAACATAACTATAATATAATATTGCAAATAGAATTTAAAATAAACAAGAAACATTCCTCTAGTTTCATTTACATACACATTATCATAACTGGTTTCTGTAGTGGGCTATACATATTTACAAATTGGGATAGGGTATTGTAAATTTGTATAGCCTGCTACAGAATCCAGTTATGATAATGTGTATGTTAGTGACACTAGAGGACTGTTTATTGTTTATTTTAAATTCCATTTGCAATATTATATTATATTATATTATATGGTGGAGTAACTTTTCAACTTATAAATTTATCAAGTCAACATGCAAAGCTCTGTTGTCAATGGTTAATATTATACCCACAAAGCTAACTATCACAACTATATACCTGACTAATACAAAGATAGGCAAATTAACCAAAAAAGGTTGAGGAACACTTCGTGAAGGCCTTCTCACATAAGATGAGAATTTGGAAACCTTACAAAGTAGGATATAATTTAAAAGTAACCTTCTGGTACTTGTGTACAAAGCCCGAAACAACTTGGGACCAGGTTACCTGAGACAGCACCTCCTCTCATACCAACCTGCCATATAACCTGTATGCTTATATTTGACACAATATTATTTTTCTTCCATATGACTGTAAGTATAATGACATTTGCTATGCAAGCAGGGATTTTTTAAACACACACACACACACACACACACACACACACGGTCCACTAGCAGCAACCAGCACACCAGCTTGTCAGCAAGGAGGTGATTACAGCTTAGTGCTGCAGTAGTCTCCCCAGTTCCTCCCATAAGTCCTGTACTGGTGGAATAGAAGCTGCAGTATTCAGTGCAAGCTATGGAATTTGCTACCACAAGAATGGTGATGGCCACCATTTTGGATGGCTTTAAAAGGGGCTTAAATGGAGGGTAAGGCTATCAAATTCATGGAGGATAAGGCTATCAGTGGTTCTGTTGTTTTTTTTAAAAAATTATTATTATTATTATTATTATTATTATTATTATTATTATTATTGGAAGACCAGCAACTGGGTCTTCTGCGTGAGTTCAGCACTTAACAGGTTAACCGGCACTGAGATATAGATATAGTCAAGGGGATATTAAGCGGTTTAAATGCAACCACTACCTAAAAAGCACACAGAAGCATTCACATCAAAGAATAGACGCTTTATTTACGATAGGTTAATGGAGCGGAACTAATAGACTTCTAGGAATACTACAACGTACACAAAACTAGGTCATGACCTCAAATAGCTGAATGACTTGGTTCCCAAGCTAGCGTATTGCAGCAATGAGTTACCTTAGACCAAAGACTCTACGCCTTCCAGCTTCTAGCCTGACTCTGAGCCCGCCTGTGCTCGGGGAAGAGAACTGCTTGACCCAGCCGGGGCTGGTCTTGGAAGATGTCAGCTTGCCTGTGTTCCCAACAACCTGCGTGGAGCTGGCAGAGGGGTTTTCTACCCTGCGTGCCCCCTCCCCGCCCCTGGGTGATCAGGTGGGCTTATTCCTGCCCCTTTACGATCAGGTGGGCTTATTCGTGCCCGGGAACAGGTGGCACCTTTGGGCTTATCATGCCCTCTGATAATACTTAGCAGCTCTTTGAGACTGCTGGGCACTTCCTGATGGTCCATGCTTCTTCTTGTGGATTCGGGCCGGTGTGCCCATGAGGATATGCGTGTTACCTGTCCGGCCAGTCTTGCATCTCCTGTCCCCCGGCGAGGATTATGCAGACAGGGGTTGCCAGGGGAAAACTATGTGTGGTTACCAAGGAGGGAAACTGTGTGTGTTCAGGGCAGGCTTTCTCCACATCATCATCATCATCATCATCATCATCATCATCATCATCATTATTATTATTTACAGTATTTGTATACATCTCCACATCAAGCAGATTCTGGAGCAGTGAAGAATAACAAGACAAAAACAGATAAAAGAAACAGAAACAATATGTTGAAAACAAACTAAAATAACAATGGTGGTTGGACAACAGAGAAGGCTTCCTGGAACAAGGAGGTCTTCAGCCGCCGCCAAAAGCAGCACAATGTCAGAGCCTGCCTGACCTCCAGAGGCAGGGAGTTCCACACAAATGGAGCCACCACACTGAAGGCCCTTCTCCTGGTGGACTCCAATCGGGCCAAAGGTCCATGAGGAACCACCAGGAGCATGTCATCTGATGACCTCAGTGACCGGGCAGGTTGGTATGAGAGGAGGTGCTGTCTCAGGTAACCTGGTCCCAAGTTGTTTCGGGCTTTGTACACAAGTACCAGAACCTTAAACCTGACCCGGTAGCAAATAGGTAGCTAGTGCAGTTCCCTCAGCAAAGGAGTTGGATGCTGAAAAGGGGCAGCTCCTGACAATAGCCGAGCTGCTGCATTCTGCACTAGCTCCAGCTTCCAGAGCAGCCTCAAGGGCAGCCCCACATAGAGCACATTGCAGTAATTTATTTATTTATTTTATTATATTTATACCCCACCTTTTTTCCTGCAAAGAACCCAAGGCGGCTTACATAATCCCCCTCCTCCTCTCCATTTTATCTTCACAACAACTCTGCGAGGTAGGTTAGGCTGAGAGTCAGTGACTAGCCCAAAGTCACCCAATGAGTTTCATGGCTGAGTGGAAACTAGAACCCGGATCTCCCGAGTCCCAGTCCAACACTCTAACCACTACGCCACACTGGCTCCAGTCTTGAGGTTACTAGCGCCTATATCACTTTGTCCAAGCTATCCCTGTCCAGGAGAGGCTGTAGCTGGTGAACTAATCGAAGATGGTAAAAGGCACTCTGAGCTGCTGCAGTCACTTGAGACTCCAGTGACAATGATGGATCTAGGAGCACCCCCAGACTATGAACCTGATCTTTCAAAGGGAGTGCGACCCCATCCAGAGCAGGCAATGAAACTATCTCCTGGACCACTCACCCATAGGGCTTTCATCTTGCCAGGATTCAGCCTCAGTTTATTGGCTCTCATCCAGCCCATCACTCAAGGCAAGATCAGATATTTAGCGCCCCCCCCACTTGAGTCCTCCCTCCCTCCAGCCCTATATCCATTATTATTATTATTATTATTATTATTATTATTATTATTATTATTAAACTTTTAGGTGATTAATTTAACCCTACTAAAATGACACAGTGGGACTTACTTCCGAGTAGACTCATAGGCAACACAGGCAGCGGAGGCGCGATTCCCTCAGCGGCGGTGCTGGTGTTTGGCGGCACGAGCCACCTCGTGGGGGAAGCAGTGTTGGCGTTGATTTCCTCTGCGCAGCCGCCAGGCGTTTGGTGGCGCACACGCCCAGGGAGCCGGAGAGGAGCCACTGCGATGCGTGGGGGAAGCGGCGGCGGCGGATCCGGCCTGGTTGCCGGTGGGCTGGCCGCAAGTAGCAGCTGCTGCGGCCCTCTGAAAGCAGCATCAGACCGACAGGGGTGGGGCGGAGGAGGTGGTGGCTGTGCCGCCAATCTGCTGTCCCGCCAAACAACTGGGTGAAGATCAGCTGTTTGGCGCAGAAAATTAAAGGGGCGCTGTGGAGCGTTTCTGTGCCCCCTTTAGCCGTACGCTCTAGGCAGCCGCCTAGTTCGCCTAGTGATAGCGCCGGCCCTGCCATCACTGAGTTCAGGCACTGATCCAGGACTTGCACAGCCTCTCCTGATTCAGTTGTCACAGTGATATATGAAAGGGCGATGACACAGCCCTGAAGATTTTACAACCAATCCACCCTGTAGGCCCGCCGGCCTCGTGGAAAAGCAGAGCGTGAGATGGAAGAGTTAAGATCCTGTTTCTCTGTGTGTAACGGCCCATGAAGTTCCACACAGCAGACCTCTTACTCCCACCATACAGCATTCCAAGCGTCTCGGATTACAGCCAGCTCGCAGCCTCCTCTTGCAGCTTCCAGTAATAAGGAAATAACTCTGAAAGACTCCACAGGTTTAATTGCTACCTGTTTATTACTACATCAGAGTATACATCCCTTAGTTACATATGCAGATTATAATGCATAGCACGCATTAGTCCAGTGGAGCAAGTCCACCTCAGCACAGACGTTACATGTTTGCATAAGTCCAGCAAGCAATAGTCAGAGCATCAGAGAGAAGAAAGAAGCAATCCATCTCTCTACTAAAATGGCTACAGAACGAAACCTAACAAATCATACAACGTCATCAGAAAGTACAAACCATGTGATCAGCTCGTATTTCTTTCACACCTACTTTTCCCATGAGAACAAGGACAGGAAGTGGCAGACATAACATGACTTGTTTTCCAGCCTTTCTGTACCTTTCCAAATGAAAACAATTGTGCCACAGCTGTTGTTTTGTTACATGTCACAACATCCCCCCACAGCCTGTGATACATTTTGTTTACATTTACTCAATGAGGCCTAGTGCCGTCATTAGTTTCCTGTGTCTTACTACAGGCAATGGTTTTGTGAAAAGATCTGCCACCATATCCCCTGTTGCACAGTACTTAAGTGTTACCCACCCTTTTTGCACACAGTCCTTTACATGAGAGTAACGAACATCAATGTGTTTGGTTCTTGGCCTACTTTTTTCATTTTGAGCCATGCTAATGCAAGCTTGGTTGTCCTCAAAAATTGTAACAGCCTTGTCTACTGGTATGTGCATATCAGCAAACAATTGTTTGAACCATTCAATCTCATTACATGCTTGAGATAAACTGATGAATTCAGATTCTGCGCTAGAAACAGCCACACAAGATTGTTTACGTGTGTACCAGTCAATTAGACTGTTGTCATACATTAAAACCGTCCCACTTGTGGACTTTCTATCTGTTGCAGATCCCCAATCAGCATCAGTGTACACACAAAAACCTCCCTCTGTGTGTGATGACAATTTCAGTTTGCAATTCATGGTACCTTTTAAATACCTTAACACACGTTTCACAGCTAGCCAATCATAGTTAGAAGGATTTTGCGTTTTCCTGCTAAGTATGTTTACAGCATTGCTGATATCTGGCCTACTCACATTTGCCAAATATAGCAGGCTTCCAATAACACTCTGATATTTCTCCATATAATCAAATCCAGTGTTATCTGTGTGTTTCTGATATTCAAGAGTCATTGGAGTAGTAACTGGGTTACAATTCTCCAACCCATGAATTTCCAGCAATTTCTGAATTTTCCCACTTTGTTCAACCATGAAAGAACCTTCCTCATCTTGAGATAATTGCATTCCAAGATAGTGTTGTACCAAACCCAGATCTTTCAGTTCAAAGTGTGCTTGCAATTCTTGTGCAATTTTGTCTTTTTGACTTACTGATTGTGTCACCAGTAAGATATCATCAACAAAGACTAGCAAATACACCCAGTTTCCCTGTTCTGTGTGATTTGTATACAGACAGTGATCAGCCTTGCTTTGTTTGAATCCCAAACTAATCAAAACTCTGTCTAGCTTTTGGTTCCAGCATCGAGCTGCCTGCTTCAACCCATATATGGACTTGTTCAGACGACATACAAGACCAGGATTTTCTACAAAACCTTGTGGTTGTTGCATGTAGAGTTCCTCTTGTAATTCCCCATATAAAAAAGCAGTTTTTACATCAAAATGAAATGCCATCATTTTTCTTTGTGCTGCCAATTTCAACAACAGTCTGACAGTTGCATACCTTGTTGTTGGTGCAAACACGGAATCAAAATCTACCCCATGTTTTTGTGCAAACCCCCTTGCAACGAGCCTTGCCCTGAATCTCTCCACCTGCCCCTGGTGATTTATCTTCACCTTATACACCCATTTACAGGTGATGGCTTTGCGCCCCACAGGCAAAGATACTAGACTCCATGTGTTGTTGTCATGCATTGCATTGATTTCATCCTGCATGGCCTCAAACCAATCATTCTTCATTTTTGGTTCCATGCTTTGAATTTCCTCAAAACTTTGTGGTTCTAAAGCTATTTTGAGAGCTTTATGTACAACAGTTCTCCCACTTTGGAATTCATCCTGATATCTAAAAGGTGTTTTGCGTTCTCGGGTTGAACGCCTCAGAGATTGTTCACCTCCCTCCTGTTCCCCAGATATCTGCCCAGTGGCTTGTTCTGTCCCAGAAGCATCCTGTTGTGTTTCAGACATTGCATGCATTGGCAATTCCACCAGCTGTTTCTGGTCATCTCTTTGCTCGTGAAAAATCACATCCCTGCTCAGAATTACCTTGTTGTGGTGTGGTGACCACAACCTGTACCCTTTTGTTTGTGCATCATACCCCAGCAGAAAACATTCAAAGCTTCTTGGAGATAGCTTTGTCCTGTTTTGAGCCTGTATATGAACAAAACATTTACACCCAAAAATGCGCATGTGTGCTATCTTTGGTTTCCTCCCATGAAACATTTCATATGGAGTTTTCCCAATTGTGGAATTTGGTAACCTGTTCAGCAGATAATTAGCATTTGACAATGCATCCCCCCAGAAACGGTTTCCCACCTTTGACTCAGTCAATTGGGCCCTCATCATGTCCTGGAGTGTTCTATTTCTTCTTTCAGCAATGCCATTTTGAAATAGGGAGTATGGGGCAGTGACTTTGTGCCCTATACCCTCACTTTCCAAAAATTTCTTGAACTTTGTACTCATGTACTCTCCCCCACCATCTGTGAGTAATTCTCCTATTGGATATTGTTTATATCTGTTCCCAGCCCATTTAACAAATGATTCAAATCTCTCTTGAACCTGAGATTTATGCTGCAGAAGATATACGAATCCAAATCGAGAAAAATAATCAACCAGAGTCATATAGTACCTGTTCCCCCCATAGCTATTTTCAAATGGACCAGCAACATCAGAGTGTACTAGCTCAAAGATTCTTGTGCTAACTCTATCACTGTGTTTCTGAATGTTTGACCTGTGTGACTTTGCTGTACTGCACACTTCACATTCCACATACTTAGAACAAGGTTTCATTGTCACACCCTCACACAGACCCGGCATTTTTTCTATGCTTCTGTAGTTGGCATGTGCAAACCTCTTGTGGAAAATATGCAAACAATTTTCATGGGGTTTACAATTTGCATACTTTGCCCTCTCATCATGTGTTACAAATGGATTTATAACATACAGAGAATTCTGCAAATCACCTTTTGCACAGATCATTCCTTCATGTGAAATTACACAGTTGCTGTTAGAAAAACTTATTTCATATCCATCATTAGCCAATTGTGATATACTTATCAAGTTTGTATCCAGTTCTTGAACAAGCAGTGCCCTTTGTTGACCCAAAGTAGCAAAGTCAATTGTTCCTGCAGCTGTCACCTGGATTCATTTTCCATCAGCCAGTTCCACAAATTGATTTGTATATCCATCATCCAGAGATTGAAACATGTCTCTGGAATTTGCCATGTGGTGAGAAGCTCCGCTGTCAAGTACCCACATGTCTTTGTTGGAAAACCCCACCCAAGCAATCAAACTTTTGCCCGTTTTAATTGTCTCCTCAGGTGTACTGGTAACTTCCTTTTTTTTCTTTTTCTTGCCCTTAAAAGTACAGTCTTTTTAAAGATGTGTTGTTGAACCGCAACCAAAGCATTTTCTCACTTTTAAAGCTGCCGCTTGGGTAACTCCCACCAGCTTGCCGCTCCCCCCAGCATGGCTGTTGCCTTTGTCAGCCGCGCTGTCTGCTGCTTTACGTCCAGCATTCCTTTTGTTGCTTTTCCGTTTCTCCCTCTCAGAGAGAAACTTGCCTGACACACACGCCATGGTCAGATTCCGATCTGGCTGCCTGAAGCTCAACTGGTACAGCTTCTACGCAATTGTAATCCTACTCCCAGATCTGTTTTACAGTGTCCAGAAACTGTTTTCCGTCTCCCACTGCAACTGCAACTGCTTCTTGTATTACAACATTCCAGAGCCCCGGCATGAGTTAAACAAATGCCGCTTCTGGTCGTTTCATAATACACAGTTCGGCCCAGATAGCTTTACCACTATCTGTGAGTTAAGAGCTGGTGCTGCCTCATTCCCGGGAACAGGGTTTCCCCCCTCCTTCCCTTCCAGAATTCTCGGCCTCGCTGTCAGAGCTTTGGGCTTGAACAGAGCCTGCCAGCTCTCAGCATACACACCTCCCGCTCTCTTCCCTTTCCTTACCGGACGAAGGCCCAGGAGATGTCTCTTCCGCCTTGATGTCCTTCTCTGCCATAAATCACTGCTTCTCCGAGTCGTCGAAGCGTTGACACACAGCAGCTGGAAAAACAGCTTCCGCTGCCGCTGCTGGCACAGACCCACGACCTTGCCCCGAACTTGCTCCGCTCGGTTCCCGGCACCGGTCCAACAGGTCCCGCTTAATCCGATTTTCTGGGCGCATAACCCTGAAAGGGCGATGACACAGCCCTGAAGGTTTTACAACCAATCCACCCTGTAGGCCCGCCGGCCTCGTGGAAAAGCAGAGCGTGAGATGGAAGAGTTAAGATCCTGTTTCTCTGTGTGTAACGGCCCATGAAGTTCCACACAGCAGACCTCTTACTCCCACCATACAGCATTCCAAGCGTCTCGGATTACAGCCAGCTCGCAGCCTCCTCTTGCAGCTTCCAGTAATAAGGAAATAACTCTGAAAGACTCCACAGGTTTAATTGCTACCTGTTTATTACTACATCAGAGTATACATCCCTTAGTTACATATGCAGATTATAATGCATAGCACGCATTAGTCCAGTGGAGCAAGTCCACCTCAGCACAGATGTTACATGTTTGCATAAGTCCAGCAAGCAATAGTCAGAGCATCAGAGAGAAGAAAGAAGCAATCCATCTCTCTACTAAAATGGCTACAGAACGAAACCTAACAAATCATACAACGTCATCAGAAAGTACAAACCATGTGATCAGCTTGTATTTCTTTCACACCTACTTTTCCCATGAGAACAAGGACAGGAAGTGGCAGACATAACATGACTTGTTTTCCAGCCTTTCTGTACCTTTCCAAATGAAAACAATTGTGCCACAGCTGTTGTTTTGTTACATGTCACAACAATATAGAGCTGTGTGTCATCAGCATACTAATGGCACTTGGCTCCAAACCCCCTAATGACTGCTCCCAGCAGCTTCATATAGATGTTAAACAACATTGGGGACAAGATGATACCCTGAGGAACCCCATAGCGCAGGTATAGTCACCCAATCTTACTCTCTGAAATCGACCCCGCAGGTAGGACTGAAACCACTGTAACACAGTACCTCCAATCCCCAACCCGCGGAGTCGCTCCAGGAGGATACCATGGTCAGTGGTATCAAAAGCTGCTGAGACATTGAGTAGAATTAACAGGGTTGCACTCCCACTATCCTTACCCTCGATAAAGGTCATCCATCATGGTGACCAAGGCTGATTCAGTCCCATATGTACACCAGTTGCTGAGGAACATGAGCGGGAGGGTGCTGTTGCACTCAAGTCCCACTTGTGGGTTTCCACAGGCAGCTGGTTGGCCACTGTGTGAACAGAATGCTGGTTGAGATGGACCTTTGTTCTGATCCAGCATCATCATCATCAGGCGATCACTCGTGACTGAGTAAGATTGTCTTCCGGGATAAAAGGAGGAAATTCTAAAGAAGATTGTGTAGACTCTAGCGATGGGTGGGTCCGTAAGTGACTGTGGAGGCCAATTCTAGATCCACACAGCTTCCCACAGTGAGGACACAGGTTACCAGATAGAAGATGGTCCTGTAAAGGATTCATTTGACGTGCTTTTCGCTTAGCACGTTTCTCCCTTTCACCTTGCACTCGGGCTTCTTCAAAGTCCATGGAACCTTTGTGAAAGGCCAACCTCCATTTAGATCGTTCATGGGCCAGAGCTTCCCAGTTTTCGATGTTTATATTGCATTTTTTTAGATTAGCCTTATGAACATCTTTAAACCTCTTATATTGACCACCGATATTCCGCTTTCCATCCTTGAGTTGGGAGTAAAGTAACTGCTTTGGGAGACGGCAGTCAGGCATTCGAACAACATGACCGGTCCACTGAAGTTGGCGTTGAAGGATCATTTTTTCAATGCTAGTAGTCTTTGCTTCTTCCAGTACACTGACATTTGTTCGCCTATCTTCCCAAGTAATTTGCAGGATTTTCCGGAGGCAACGTTGATGAAACCTTTCAAGGAGGTGGAAGTGACGTTTATAGATCCAGCAGGGCTGTTATGTTCACTACTTCTGTAACTCTTGGAGTTGGTGCATAATTAACATCACTAAAGAGAACCTGGCTAGTGGCTACAATCTGTTCCAAGCTGAAGACTCATTGTGTCATTATTTCCATGAGTTGCGGACAGGGCTGATGGATAAGCAGTGCACAGCAATAGGCACAATTTCTCCAAAATATTGGGTGAGATGGGTGCTCTATGAACTCCTCTTTAGTAAACACATTTATTTGAAAGGAAGTTCCACAAACTGCAGTGGAATTTACTTCTGAGCAAGTGTACAGAGGATTTGAAGCTTTTTCTGAGACAGCACAAGCTGACAAAGCTCTGAACAATGATGGGGGGCACTTTCTGTCTTCACAATATTACTTTACATTCACTGCTTAAAATACCTTCTGACAAACAAAAGAGGCTTAGACAGTCCACAGCAATGTTTTTAGTGTAAGTAAATTAATGTGATAAGCTAGTCTAAATGAATCACAATGACTGCTGCTTTGCTATGAGATGTTGACACTGCAGCTGATGAAATGCTTGACACAGTCACAGAGCAAGGTCAAATACTACTCCAGTAGATTGAAAGAGAGCAGGCAACAAAGCCAGTCCAGGGAGCCTGGCTCCATTCTTTACCCAAAGATTTTGCATGGATTGGATAGGGAACCATGGCTCAGGAAGGAACATTTCATCATCATCATCAGGCGATCACTCGTGACCGAGTAAAATTGTCTTCCGGGATAAAAGGAGGAAATTCTAAAGAAGATTGTGTAGACTCTAGCGATGGGTGATGGGTCCGTAAGTGACTGTGGAGGCCAATTCTAGATCCACACAGCTTCCCACAGTGAGGACACAGGTTACCAGATAGAAGATGGTCCTGTAAAGGATTCATTTGAAGTGCTTTTCGCTTAGCACGTTTCTCCCTTTCACCTTGCACTCGGGCTTCTTCAAAGTCCATTTACACACCCACTGATTAGAGTGCAATTTTAATGACAGACATAAAAGATTACACGCTACCCTTTGATAATTTGATTGTGGTAAATTTGCAAAGACTTGAATTTTACAAAGCTCCTTTTTAGGCAGAAATAAAGACAACAGACCTGGTTCACATGACACACTAAGCCAATGTTCTCCAACCTTGGGTCCCCAGATGTTTTTGGCCTACAACTCCCAGCATGATTGTAGCCACTAGCATGCTGGGAGTTGTAGGCTAAAAACATCTGGGGACCCAAGGTTGGAGAACACTGCACTAAGCAATGGGGGCTTATAAGACACAGTGGGTCAGCATGTCATGTAAACCTGGCATGGTTTTGCCAGAGTGGCTTAAGTTTGGGGTATAAGTCACCCGGATGAGCCATGGCTTGTTGTAGGGTTTGTTTGACCCACAATGGGTTGTCTTGTCATCTGAATCTGGACAACACAACCCATCACTGCTAGTGAGTCACTTGGCAAGAGTGGCAAAAACGCTGGCCACTCATGCCAAGTGCCTTGGGGGCAGCTGGAAGAAGCTCCCCCCGCTCCCCGCTACAAGCCCTTTTGGGCTCGCCACAGCTTTTTTCCCCTTTTATTTTTCCCCCTTGAGATTGTGAAAGTCAAGCCGTCTTTTGCAATCCCCGTTTTGGCAGCTATGAGCAGTCCCTCAAAGGTGCTCCAGTGGCATCCTGGGGCGGGGGGGCTAGCCAGCGTAGATGGCTGGGACATGCTGGGAGTTGTAGGCCAAAAACATCTAGGGACTCAAGGTTGAAGAACACATTTTGCCATTCAGCTGTAGCTGGCAAGTCATATTTAGCATGGAGGGTGGAATATGGCAGAAAATTATCACCAGCACTCACTAATTGATCCAATCTAAAAATCAGCTTATTTGTCCAGGTCCACAATATGAACGTTTTCTTGCCTATTTTAAAATCTGGGTTCCCCCATAAAGTTAATTTAGCATGGGAAAATGAATCAAACTGTAATGGATGTGATATTGTGCACCACACCTCATATGTCTGTGTATGTCCCAGTCCCAGACCCCCACTCAAAACCCTCTCAAACCCCACTTTTTAAAGGGAGCCAGAGTTTTGACAGCTAGCTGTCAAAACCCCTTTTCCCTTGAAAAAAAAGGGGGGTTCCCTTTTGCACTTTCCCAAGCCCCTAGAGGCTCAGGACAAAGTGCAAAACATGCATGTTGATGGGAACTAAAGGGGGGGGGGTTGGAAAGAGGAGGATCTTGCTGCAAAGGGGGTGTAAATTCCCCCAAAATGCCCTTTTTGCAGAAAAAGACAGTGATATTTTGCTGTGAAAAGGGTGTTTGGGGAGATTTACACCCCCTTAGCAGCAAGATCCTCACCTTTTTTTCTCCCCCCCCTTTAGTTCCCATTGGGTTGCAGGTTTTGCACTTTGTCCAGAGCCTCTAGGGGCTTAGGAAAATTGAAAAAGGAATTATTTCATAGACCATAGAGTTGGAAGGAGCCTACAAGGCCATCGAGTCCAACCCCCTGCTCAATGCAGGAAACTAGAGGAGGGGTCTCCCATCCAAGTAATAACCAGGCCTGACCCTGCTTAGCTTTCCACACTCAGACAAGCTGAGCCAGCGTGAGCCACAGGCCTGTATGTATCCCCCTCACTTTTTCTTGAGAAAAGGTATTTTGACAGCTAGCTGTCAAAACTCTGGACCCCTTTAAAAATGGGTTTTGAATGGGAACTGGGGGTTTGGAACTGGGACATACACAGACAAAACCAGCAAAACCACCTGATTCCCGCTCAAAACTCCCTTTTTAAAAGGATCTGGAGTTTTGACAGCTACCTGTCAAAACTGTCAAAATCCCTTTTCCATTGAAAAAAGAGGGGGGAGTGCGCTTTTGCACTTTCTCAAGGCCCTAGAACAGGGCTTTCCAACTTTGGGTCCACAGATGTTGCTGGACTACAGCTCCCAGAATCCTTTGCCATTAGCCATGCTGGCTGCGTATCCTGGGAGCTGTAGGCCAGCAACATCTGGGGACCCAAGGTTGGAGAGCCCTGCCCTAGAGGCTTGGGACAACGTGAAAAATGTACATCCTTGATGGGAACTAAGGGAGCTGAGGGTCTTGTTGTTAAGAGGGTGTAAATCCCCCCCAAAACAAACCCTTCTCAGCGAAAGATCCCTCGTGCCTTGGGTCTCTTTTGACAGCTCTCCTTCTGCGAGCTGTCAAGAGGAACCAACGGGGGGGGGGGACGGATTTGGAGCCTCGGC
The DNA here is from genome assembly GCA_021292165.1 of Shinisaurus crocodilurus. Classification (NCBI taxonomy): domain Eukaryota; kingdom Metazoa; phylum Chordata; class Lepidosauria; order Squamata; family Shinisauridae; genus Shinisaurus; species Shinisaurus crocodilurus. Next base: position 117,683,971 of record CM037876.1, on the reverse strand, counting down.
TGGGGCACTGTCCAGGGTGGGTACCTGCTGCCCTTTGGCAGCAGCTGAGGCTTCAAACCCCCACACTTGCACAACTGTGATTGACCGCAGTTGCGCAATGCTGCTCATTTTTAAAAATATTTTTTGCGCACAACTATGCACACAATTTGCCTATGTGCATCCTTGTGTGCCCGTGCCGCCCGTTTGCAGGACATGGAATAATCCTGCACTATGTTTTTGGCGGGGGAAACCAGGGCCGCCTGTGCACACAAGGATGCCAGGTGCTAACTCTTGGGATAGTGCTGTAGGCAAGAGTTTGGCTATCAGAATTTATATCAAGGAAGACCACTGGCACCATGTTAAATATTAATTCTAAAGACCGTCATATGCAACACCATTTAGCTGGGGAGGCTGCACAACCACATTTGCAACAGCCCTAAAAGGAGCCCTTCCCACATTACACAGAGGCTTCCATCTAGTGCTGCAGCTTGAAGCCAAACAGCCACATGATATCATTGAGCTGCTGCTTGCAGTGGAGTGAGAAGGACAGTGTTTTCACAGGGTCCTTACAGGCTGCACCATTCAATTTTTGTAAGTTACCATCTTGTATAGGATTCACTTACCTTCTGAATTTGTACTGCCAATTCTCTAGTAGGTGCCAAAATCAATGCCTGGGTTTCATGAACCTACCTCGGTGCTCCTGCGGTGTCCCTTGGGAGGGGGAAGGAGGGGGCCTGCTGCCCATGATGTGCCCAATCATCTTTCAGGCACATCCGGGGTAGGGTGGCTTCTAAGCCACACTGTGCAGCTTGCTAGGCAGTGTGGCTTATCATGTCATGTGAACCCGGCCACTATGACGGCAGTGCTCTTGCAGGCAAAACAAGGCAAAAGAAAATGGCTGTGTGAAGATTATATGCATTAGAGCTCAATCCTATGCATGTTTAGACAGAAAAAAGTCCTACAACTCCCAGCATTCCCCAGCCGGCATTCTGGGAGTTTTAGAACTTCTGTCTAAACATGCATAGGATTGCACCCTTATTAACTTTTCAGATAAGTCTTTACCAGTAGCAATTGATGGCAACAGAAGACAACATGCAAAAGAATCATAGACTGCTATATTGTTTAGGAAGCACTCACAACTCTCTTTACACAATCATTTTAGGCAGATCACCTAAATCTGCCTAAAATGGCAGAAGTGATCATTTCAGCTTGGTGGTGAAATAGAAGCAAACTAGTAGTTATGAGAGCAGAACTGGATGCAATTATTTTCAGGATGACTAGGACTGGAGTGGAGGAGGCTTGTGTATACCTACCCTGACCTTGGAGGGGGGAGGGGGGTGTTTCCTTCCATTGTTTCTGTGATAGGAGCTCCCCCTTCAGTTCCACTTTATACAGAAACTTTAAACTGCATTTTAAATATGCTGCAAGACATATTTAAATATAGACATATAGAGTTTCTTGGAAGGCTCTATGCGTCAAACATTTGCTAGCTAGAGTATATATCCCCAATACTGGATGATGACATAAAGTAAAGCTTTTTACAGTTTCTTCATTCCAGAACTATATGGACACCACTGGGCTCCTTTGTCCTTCAAGACAGCTGGTGTGTTTCTTGGCCTCCTCCTCTACATGCTGGCAGACACTGACTGTCACATTGCTGCCATAAAAGGTCTAGCCCTGCATTCACCTCTTGAACCCCTTTCTGCTGTTCCATGTAATTAATGGAGAGGTGGTGATAAAAAGGAAGCACGAAGGTGAATACACTGCCTTGGATGCTGAGCTCCCTGGAGGCTCTGCAGGGTGCCTCCTGAACAGCAAGGGGCTCCTTCTGTTTTATCTTAAGTAACCAACCTTATTAAGTTAAAAATAACCCTGAAAACATACGTGAATGGAATGTACTAACATGGCTGGAAGGAAAATGGGGCGGCGGGGGGGGGGGGAGGCATTGTTTACTGGAACGTTTTTTCTGGTTCCGCTATTTCTAGACAGTTAAGAGCTTGTGACAGAAGCAGGGATATTGCAGAGTTTATTCACAAATATACAGGTTGGGCATAGGTGGAGGCACACAGCTTAAACACTCCAACAGACAGCCAAATTCTCTGCCTCATCGGCTCTCCGGGAAGAGGCAGCCAGCCTCTCCTCACAAGGCATGTTACAGAGCTTGCTCTCACTCTGCCCCCCCACCCGATTTGCACAATTGCTGGCAACCAGTGTGGCTTAAATAAGCCACGGTGGGCTGCAGCATGTGCTGGCTGCCATTGTGAATATTCAAGCCATGGGAGGTAATTGCCATGGCTTATCATGATGTGTGAACCCAGGCAGAAGATGTATTATTATTTGTTACAAATATTTTAAATAAATAAACAATAAATTTATTGTTTATAAATTTGATTAAGTATAATCAAGGGTAGGGTTTTGCTTTGCTTTGAGGAACTCAGTTTCTAACCTTCAGTCCATGGCCTACTTTTCACAATTAGCAGATGAGGTGGTAAACCTCTTTCTCAGTGTTCCACTTTGGAGTACAAATAAGACCTCACATGGAGCCAGAATAACTGCAAATGTTTCTTGATATGTAGCTGCAAAGTTCCCAGCAATAAATGAATAACACACACACACACACACACACACACACGCGCGCGATCATTAATGTGATCATGTGGGCTCATACTCCAAAGTGGAAGACTGAGAAACGGGTTTACCACCACATCTGCTAATTGTAAGAAGAAGGCCACGACTCATGGACTGCATGGTCGGAACCTGAGTTCCTTCAAGCAAAACAAAACCCTACCCTTAATAATGCCAGTTCAACGTTCAGACATTTAACAACCATTTGAAGGACAGAACTTACAGAAAGAATTACAAATGCATGTAGCAGAAATTTACTTTACATTGCCATTCTAATGGTTCATCATCTCCCAAGATGGAACTGGGACAATACCTTTTTGTATGCATCGCTGTGTGTACAGCTTAACTACATGCAACTTAACATACAACACTCCACTATTCATCTAGCTGGATTTTAGCTCACCCCACTGTAACTGTCAGGATGGGCTATGATGTATTTAATGTATTTAAAATAAAACTTGCATCCATGTTTGTTGGGAATTAAGTCCCACTGAGTTTAGTGCAGTGTTCTCCAACCTTGGGTCCCCAGATGTTTTTGGCCTACAACTTCCAGCATGCCCCAGCCAGCATGCTGGGAGTTGTAGACCAAAAACATCTGGGGACCCAAGGCTGGAGAACACTGGTTTAGTGGGTTGTTCTTTCTGATATGGCCCTTCCTTGCTCATACTATATAGGAGTCGGAATGGAGTTTGAGGTTCTTAACCTTGAGGTTCTCCCTGCTATGATGAGACCCTGCAGCAAGCAACTCAAGAAAGGCATCTCTTCTCTACAGTCGAAGGAGAAGGAGAAAGAGACGGAGAAGGAGAAGAAGAAGGAAAAGATAATACATGGAGAGAATACAGCTTTTGAAGATGGCAACTTAAATAATGACAGGGTTTCTGCGATATCAAACCTGCCTCCACAGCTCATTTATAGTCCAGAGTGACATTTTCAAAAGGCAGTTACCTGGGCAGGACACAATTGCCATCTGCAGATCCTGTTCAGAATTACCTAGAATAACCTTACTCATTTCAACATACTTGCATTTACCACCACCTGGATGAAATCAACATGCTATTAATTTTCCTTCTGACTTTTATACTTCTGCTCTGAAGCCTACAGTGGCTTCCCCAGTGTTTTGTTGAAGAGTGCCCTTCTTTGACTTAACCCTGACTCAGAGACCCTGTTTGTATTTTATTTTATTTTTTGCCCTGTGGCATGGCCAAAGTATAGAAACAAAGAACCTTTTCTCCCCATCAATTCTAGTTTCTACAAAAGCCTGTAGGACTCTCCTTTTTTTTTTTAATCATCCCAACTTTAGCAAAGAGAGTGCAGTGGATTTGTGGACTCCTCTTACCCCACCATGTTAATTATCGCTACTATAAAAAGAAGGTCAAGGAGAGGAACTCTACTAAATAGGGCGAAGTTGGCATGCATGACTCCTAAAGTGAAGAAGATAGAAATGAACTTTGCTGGAACTTTTTTAAAAAAATGTCTTCAAAAAGCTACTAGATTAAAGCTCCAACATCTTTTTTTTCCTTTTTTTTTTTGAATTCTCATGGATTCTGAAAGTTGAAATGGTTGGAAGGAAGCCCAGATAATTTTTTTTTATCCCAGTCACTGAGAGGCTCAAAGGTTTTTAAGTCCTGCCCCCATGGTGAATTGCAGACTGTATGGGAACATAGAAGAACCTGACACATAGGTGTTCAGGCCATTGTTACAAAGAGGAAGCCAAATAAAATAGCTCTCTATGTAGGTCAATGACCTGCTCTTTGTCAGTAAAAAATTAAGGATGACCTTACATCCATTACTTGAAAAAAAATCAGGGAAAAGTAGTTTCCCCTAATCAAAGAGAACATGTTTGTTACCTAAAGCTTGACCTCCTCACTATCTAACTTTAGCATAAGTCTCTGCTATTGAAAAGCAGTGGTCTAATTCTCAAAACCCATCTGAAACATCTGTTAATTTTTGATCCTTCCAAGTAGATGGCTTAGTTATTGTAGAGGCATCCAGTAGCGCTGCTGTAGTTAAGGGTCTGACGGCATTTCCATTATAAAGCCACAATATTCAAGGGCTTAAAGTTGTCTCAGCTCTTTTAACATTGCATCTGGGATATATATGGGCTCTACGATAGCAGCTGAAATGCCCCCCCCCCCATTTGTACAAAACATGGTGTGAATCAACAAAGATGTCTTCACAGTCAGACAATCACAGAGATAGGCTCAAAGTTTTGCTCATATGGAAGGAGGAAGGATTCCCACCCTCCCCCTCAGCTTTAAAAGCCAATAAGTCAGTGTCAGATTTTTCCCAATGTCCTCTAAGATAGGTGACTACATTATAAGGAGGAGCCTAAACCTAAAATTGTAAGTACTTTTCCTTTTAGCAGTTCTTCTACTGGAAATTACTGACAGTATTTTAATGTGTTGTGCTTGTTAACACATGCTTTTCTGAATGCTAGTTGAGCCAAGTAATTATCATCTTTCTGTGCTCAAAAAGATTCAAGAATGTGAAACAACTGAGGCATTCATATTTGCAGTTCTGTTTTTCTTTGGCCCTAGTGGTGAAACAGCAACTTAATGTGTGGGTTACACAGTGATCCTGCTGTAGTAGATTAAAAACAAACAAAACACCTACTGTTGCAGGTGACTTGACTTAACTTTACTCACCTGAAAGTCCAACCAGGGAAGCTTTATATTTTAAGGGCATGTTAGAAGATAACAGTCATATTACCCACTGGTAGTTAATGGTGCATTTAACTGTGCATTTTTCACATTTTAATACTACAAATTCTACAACACTTATTAGGAAAGGTTTAGCTCATTTTAGTCACCAGTGCATCATTTTCTTTAATGCTTTTTACTAATTACTTTATTGCTTGAGCACAATGTTGTCTAATGACACACTGTAGTTCAGTGATTAGTGTTGAACTTAAATTTCAAATCCATACTCAGCTTACTGGGTGACCTTACTAGGACCATGTATGCTACCCTCAATTTGCCAGGATACTGAGGAAGGCTGGGATTAAAAAGTAATACATACATAAACACACACACACACACACACCATACAACACAAGGTCAGTTCCACCACTTGCATATTGAAATAGCTAGTAAATAAAGGAAATTCCTCATTTGGAAGAATGATTCCCTTATACGTGTGAGAGAAGGGGGAATGCCTCTTCTACAAGGGTGCTTATTATCTGCAGTTTTTGTAAATACTTAAAAATGTGTTTCAGAAGCAGAACATAAGCTGACTTCAGCTTCCAAAGGGGAAAAATCCCTATTATTTCATCATATTAAATCCCTATTATTTCATAAAATCCCTATTATTTCATAATAAATCATATTTGATTAATTTGTGTCATCAGAAGAACCATAGCAAATGAGTCAATGTGGAAAGCACGTACAGGCAGTCCCTGAGTTAAGAACATCCGACTTACAGACAACCCATACTTTTTTTCTTTTTTAAAAAATAATTTTTATTTAAATTTCAACATTTATTTTATTTATTTATTATATTTATACCCCGCCTTTTTTCCTGCAAGGAACCCAAGGCGGCTTACATAATCTTCCTCCTCCTCTCCATTTTTATCCTCACAACAACCCTGTGAGGTAAGTTAGGCTGAGAGTCAGTGTCTGGCCCAAAGTCACCCAGTGAGTTTCATGGCCGAGCGGGGACTAGAACCCGGATCTCCCGAGTCCCAGCCCAACACTCTCACCACTACGCCACACTGGCATATAAATTACAAAGACATAAACCTACAAATTATATAACAAACACATAACAACCCCCCCCACAACAAATAATAATAAGTGCACCCTCCACTGGGACCAAATAACTACGTAACTATTCAACCTTCCAAAATTGTAATGACTCTTGTGAAGGTGTACACACGGCCCTTCCCCACTTAATAGAACGAAATCTACAAATGCTCTCCAGATATCTTTAAAATCATTTCGGTTCGATAATCCCCTTTTAACTTTAATACTACATGTTAACTTATCATTAATAGCAATATCCCATACCTCTTTATACCATTCCTCTATTTGATAATCACATAGGTATCATTAACCTTGCTGCTGTCAATAAGTTTGTAATTAAATCTTTAGTATCTTGAGTACAATAAACCTTATTGTAAATTGATAGTAATGCTATGCTAGGACATATGTACCCGTTATTTCCTTTATCTCTTTGAATACTATTTGCCAAAATTTTTGTACATGTTTACAACTCCACCACATATGAACATAGGTGCCAGTTTCCTAGCATCCTCTTCAACATAACGCCAAGTATTTCTAATCGATTTGATTTAATTTTACTGGCGTTAAATACCATCTCCAAACCAGCTTATAATAATTTTCCTTTATCCTTACAGACATAGTTTTCAAAATATGCATATCCGATATCTTCCCCAGACAACCCATACTTAAGAATGGAATTCTGGGTTCCCTGGCACTACGTCATTTACGTAGAGTATATAGCGTAGTATATACTACACAATTTGTGTAATTTATGCAATTTGCATAAATGCTGATTTTAACGTATAGAACGCTATGCTGTTCTGACATACATACATACAAATTCAACTTAAAGACATTCTTAAGAACGGAACTCATTTATAACCTGGGGACTGCCTGTACTTGGGAAGTATAAAAAACTGTTAAGTTGGGGCTTTGGGGAGTGATGGTTGAAAAATATCCTTTTAAATGCAGCATTCCACTAAAATTGTAGCAGCATTTGAGACGTATGGAAGCATCTACCACTCAACATTCTCAAAAGGAGAATATTTGAGAGAAGTGAGAACATTTACTTACTTGATCCACAAACATGGAGGAACTCATGCAGACCATCACCAGCAGGCAAACAATGCTGGAGGCTTGGAGCTGTGTCATGACTGCAGGGAGGCTCTCCACTGAAAACATTGTGATTCCAAGCAGAGCTGTGTAATCATGTTTATATTTGTACATGTTGCTAAGAATGCATGTGTGGGTAGAAAAGGGCACCACTCTGTCAGAACTGCTGCTAGGGCTGCTAGCAATATAGACTATATTAACTGAAACCCAAGGATTAATTTTAGATGGTCAGTCAATGCAGCTGTCCTCCGATTAAAGAAATCAGAGTTTCTTAATCATGTGTTTTATATTAATTAAATCAGCAAACAAATGCATGTGCATGAAGCAACAATGTGGATTAAAATGATAATTCTACAGCAAAAAGCATTCTTTTGTTTGTAAATGACTGACATCTTAGCAGAGGTATATTCTCCTGCATGAGAGAGGAGGTGGAATGTCTCTTCTAACACGGTGTCTGCTAAATGCTTGTATTAATTTTTTTAAAAAAAAATTAAAATCTTCTGTCCAATTAATCAAGAGGCTCCATTTTAATCAATCTAACCACTGCAGCCCTATCAATCACACATAGCAACCTGGATCTTTAACTTGGCAGTAGGCTTAGCAGATATTCTAATGACATTCTTTCCTCACAGTTTGCTAAACTTGCAGGGCTGCAGTACACTACTGTACCAGAATAAAATCAGACATGTTTGTGCATAGAGCTAATTCTAAGACCAACCAGAGGTGTCAAGATGAGGCTGTGGAAGGACAATCATCTTGCCAAGGCATATAGCTCCTTACCCTAATGTGCTCTGGCTGGTGCAGAGGTGCAAAGGTGCATGACCGTCATCACCCAGAAGGTTGGGATTGGCCTTGTGTTCCAGTAACAGCTCTGCGCAGTCTGTGTGCCCGCCACCACAGGCTTCATGTAGGGCACTCTGTCCTCCGGGGGCTGCGTTGGGGTCTGCGCGCCAGAATAGCAGATGACGAAGACAGGCAGTATATCCATGGCTGGCTGAGATGCAGAGCGGGTTGGTCAGATCCCTCTTGTATTCCAGAGACCACAGGCCTGAAGCAGACAGGAATTGGGAGTTTGTGGGAGAAAGGAAGAAAAAGGAATAGCAAGGATGAGTTTGTGCTTGAGATTTGAGGTAAGAGAGCCTTAGCCCTGCTCTGAGCTTCCTCTTTTGACCCTAATTTTTAAAATACCTTAAAGCAAACATGCAAACAGTTGTTGGTTAATGTGGAGTTAGAAGGCAATGAAGCATCTATTCAGGAACGGTGCAGGGCTGTTTGGCGCCCTAGGCCAAATTATATTTAGCGCCCCCCCTCGTGCTGTGGGGGGGGCTCCGGAGCAAAGCAGCCCTGCTCTGCAACACACACACCCGCGCCAGTTCGAAGGGGTGTGTGCAACTCGCCTAGTAGTATCATGATTTGGCATCAACTATTTCCCGCCCTCTGCAGACAGCTTGAAGCAAGGCGAGCGCGTGTGCCGCCGCCCTGCCCCTTTCCCGCCACTGGCCCTGCTGCGTTTACTCACCGGCGCGCGCGCTGCCAGGGAGCGGTGGTGGCGGCGGCGGCTGCTGCTGCTGCTGCTGCTGCAAGGAGACCCTCTTCCAGCGGGACCCTCCGCCGGTAAAGATGACGGCGCGGACGAACTCACGTCCGCACAGCTTCACTGCGTGCTCGCTGGTGGCGCTGGGACCGCTCCCGCGGACGGCTGCGGCTCCCACCTCTTTGGCGCCCCGACAGCGCAGCACCTACCTTCCCCCCGCCCCCGCTGCTGGCTGCTGCTGCTGCTGCTGCCGCCGCCGCCTCCTCCTCCTCCTCCGACGCGATGGGACCCCCGCGTCGGACCTCCTCCGACGCGATGGGGGGAGGCGGCAGGCAGGGCAGGAGCGCGCCGGAGGCGAGGAAGGGGCGCAGAAACTTTGCGCCCTCTTCCGCTACGCGCCCTAGGCAGCCGCCTGGGTCTGCCTAGCGGTAGCGCCGGCCCTGCATCTATTACAGCTTTGGGGCTTTGTAGAACCAAGAAAAGTTGACTATTTCTTCTTTATTATATTACTAGCTGTTGCCCGCGGCTTCACTCACGTAGATTTTAGGATTTGGCACAATTGTTTTTAAAAGAAACATGAGGTTTTTGTCCAAACTGTATGAAATATGTCATATTTCACAGGATGATGTCTTAACATAATAAGCAATATTTATTACAGACATTAGTCGGGGTGTATTGGCAACAAAACAAAGATAGTTGTTCCATTCATATGCGACCATGAATTTTTTCATGTTGGAATTACAAACAATGAGACAGACCAAAAATTAAAAATTATTTATTTGGCATCTGCAACCTAAAAAAAAAAACCTATTTCAGTACTTCTTTGTAAACTACATTAGTGGCTTCAGGTGCTAGGATGACCAGAGAGTTAGGTGAGCTCACTCTGGAACAGGCCACGTAAAACTGCCCATGTTTTATAGTCTTCCCTTAGGTCAATCCCCACTACCTTCAAAGTCTGCCCCCGCGACTTGTTTTTACATTTAAATGTTCAATTTGAATTTTGATTTATTTATTTTTTTATGGAGAAGAAGAAAAATAAAAAAAGACAGGTTTAAAAATGAAAAGGGTCCCCCCCCCCCCCCTTGAAGGCCTGCGAGAGCTGTATGGAAAAGATACAGTGTCTCTGACTGAAAGTGTAACGTTTAGGCTGGGTGCTGGCAGCAGAAATCTTTTCTGACAGAAATATCTGATCTTAAAGAAAAATCAGGTTAATCCTGAGAGTCCACAGGTGATGAAGAGTGACTGTGCCAAGTTTGGGGTAGATCCGTCAAAACGTGATGGAGCCTATGCGACGACACCCTACACAACACACAGCAGTCAGTCATTTAAAAAGTTTCCCTTTTCACCCCCTTAGAGAACGTTCTAAATGGCCTAGGGGAGCTTTGCATAACCACTCCTATTGGCCCCTGCAGGAATTCATGCTAACATTCTAAGTGTCGTAGGGACTATTTGCATAACTGCTCCTATTGGCTCCTGCAGCAATTATGAGGTGAGGCCAATTTGCATAACTGCTCCCCTGTTGTTTTGCCCATAGGAGATATGAGAGTGGGGTGATTCCCCCCCCTTTTCACCCCCTTAGGGACGGAATTTCCAAAAATCCTTCCTTAGTGGGTGTCTACGTCATAAAAACAATGTTCCTTCAAAATTTTACGTTCCTAGATTACATGGTTTGAGCTGGGCGTTGATGAGTCAGTCAGTCAGCCAGGACTTCTCCTTTTATATATATAGACTAGCTTTTTTTACCCAGCGTTGCACGGGTCATCATTTTCCTATAGGCACTATTTATAGATTTAGATGTATAGATCATAGAGTTGGAAGGGGCCTACAAGGCCATCGAGTCCAACCCCCTGCTCAATGCAGGAAACTAGAGGAGGGGTCTTGACCCTGCTTAGCTTTCCATACTCAGACAAACTGAGCCAGTGTAAGCCACAGGCCTGTACGTTTGTTCGAAATTCCTTAATGTAGCTGACTGCTGTTTTGAATAGCTCCATAGGAAAGGTCCCCCAGGACTACACAATGAAATCCCAACTCCCCCGGGACTACACAATGAAATCCCAGCTCCCCCAGGACTACCAGCTCCCCCGGGACTGCACAATGAAATGCCAGCTCCCCCCCTGGACTACACAATGAAATCCCTGCTCCCTTTCCCCCAGGACTGCACAATGAAATCCCTGTTCCCCTGGGACTACACAGTGAAATCCCTGCTCCCCCCCCCCGGGACTGCACAATGAAATCCCTGCTCCCCCCCAGGACTACACAATGAAATCCCTGCTTCCCCCCTGCCCGGGACTACCTAACAATGAAATCTCTGTTCCCCCTCCCCCATGGGACCACACAACAATGAAATCCCTGCTTCCCCCCCCCCCCTCGGGACTACCTAACAATGTAATCCCAGTTTGCCGCCCCCCGACACTTCCCAACAATGAAATTCTATATGTTGTTGGAGCGATTTGCATAACTGCTCCTAAATGGCCCCAGCAAACATTCCAAGTGACGCCATTGGCTCTCATCTATTTTGGGCCATACAGGCGCAGCGAGGGTTTTTCGGAGATTTGAACCCACCAGTCTTTGTCCTTGGGTGATGGAGATTATGCGTGCCAAGTTTGGGGAGGATCCGTCAAATGTGATGGAGCCTAAGTGACGACGCCCAGCACACAGCAGTCATCCAGTCATTTAAAAAGTTTCCCTCCCTTTTCACCCCCTCAGAGAACATTCTAAATGGCCGAGGGGAGATTTGCATACCCAGCCCTATTGGCCCCTGCAGGAATTCATATGAACATTCTAAGTGTCCTATGGGCTATTTGCATAACTGCTCCTATTGGCTCCTGCAGCAATTCTGAGGTGAGGCCGATTTGCTGCCCTGTTGTTTTGCCCATAGGAGATATGAGAGTGGGGCGGCCGATTTCCCCCCTTTTTCACCCCCCCAGGGATGGAATTTCCAAAAATCCTTCCTTAGTGGGGCTCTACGTCATAAAAGCAATGTTCCTTCAAAATTTCACGTTCCTAGATTAAACGGTTTGAGCTGGGCGTTTATGAGTCAGTCAGTCAGTCAGGACACTTTCTTTTATATACAGTAATACCTTGGATTGCAATAACTTGGTCTGAGAGCGTTTTGCAAGAGAAGCAATTTTTTTAAAATAACTTTTGACTTGATAAACAAGTGACGTCTTGCAATATAAGTAGGGATGTAACCACTCGCCTTGAGCAGGTGTAGCGGGCCGAAATCGGCCCTGCTCATGCATGCCCGCCAGAGACTCGCTTTGATATAAGAGTGTTTTGGATTAAAAGCACGGTTCCAGAACAAATTATGCTTGCAATCCAAGGTATTACTGTATATAGATTACATTTATACCCTGCTCTTCTTTCAAGCAGCTTAGATATAGTTCTCAGGAGGTCTCTCATCCAGGCAACTTACTGGGCCGGTCCTGATTAGCCTTAGCAATACAACTGGATCTCGTGCCTTCACTCCATTCTCTGAGAACACACTGTGCTGTCTGCAAATTCTACATTTGTGTTCCTCACTAAGGAGTATCGATCTCGGTTCTGGATTTCTCACTTCTGCAGCAGGGCCCAAGCATCAGTACAAACCTGTAACACCTCCTCCTGCACACATACCGTGATCTCATCCCATGCATACTATCTGATGAGTCATGAAAGAAAAGTTTCTCCTTTAATTCTGACATACCCTACAACATTTCAAAGATGAAAATAGGGACATGCATGTGAATTTGTAAGAGGTATGGTTAAGCAACATGAAGGTGTGATCAAGAGGGCGTGGCCAGACAACATGAGGGCGTGGCCAAGGGTATGGCCAGACAACCAAAGGGCATGGTCAGGTACAAAAGTTATTAGAGGCAACACAGAAAATCGTATATATTATAACTATTACATTATTATATTATATATTATTTTATAATATTTTATTAGTGGCTTTTGTATTTTTTTTTTAACCTTACTTAAACCTTTAATTGTTGATATCTGGTGTTTTTCATGGGTGTGTGTGTGTCAGTGCTTGCAGGGCACAGGAGAGACTTTCCTGAAAAGAACTATTCAGCCAAGTACTAAGTTCATCAAGTAAGGAAAACCCACAAAAGGTTTTTCCTATGACACCCATCAAGCACACAAAATAACAATGATTAAAGAACATCAGGGCGACAAGGATAGCCCTTGCCCCTCCCATGTAGCAAGAGGTGCAGCGGAAAAGGTATAAGAATTCAAGTTTAGCCAGTAGCAGTCAGCAAGCAGGAATGCGCAAGTGGAAGACCGACAACCTGGTCTTCTGCGCGGGTTCAATGCTAAGGGGGTAGCGAGCCCTGGGGCGGGCCTTCTCCGAGGTCCCCAGCGCCTCACCCTTAGCCCAGAACAAAGGGATAATTTATAGCCACCAAAGTATCTTTTAGAAAACAAGTTTATTTACAAAATTACCTTCACAAACTCAGACCCACGCCAGCAATACAGTTTATCAGTACGGTACAAAGTAGCAAGCAAAAGCCTCAAGGACAACGTGATTTCAGGGCTCTCAGCTAGTTAGTTTAGCTCGGGTCCCGGCAGAGACCCGGTCAACCGCACGCTGCTAGCTGGGTTCCTGGCGGAGGCCCGGTCTACCCAAGTGGCTAGCTGGGTTCCTGGCGGGGCCCGGTCTACCCAAGCGGCTAGCTGGGTTCCCGGCGGAGGCCCGGTCAACCGCACGCTGCTAGCTGGGTTCCCGGCGGGGGCCCGGTCTACCCAAGCGGCTTGTGAGTGATTTCAGCTTGGTTTCCCGGGGGTCCAGTCAACCCAAGCGGCCAGTGATTCCAGCTAGCTGGAGCGCGCCGGGGGCTGCTACCCGGGGTTGCCGATCCTTCGTTCCCTTACCCCAGGCATGGGCAAGATTGCTGAACAACCACCAGTTCCCTTGTGCAGGGTGTTTTATACCTTGGTGTTTCAGGTAGCCCTTCCCTCCATGATCAGGTGGGTTGACACCCTCCCTGAGGGGCAGCCTTTTGGGTCAGGTCGGGTGACGCCTTCCCCCCGTGGGATGGGGTCCCTTTGAAGCCACTTGCTTAATGGTCCCATCCTATGGTTTTGAGTGGCCATTTCTTAGGGGGCCGAAGCGTCTGCCCTGGAGAGGTATTCAAGTCTTATGTGGATGGGGCTGATATGCAAGAGCATTGACAAACCGGGTGACCGGCCAGATGGGTGATTAATAAATATAATAAATAAATAAATAAATAAACAACAACAAGTCAGGTAGCTATGGATTCTTTCCTTCTTTCCTTTCCTTGCCAGCGTGGGGTGGGGGGCTTCTCCCCCTCCCTTAGCTATCTATAGGCTACCAAAAGGCACAGGGATCTTCTCTATCTAGATTACAGAGTATGATTGGAGATGCAGTAGGTATATTTTACTGCCTGAATTATTGTGTAAAACATTGTAAGACCAGGAAGTAAGAAACCGTACCTGCTCTATATTTCTTCTTAAATAAACAGCTCTTCTTTCCTTCTGAACGTGTTGTGCCTCAGTTTAGAGTTAGCTTGTCAAGTCTATGTTTAGTGTTAAAGGGCGAAGCGCATACTTCACTCAACTGCACGTGTCTTTACTCCAGCCAATGATCTCAAACCTTTTGTGAGAGTGTGGGGTTAGCCTCTCTCTCCTCAGAGAGAATCTAATGCCCAAATTATCTGTTGTAACATCCTGGTTCACCTGTCTGACAATGTGTGGAGGAAAGGGGTTTGGGGAAAGCTTCAGCAACATGCTTTTGAAAAGGATCACTGGCACCTCATATTCAACCATCTCAATATGTTCTTTAGTTCTGCATGTACTGCCATGTGCCCTTGATGAATATGAGAGTGGCACACTACACTTCCCCCCTCTGAAAACATGTTGGGGGTTTGAAAAAGGTTCTTGAAGATTGTTACCCTAGCATGGGTTAAGGGTGGATGTAAAAGCAGGCAGCAACAACAACAAAGTCCCCCCAGTGAACACACATCAGTGGTCTGGATTTCACATGGCAAGCAGAGATGCATTCTTGTAATGAAGAACGGATTGATATTATGCCTGTAATGAGCTATATAAACATCTCCCCAAAGCCCATGCTGAGAATCTTTAAAAAGAGTTAGTGTTCATAGAATCATAGAAAAGTAGAGTTGGAAGGGGCCTACAAGGCCATCGAGTCCAACCCCCTGCTCAATGCAGGAATCCAGGTCAAAGCATCCCCGACAGATGGCTGTCCAGCCGCACCTTGAATGACCACTCCTTTTAAGTGTTAAAGTTTAATTAACAATTAAGTGTTAATTGTCTCCTGCATCTAATGCAGATGTGTAACCTACTCAGGACCATAGATATGTCATATTCTGGTCATCATCCACGGAAAAGCATTTCTTAGCAAGGCCTGTACTGATTCTGCAATGTTTCTCCTCAGGCCCTGGTCAGAATGTCACCAGCACAGAGCAGGTTCCCTTCCCATTCCACGGGGAATATTTTGTACAAATCTTCTTTCTGTCTAATATGCACTAAGGCTGAGCCAAATGTCCTACAGGTTTGCCTTTCAGCTCAAAAGTAGTGGTTTGGGAGTGGGGGGGGGGGATTCCCTTCTTCAACTTACTGTTGACGGCCACCACGACCACCTCGCCCACCACCCAGTTGCTGCTTCAGCATCCATTTTTCTCTGTTTCATTCTTCTTCAACTGCTTTTAGCTAATCCAGGATAAGATACTGGAATGGGGTTGCTACTTTATTCTGCCTGGATCATTTAGCAGTGTAGAAAGTGTACAAATATCCTGTTGAGACTTGCATCTACAGTTGTTCAAGCAAGACTGGGATCAAAAGGCTCTGCCTGACCTACGAAGAAAACGAGCAAAAGGCAAAGAGTAGCAGATAAGAAGGTCTGTTCTTTCCTATACTCACAGTTCCTTACCATGTCTGGTCATACACAAGGCTACCTGAGAGAGAACAGCCGTAAGGATGCAGGACTAGACTGGGATGATAAAAGGTCCACAGAGAACACTCAGGAGCATCTGTTCTATTTTCTTCAGCTGCTACCACCCCACATACCTCCTTAGATGGAAAATGGTAAATGTGCAGGTGTGCAGGGCAACCAGGGAGAAAGGGAGGGCAGCCTGCACGTTCTGTTCCTCCATGTCCCTCCAGTCCTGTTTCACCTGCACCCCTGCAGGCCAGGCAGTCCCCACCAGTGTCAAACAGTACATTCAGCAGACCACGTGCATTCAAAGAGCTCATGTACCAGACAATGCCATATGAAAGACACAGTTATGAGGAGATATAGTTATAATCATCTGGTTATGACTATAGCTCAGAAGGAAGACCGCAGCAGGCCCCAAAAGGAGCTTGGGTAAGCTTGGGTTCATGAAAAATGAACAGCCTCAGGAGCTGGACTGGCGTGCAGGATGCAAATGAAGGCTTGAATTGAGAGTGATTGAGATCTGGAAAGTATGAATGGGCAGTGGCTGAAGTCTTGCAATGATCAGATTAACATGCATGCCCTGAAGGGATGAGACAGCAGCTCCTGACCGACAGTCCTGGAAAAAGGATGGCCCCAATCCGAGACAGGACTCCATCGGGATCTTGAACTAATCAGGTGGGGGGTAACTACAAAGGCTCCCTGTCATGCCCCTGCCCATGGGCAAAGCGTTATAGCTGTAAGTATGTGAGGGGAG
This sequence comes from Shinisaurus crocodilurus, assembly GCA_021292165.1. NCBI lineage: Eukaryota > Metazoa > Chordata > Lepidosauria > Squamata > Shinisauridae > Shinisaurus > Shinisaurus crocodilurus. The sequence continues at coordinate 117,667,349 of CM037876.1, read as the reverse complement.
GGGGGAGTGTGAGAGGAGTGTGGCATGTTGAGATGTCTGCTGATTGGCTGAGAGAGAGAGAAGGTGGAGTGAAGCCTGTGAGATATAAACAGTGGGCGGGGCTGCTCAAAGGTAGTCTGAGGCAGGGATGTTGAAGAGTCCTTGGTCTCGAGTCACGAGTCGAGTCGTGAGTCTTTGAATCCGAGTCTCGAGTCCGAGTCCTTGGTCCAAAATGGTGACTCATGAGTCACGAGTCACTCCCAAAGCTGACTCCACGAGTCCCTATTAAAATCAATGGGGTTTTTTCCCAACAAAATAAGGCTACTTCAGATGTGTGGCTTAAATACGTAAATTCTAGGCACAAGTGTGCCTTTTTATTTCAAAACTCTGCAACTGATTTTGGCAAGAACAGACCAGGCAGACAAACCCAAAATAACCAGGCAGGCAGAGGAGGCAGGGAACCCCAAAACAGGCAGGTAGAGGCCTTTGTCTTGGACAATTCAAACTCTGGAACTGGTCAAGAAGAGACCAGGCAGGCAGAGGAGGCAGGGAACCCCAAACAGGCAGGCAGAGGCAGCCAAACCCAAAATGTCTGAAAGGTTGCATTTTAGGGAAATGATTTTAAAAAATAAACTTGCTGTACTTCCTAAAACTTATCCATGTTGCATTTGAGGAACACGATTTTTTCTAAATGTTTGGCCCCCATTCTGGAACAGTGAGATCACAATTCCACCCTCACTGAACACCCACTCTAGTGACCAAAGAGAGTCAGTAGTGAAAATGCCCAAAGAGAGAGGAGAGAGAGAACCCACACGCACTGGCTTTAGAAAAGCCCCTTCCCCTTTAGATATTTTACGGTCTTTCCCTGGAGAAAGAAGCTGGATTACAAAATGCTTCATTCTTAGTTCAAGAGCTACTGGGGGGGGGGGCGGTCAAGCTTGCTTTGAAGCAATTGCCTCTGCCCTAAAGCCCTTACTCTTGGCTGAATGTTACACAGTGCAGAGGAAAGGATCTCTGCATGTGTAGATAACCACTCTCTACTTTGTAGTTATTACTAGTTATATCCGGGATGAGTCTTGGCATTTGGGGTGTGGAAGCTTTGCAGGTTTAGCCCTGGCTCAGATTAAGCTAAAGCTTGAGAATCACAGTTACAAACCAACAGGCTCTCTGCACATGCTCATTGGCACGCTCTATTTATTTGGCACATAGATAACAGTTTCCCTGGTAGTTCAAGAAAATAAAGGCATCTCTGCATGACAGCTTTTTGAACAGGTTTAGGCTAAACTTTTTGAACTGATTGCAGCCTAGACCAGTTCAAAAAGCTGTCATGCAGAGATGCCTTTATTTCTTGAACTCCATACTGGAGGCATTCAAGGTGCAGCTGGACAGCCATCTGTCAGAGATACTTTCGCTTGGATTCCTGCACTGAGCAGGGGATTGGACTTGATGGCCTTATAGGCCCCTTCCAACTCTACTATTCTATGATTCTATAAACTGATAGAAACAAAACTTGCAGCACAGATTGACTGTTGCTACTGCTATTATAACTCCAGCTTGGTATTAAAAACTGTGGTACATGCAATGCCAACCATGTACCAGAAACTGTAGCTAAAAAAGGAGGGGCAAGTTGCAACAGGGAATTTCAATCACTGTAGAGATTAATGTCCAGGAACTAACTCTGCAATCCAATCTGTGTTTACTTAGAAGTAACAGTCCCACTTGAGTTAAATAGGACTTATTCCCAGGTTAGTTGACACAGGATTGAAGTTAAAGAGGAACTATCCCAAGGCTGTAGCCACTGGGATGTGTGGGCAAAGCAGAACATTGTACTTTCATTTTTTTTAAGTGTCTACCTCTTTTACATGTTCAAATGTAAGGGAAAATATACAGTCAGTATTCTACCCAATTTCCCAGTAAAGAATAAAACCTGCTTCCAGTTTCCAGTGTCCTGCCCAATGAATGTAAAGCCACTGAATAATTGACAGGAGTTTATTTTTAAATGATATAGAATTATTTTTATCATATTAATATTAAAGATACTTAAAATAGTATTTGATTTTTACTCCCATTTTTAAAATAAAGTAACTTTAAATATACTGGGCTACCTGTATTTATGCTCTGGCTGTTTTGCATTGATATTGCCCTCCCACCATGAAATCTCAGGCACCTTCTGCAAAAAAAACAACTAGTTATGATCCTGAGACTGCAATTCTGTACCCACTTACCTGAGAGTAAGGCCCATTGAACTCAATGGGATTTACTTCTGAGCAGAGATGTAAGATTGCACTGTGAGTTAACCATACCAGTGAGTTCTTTTTGAATGTTTGGACTTTAGTCTCTGCAAGCTCTTTGGGAAGTTTGCACAAATTTCATGTCTGCCATGGGGTTTATTAGCGAATCCTACAAATCACCACTGTCGGAAATAACTGCTAGGATTCATGCCTACCATTTGTGCTCCAACCAGCTCATATCTTGGGACAGGGCAGAAGGACTAGAAAAATGATATGGGCAACAAGAGAAGTCTTTGTCGCACTAGTCTGCAACAGAGCTGAGAAAGGGAGAAGAAGCTCAGCTGCATCTGCTTGCCTGTCTGCGCTGCAGCTACCTTACCCCCCCCCCCCCCGTGGATGTGTGCTAGGCGAAACAGGGAGGGGAAGGGGGAAAGTAACAGCCCTTTAGGACTCATGGGGCTTCCTTCTTGTTGTTTTGCTCTCCAAACAGTTCAGTTCATATCTCTAAGAACTGGGCAGGAGGAAAGAAATGTATTTGCTGCAACTTTAGAGAGCGTTGAAGGAAAGAGAGACAGACAGCACAATTCCACCTGTATCAGCTCTGCTTTGAAGCATAGGGAGGAGGCATGCGGGCTGCTGCTGTTTGCTGCACCTCTGGGCTCTCTCTCCTCTTCCACCTCTTCAGTGTTGCCACTTCAACTGTGGCTCACCAAGTTGCTCTACCACTGTGCTTTCTCCTCTTCTCCCATCCAGCCAGTCCCAATGGTGCAGCTGCTGGCAGCAACTTCAGGAGGAGAGAAGGGGGACACTCTGTGCCAGCTGGCAACTGGCTTTCTCTGTGAGTTGCAGAGTGGGACAGATGGAAATGGAGGGTGGGCTGGCAGCAGCAAGAGGGGGAGACTCATTCTGCCACCTGAGCAAGTGATTGGCCTCCTCTCCTCCTGCCTGGCTCGCCGCTCTCTGCCTCTGCCTGGCTCACCGCTCTCTGCCTGGCTCCACCTACTGGAGTAACATTTAAATGGTTCCCCCGCACTGAGGTGGTGCAGCATGAAAAAGGAACCTACTACTAGTAGAAACAGGTCCATAAGGAACCACCAGGAGCATGCCATCTGATGACCTCAGCAACTGAGTAGGTTGGTATGGGAGGAGGCGCTCTCGCAGGTAACCTGGTCCCTCAAGTTGTTTCCGTTGGAATCTGGTGCTGGGGGGAAAACAGAGTCCAAAAACAATGTTCCCCAGCAGCAGCAGATGTAGCAGCGGTGTTACAGTGGCGTTAGTGGCTGAGGCTAGTCCAGTAAGTAAAACAAAACACAAGCCAGTTTCCTTAGCAAAAAATTTACTAAAAACAAAGACTTGAAAATTGTGGAGAAAGCCTGCACACTCACAGTGACATGAACCCCAACACAGTTTCCCCCAAACAACCCCACTTAGTTTCCCTGGCAACCCCCGTCTGCATAATCCTCACCAGGGGGAAAACCGGAGATACCAGTCTTGGCCAGACAGGCACACAATAGGGACCATCAACGGAATCCACAAGAAGACCCATGGATCACCCAGGGGCAAAGGGCAGTCTCAAAGAGCTGCAAAGTATCCCAGTAACTGTAACGCGTCACCTTTCCCGGGCGGGAATAAGCCCACCAGACACGAAGGGGGCAGGAATAAGCCCACCTGACCAGCGAGGGATGGGAGAGCGGGAAGGACGGGGTAGAAAACCCCTCTCCCCATCCCAAGAGGGTTGTTGGGAACACGGGTGCTCGGATGACATCCACGGCCAGCCCCCGGCTGGGTCAAGCAGTTCTCTTCCCCGGGCCAGGCGGGCTCGGAGTCAGGCTGGAATCAGAACAGCGTAGAGTCTCGGATCTAAGGTAGCTCCTTGCCGCAGTACGCTAGCCTGGGAACCAGTTCATTCATAAATCTGAGGTCACGCTCAGGTCTTGTTGATATTATAGTATTCCTAGAAGCCTATTAGTTCCGCTCCATTTAACCTATAGTAAATAAAAAGCGTCTATTCTTGCCGCGAATAGACTCCTGTGCTTCCTTTTTGCCGTGTACGAGTTCTAGTCAATTACACTTACTTGAATGGGCTGTAGCTCAGTGCCAGTTAACCCGTTAAGTGCCGAACTCACTCAGAAAACCCAGCTGCTGGTCTTCCACAAAAATAAAACACAGGAACAAAGCATACACAGAGTGCAAGACACAAAATTACAGAGAACAGTACGTTAGACACAAAAATGAATGACTGTCTAAACATACACGACTTTCTCCTACAAACCAAATGCTTACTCATTAAACTCCAAACTCCCAACAAGAACACACACTCTTTGTTAACCTTTTTATACATTATGTACAGGCACACCCATTGTATGTGGTAATGCCACCTGCATACAATTTACGGCTCCCGGCTCAAGCAACCTTGGAGCCATCCAAGAAAAAACTGTATCTGGAGCAAAGGGGAATTTGCTCATAGCTAGACCTTGAACAGAACTCCTGTTACCAAGGCAGACTTTCTTGCCCGAAGGCAAAACCAGAATATTCGACTCCATATTCTGACAGTTTCAGGCTTTGTACACAAGTACCAGAACCTTAAACCTCACCCGGTAGCAAATAGGTAGCCAGTGCAGTTCCATCAGCAAAAGAGCTACATTCTGAAAAGGGGCAGCTCCTGACAACAGCTGAACTGCTGCATTCTGCACTAGCTCCAGCTTCCAGAGCAGCCTTAAAGGCAGCCCCACATAGAGCACGTTGCAGTAATCCACTCTTGATGTTACTAGTGCCTGTATCACTGTGGTCAAGCTATTCCTGTCCAGGAGAGGCTGTAGCTGGTGAACCAATCGAAGATGGTAAAAGGCACTCCAAGCCACTGCAGTCACTTGGGACTCCAGCAACAATGATGGATCTAGGAGAACCCCCAGACTACGAACCTGATCTTTCAAAGGGAGTGTGGCCTCATCCAGAACAGGCAATGAACCTATCTCCCGGACTTGGGAACCACTCATCCACAGTGCTTCCATCTTGCCAGGATTCAGCCTCAGTTTATTGGCCCTCATCCAGCCGAGTTCAGGCACTGATCCAGGACTTGCACAGCCTCTCCTGATTCAGTTGTCACAGGAAAATAGTAGAGCTGTGTGTCATCAGCGTACTGATAGCACTTGGTTCCAAATCCCCTAATGACCACTCCCAGCGATTTCATAAAGATGCTAAACAATATTGGGGACAAGATGGTACCCTGCAGAACCCCATAGCACAATTGCCAAGGGTCAGAGGAATAGTCACCCAATCTTACTTTCTGAAATCGACACTGCATGTAGGACTGGAACCACTGTAACACAGTACCTCCAATGCCCAACCCGCGGAATCGATCCAGGAGGATACCATGCTCGATGGTATCCAAAGCTGCTGAGATATTGAGTAGAATTAACAGGGTCACACTCCCACTATCCTTCACCCGATAAAGGTCATTCATCAGGGCAGCCAAGGCTGATTCAGTCCCACAAACAGGTCGAAACTCAGACTGGAATGGCTCTAGATAATCAGTATCCTCCAAGAGTGCCAGCAGTTGCTTTGCCACAGCCCTCTCAAGAACCTTCCCCAAGAAAGGGGTGTTTGCCATTGGGCGGTAGTTATCAAATACTATTGGGTCCAGAGTGGTTTTTTTCAGGAGTGGTCGCACTACTACCTCCTTAAGGACAGCAGGAACCACCCCTTCACATAGAGAAGCATTTACCACTCTCTGGACCCACCCAGCTAACCCCCCTCAGCTAGCTTTAATAAGCCAGGAGGGGCAAGGATCGAGAGGGCACGTGGTTGGTCGCATTGCTGCAAGCACCTTGTCCACATCATCAGGCCGCAGCAACTGAAACTGATCCCACAAAATCAGGCAGATCAGAGACCTCGACTGGAGCTGTGCTAATGAAAGGGTCAAGTTCGCTGCAGAGATGAGCGATTCTGTCCTCAAAGTGTGATGCAAAAAGTACACAGCGGGACTTTGAGGGGCCTTGGGCCCCATTCACTGGGGAGTGTGTTAACAGCCCCGAAAGAGCTCTACTGGATGGCTACTTGTGGACGCAGTGGAGGCAGCAAAGTAACACTTCTTTGCTGCCTGCACTGCTGTGCAATAGGCATGATCATGCACTCCAGAACGTGCTCGGTCATCTTCACTTCAAGTCTTGCGCCATTTATGCTCTAGCCGACGTCCAGCTTGTTTCATCAACCACAGCTCCCCAGTATACCAAGGAGCAGAGTGGGCTCTACAGAGCCGGAATTGACACTCGGGGCAATTGATTTGATGGCTCACCATTCCACAGCAAGACAAGGGTGTTTGGCTAAGAGCTGGCCGGCAGCCAGCAGCAGCCAGCAGCTGGCTTTGCTTCTGGGAGCGTTGCCAATAGGACAGCTGAAGATTAGATATGAAGCTGTGTTGTCTTCAGAGCAGAGGAAAGTGTAGTCAGATGGTCCAGGGATTCCTAGCTGGTATTGTCCATACAAAGTCCGAGCGTGGAGCAAAGGCATTGGCAGGGTCAGTCCGAAGTCGAGTCCAGAAGTCCGGGGATCAAGGCAGGGTTCAGGAGCAAGGTCAGGAATCAGGAACAAGAACCAAGAAAGACATTGTTTCCCGATACCCAGGCTTCGGCGAGTGAGCATTTTTATACTGCCTGCTGCCTGGGCACGCCCGTCCCACTGCTGGAGCTCTTTTGCAGCAGGCTGATTATAAAAGCCTCACAAGGCCAACTTCCTGGCTTGCAGCCAGACGCTGCATCTGGGTGCCTGCATTTGTTCCTGCCATCTCACCCTTCTGTGCTGTCGAGGGCTTGGGGGCTGCACCATCTCCACCTCTGATTCTGACTCCTGCCGGGCCGGGGAACTCCCACGGGTCACTCCAGAGGGTCCTCCTGCCAGCTCTTCAGCTGCCTGGTCGGCCCCATCTTGAGCAGCTGTCTCTGAACTCTGCTCCTGAGGAATGTCCAAGGATCTGGGTGAGTCACACTTGTCCTCAGAGGAAGACTCCTGGGGTGGAGTCATGACAAAGGGCCTCAGCTGGATCACCAGCTCTATCCACTGGGAAATCCCCAAGAGTGTTCAGAAATCCTTTGGATTCCATCAGTCTCCTGGGGAGGACCATCCAAATGGGTCCCCCACCCCTGCAGGAGGGAAGTAATGCCATGAGTTCAAACCTCACCAGGAAATGGTCTGACCATGACAATGGGGTTACTTGGACAGCCCCCCCACAATTTCCAGTCTACTCATCTCACAGCCTGGAGCAAAGACCAAGTCAAAGGTATGCCTGGTTTCATGTGTTGGGCAGATGACAAACTGAGACAGCCCCATGGATGTCATGGAGGCCATGAAGTCCCAAGCTGGAGCTCCAGAAGCAGACTCAGCATGGAAATTAAAGTCGCCCAGGACCACCATTCTGGGTTCCTCCAACACCACATCTCTTCCAGCTCAGTCAGGGAGGATGCTGGGCAGCAGGGTGGGCGGTACACCAGCAGCAACCCCAATCTGTCTCTATGGCCCAACATCAAGTGCACTCCCTCAAGGCCTGCTCCAAGGTGGAGTGGCTTCGGTGATAGAGATGGAAGTTTGGTGAATCATGGCAACTCCACCCCCCACCCCCGACCCTCCAGCCTATGCTGGTGCTGCGCCGCGTACACAGGTGGACAGAGTTGAGTCAGGTCCAGCCCACCGAGCTCACCCATGGAAAGCTCAGTAATACACGCCAAATCGGCCTTCTCATCCATGATTAAATTGTGAATGAGTGCAGTCTTATTTTGGACTGATCTGAATAGCATCACAAGACAGGAGGGCTCAGTAGATTAGCTACCAGATACGTGAGAGCTAGAGGACGGGGGTAGAAGGGGAACAGTGTATAAACATCTGTAGCCCATTCTACTCTGATGTCCCAATCCCCTTCTTCTGCCACATCTCCTTCAACGCCAAATCACTGGGATGGCAGCATCACCTCCATGGGTCCCTGCATCAGGGTCCTCCCTGCACATCCCACCACACCAACACTTATCACACACTGTCAGTAATCTTTCACAACACAAACAAATCCACAGCCACTGAAAACCTCATGTACACCGGACTTTTGGTGGGGTGAATGGCGGACTGAAGTCTTCACTTTTAGTGGAGAAACAATGTGTCTTGAAAGTCGATCTGGGGGGGGGGGGGATCTCCCAGCCGGCAAAATACTCCCTAGACTAAAGGGAGATTGAGAGAGATAAATCATATGTACCTCAAGGGTTGCTCCTAGTGGGTTATCTGCAGCAACGAGAGTCTCTGCAGCTAGCGTGCCTTGGGTGCGACCTGAGGTCGGATTTTTACAGCTTCTCACAGATGCGTCAGAGTCCTATCAAGCGTATCAAGCCTGCTAACCCCCATTTCTTTAGATTTATTAACTTCGGCTGTTTTGGAACGAAGAGAGCTTTTCTCGCCAACAAAGCTGACTTTTCCTACGGTGAGTTTTTTTTTTGTGACTACAAGAGATATTGAAAGGTCTTCTAAATCTAAGAAATTTGGTTAAAAGCCTTACAAAGAGAAGATTGATAAGGAAGTTTGGACATAGGAAAGAAAGAGGTTTTTTTTTTAATCGTCCTTTTTATGTTTGGCAAAAGTGCAGATGGGGAAACTGCTGGATAGACCTGATCAGCATGAGACCGGCTTTTGTTTTTGTTAGCAGAGAGAACAGGAAGATAAAGCAGAGCAAAGATGGTTACACTGGATTTGTTTTACAATTTATTTGACCAAATGGAAAATAAACTGGGTCTTGGAATGGACACTTTGGAGAAAAGAATGGTTGAGACTAGAGGTTGGAGGAAATTAAAGTGGAAATAACACAAGAGCTTAAAAAACTAGATAGTCATGTAAAGCAAATATCTGGAGAGGTGAAGCAGATTAATAAGGTTGAAACCCCAGAAAACAAAACACAAGCACGAAATAGAGAGCTTGATACAGAATGAGGCACCCTTTTGGCCCTATTGGAATTACGAGAAGAAGAATATTGCCTGAGATCTAGAGCTACTTCAGACTCTGATGATATAAGGGATATACAGGTTTATCTTGTTGGAAGGAAAACAGTGAATCAAGATCCCCAGCGATACCTATCTACTGGAATTGAGGTAGAGGATATGGTTATGGCTGTCTTGAAGATGATGTCTATTGCTAATAGTAACAGGAGAGACTGCACCCTTTTAATGCTAAAGTTGAAACAGGAAAAGATTGTATTTGACAGAGGAAGAGGATTTTAATAAGAAGAATGGATGGTGAAGATGTTGGATCTGGCAGAGATGGCTAAACCTATGGTATCAATTGAAGAAAAGATAATATCTATGTTCATTACAGAGTGGAAACTTTTAACTGACTTTTTGTAGGGACTAAAAAAAAAAAGTCATGTGAATGAATGCATGTTAAAAATTGGTTTAAAACTCTGTTTAACATTGGGAAAATAAGTGTTTAAAAGGTTAAAGAAAATTTTTATAAGAGGAGGTATTGTGTGGTTTATGTCACTGGATGAATTGGCTAAAATGTACAAAGGTATTTTGGGTGTTTGTTGGAAATATAAATAACAAAAAGGAATGTGTTTCCTATATGTGGAAAGAAGATAAAGGATTAAATTTTCCAATAATATTTCATTACAAGAATAAAAGGGGATGATCTAGAATTAATTGTAGTGGATTATCCTGAAAGGGGGGAATCCTACCTTCAAGGGATAGGCATTTATCTATATGTGGATTTGGGAAATAAAAGAAAAAACTTTGAGATGTTTTCTTTTTGGGATTCATGATAAGTATACGTGAACAAGTATAGGTTAAAATGGGTAAAAAACTCTGGTTAGAAGGTACTAATGGAACACTGGGAAAAATTGTGTTTAAAAGGTTAAAGAAAATTTTTATAAGAGGAGGTATGTATTGTGGGTTTTTGTTACTGGATGAATTGGTTAAAATCTATAAAGGTATTTTGAGTGCTCGTGGGAAATACGAAGAATAAAAAGGAATATGTTTATCATATGTAGAAAGAAGATAAAGGATTAAATATTCCAATAACATTTTAATATAAGTATGAAAGGGGAGGACCTAGACTTGAATGTGGTGGATTACTCTGAAAGCTGTGATCTTTACCTTCAAGGGATAGGGAACTAAACTGAATTCATCTTAAAAGGTGGGCAGTTTAGTAGAAAGATTTAAAAGAGAATTGTAGTAGCGGAAAGAAGTTATGGGATTTTTATGTCTGGCAGCAGGATTAGTTTATGTTTAAATGTTTTTAATAAAAGTGTGGTTGGGGAAGATACTCATGGTAGAGATAATTAATTTACGTTATTAGATTGTTAAATGGAAACCTCTATTAGACTTTTTGTAGAGAGAATGCTTTGTTTATTTGTGGGCTTGATGAATAAGACGAAGATTTTTTAAACAATAGAAAAAAGAGAACTTTTTGTAATTATAGAGTAAGAGAAAGTATTGTTATGTATATTTGTTTTAGAGAAAAGCAGAAGTCCATTCTAGTCTTAGTTTGTGTTGATTGTTGTATGTCTTTTTTTTTGTTTTTTGTGCTGTTTGTTGTTGAAAAAAAAACTTTTAAAAATCTCATGTACACCAATCACCATCCAGTCATACACAATCAACCCAGCACAATCACAAAATAAATATGAAACTAATCAGGAAGCAACACAGAGTCACACAGGCATCCGGGGGGGGAAAAAAAAGGAGAGGGGAAAGGAGGTGCGCTCTTGTCCTCGTGGTACCCCAAAGGGGCAACCGAGAGAGGCACGCCCCCTTTGCCCCCCCCCCCCAGGGATGCTGCTGCTGGGGCAGCCCACCGGTGGCGGCCCACCAACCCGCAGAGGGCCAGCTTACAGGCCCAAGAGGCTGCTGGATTTCCTAGGACCAGGTGTTTCCAACTGCTGTGATGGTGATCCACTGCAGCCAGGGAAGATTACTGGAAGGGGGGGGGGGTTAGAATCCAGATCTTAAAGTGGCAAGGCAGTCCTTTCCCCCCAAACTGCAGAATCTCCTCGCTGGGTGCAGGGTGTCCAGGCTGGACTCTGACTCGAGCCCCGCAGCGGGCTGGTTTATAGGCCTATGTAGCCAGCAGCGAGGGGGGAAAGGGAGGAGCTGAGGCTGGGAGGAAAGCAATGAACCAACAGGAGCTGATCACCCTATCGCCATGACAACAGAGATGCAGCTGAGTACACTGCAGAGGAAGATATTAAAGCAGCACTGACTCCGTTCGTTGCCCAGTGATAGAGATGTGTTTCCTAATCCTTGCTAGATATGGCAGTCATGAAAGATCTGGGAGAAGAAACAGGAAGTGTATGTCACTTGGGAGGCAGCATTTAAGGGCTAGAGTTGGTTATGCCCAGGAGGATCCCACCCCCAACTTGGCTGGGTGACTGGAAGAGAAGCACAGAGGAGGAGGAAAGCCAGACACCATTCAACCCCTTCCATTGGTCTGAAGCCACAGTGGGACCCCCAAAGCCAAGAATCCTAATAAACTTCATGCTGCTGTGGCCTTCTGTGATCTCTTGCTAGCAATGCTGGACACATTTGGGCAAATCTTCCTCATATGGTAGTGAACACGGAGGAGTGGCATGTCACATTATTGTCACAATTGCCACCTTGCTCTTTTTCTGTTTGCCTGTCTAGAACTAGGACATATGGTGACACAGCAAGACATCAAGCATGTGCACTGCTGATAATGCTTACTGCTCACACAGCACATACTATAATAGCTAAGGGCCTGATCCAGCTGGACTCTTACAGGGGTGGCAGGGGGAGCAGAGAACTGACTCTTTCATGGAGAGCCCAGGACACCTGGATAGGGCCACACTTGGTACAAACAGTTTTTTAAAACAACAACAACAACAACAACAACAACAACTAACAAAGCACTTTTAAAAAGACATCACTGCTCTTAACTTGGATTAGCAAATACCTGTTTAACTTTCAAAGTGGTCTTTGCAATCTAGAGTACCTGACAGTCCGTAAGCAGCTTGGCTTTTCACCTGCCATTCCAGCTCATTTTTATTGATCTCAAAGACCACATTGACATCTTCATAGTACTGATCAATTAGGGCTTGGAGCTTCTTCAGGTTTCCTGTGACCAGAGCTTCATAGTATTTGTCCACAGGGGCATGAGGCTTCAGTTGGCGCTTGGGTCCGTCTTGTTCAAAGATCTGCCACTTCTCTACAGCGGCTCCTGGCAGTGTGGAGCAGCATTCGTCCATTGTGCTGAGCTGCAGCTTATCTTGGTCCAAAACCTTATTCTGCAGATTGGTGGGGTTTTATAGTGTGTGTTATTTTGCACTATCCAATTATATTCTAGTCAGGGCTCTGACATGGCTTATTTTAAATCTGGTAATAATACTTGAGACAATTAAAGTCACGTGGGCAGCGGGCTACAATAACAAGCACTTTACGACTGCCTGCTTACATGTAGAAATATATATATATATATATATATATATAGCTTGACAAGGTCAAATATTCACAAGGCTGTTTTATACTGGAATTTCTGCATGAAACTATTTTAATGCCAAGCAGCAACTTGGCAAGCAAACACAGTGAGGTTTTCCTATAACTGATGATGTTAGCCCCTTTAAGTCCAGATTACAAGGATAAATGGCTTGCATGCTTATGGGTTTCAGACTTTTAAAGTCTGCTTGTCTACATGAATTCTAGCACCAAAATTACTTTTCATGCCCTCACCATAAAAGACAGTTCTGTGATGAGTGGATATATCCTGCTCATGCACACTGCCATCCAATTTTCATTTCTCTATTGCATTCCAATATCAAAGCATTTTACATCAAGCAAAATCAAATCTGCTAGCACTTTTTTCATGCTGCAGAAACTGTACTTCCTGAGGACTAGAAACCCGCACAGTAGAATTCATCAGTGCTTAAGTTCATAGCAAAGCTTTTATTATGGTTGTACTGTTGTTGCCTAGACTAATAATTGACTGTGGAAGCAGGATCTGTTCCTAAACTGGCTGAAGGACACATAGGGGACAAGCCAGAAATAGGAGATGCATACCTCTTACATTATGTGCCTACAATTCAGCAACAAAACTATCCATGTTCGAGAGGTGTCTGATATCACAACCTATTTATTACCAGAGGCTGACTTTTGTCAATAGTGTGTCTAATGAAAAACACCTCAACACATTCCCTCAGTAATTCATACAAAAATCTACTGATAAAAAACTAATAAATAAAATGAAAAGAGCTAGAAATACGTCTGATTAACAAGACTGCTTGAATAATGGCACGGAAACTTCTCAGTGCAGGAGACAGGAGGGAGACTGCACAGTAGTTGTAATTTTTTCCCCATTGGATCGACTATTTTAAAACAAATTTTCCCTGCACATTTTCCTCTACAGCATTCTGCTGCTTTTTATAGGCTGTGGTTTTATTCTGCTTTGTGTAGGATATATTTTAATTTGTCATGAGCTATCCCGAGTGCCTCGTCTAGTTGGAAAGGTGGCTTAAAAATTATCACAATAACGAAGATAAACAAACAATAATAAATTAATAAATCTGGAGGCATTCAAGGTGCAGCTGGACAGCCATCTGTCAGGGATGCTTTGACCTGGATTCCTGCATTGAGCAGGGGGTTGGACTCGATGGCCTTGTAGGCCCCTTCCAACTCTACCTTTCTATGATTCTATGATTCTATGATATACACAGAAACTGCTGCTACTGACCAGAAGGAAGACAAGCCTGGAATTAATTCTAAGAGGTGCCTCCCAGGAACTAGTGCAAAATGTGAGTATTGTTTAACCAACTGGAAACAGTGACCACAGTGATATCATATTTAACTTAAATGTAAGTGGAAAATTGCCAAGGAAGTCCATCACAGTAACAGCTGACTTCAAAGAAGAAACTTCTAAAAAGTGAAGGGACTGGTAAAAAGGAAGTTGAAAGGAAAAACCAAGTGGGTCAAATCTCTCCAGAATGCTTGGGGGGCTACTCGAAACTACAATAACAGAAATTCAGCTAGAATGCATACTGCAGGTCAGGGAAGGTACCACCAAGTCCAAGAGGTCACCAGCATGATAAATGAGCTGTGTCAAGGAAGCTATCAGAGAAAAGAAAGATTCCTTCAGAAAACAGATATTTTGCCCAAACGAGAACAAAAAGGAATAAATACTTGCACAATAGAAATACAAGCAGACAATAAAAGATGCAAACAAGGATTTTGTGAAGTATATCACCGATAAGATTAAGACCAACAATTAAAAGATCTTAAAGTACATCAGATTCAGAAACAGAAAACTGACTAGGAAAGAAGTTGGACCTTTGCATGACAGGGGTGTTAAAGGAGGATAAGAAGACTGGATTGAAGCTGATTGAATTATTTTCATCTGTCTTCACTGCAGAAGATGTAGGGCAGATCCCTGTTTCTGAACTGATATTTTCACAAAGGTCTTCTGAGAAACTGAGACAAACCAGAGTGGTGACCACTGACCAGAGATGAAGTTCTAGATCTTATTGAGAAACTGAAAACAAACCAAATCACCAGGTCCACGGTATGCATCTGAGAATTCTTAAAGGCCACTCTTAAAAAAACCAAATCTGAACCCAGAAGAACAATGAACAATGATAGACCTGTTGCAAATATCCCTTTTCTGGGCAAGGTGTTTGAGCGTGTGGTGGCCGAGCAGCTCCAAGTTCTCTTGGAGGAAACAGATTATCTAGATCCATTTCAATCAGACTTCAGGCCTGGCTTTGGAACTTTGGAACAGAAACTGCCTCGGTCGCCCTATGGGATGACCTTTACTGGGAGAGAGACAAGGGGAGTGCGACCCTGTTGATTCTCGTGGATCTCTCAGCGGCTTTTGATACCATCGACCATGGTATCCTTCTGGATAGGGTGGTGGGTTTGGGAGTTGGAGGCACTGCTTTGCAGTGGTTTTGCTCCTACTTGACCAGCCGATTCCAGAAGGTGGTGCTGGGGGATTATTGCTTTGCACCATGGCAGTTACGCCATGGAGTACTGCAGGGCTCCATTTTATCCCCCATGCTTTTTGACATCTACATGAAACCACTGGGAGAGGTCATCTAGAGGTTTGGGCTGAAGTGTCACCAATATGTGGATGACACTCAGCTCTACCTCTCTTTTTCATCAAATTCAGGTGAGGCAGTGGCTGTTTTGAATCAGTGTCTAGGCCTGGTAATGGACTGGATGAGGGCCAATAAATTGAGGCTCAATCCATACAAGACAGAGGTGCTGTTTGTGGGTGGATCATCTGTCCGGAGGGATGATACTCAAACTGTCCTAGCCAGGGTTGCACTCCCCCTAAAGGACAGGGTTTGTAGTTTGGGGCTACTCCTGGACTCTGAACTGTCGCTGGAGTCACAAGTGGACTCAGTGACAAGGAGCACCTTTTATCAGCTTAGGCTGATTTACCAACTACGACCCTTTCTGAACAGGCAGAGCTTAGCAGGTTCATACAGTACCCCATAGCTGAATTGTTGACAGATGGCGGGGGAGAATACATGAGCACCAAATTCAAAAGGTTTCTGGTGGATGAGGGGATAGGGCATAAGGTGACAGCCCCTAATTCTCCTTTCCAGAATGGTGTAGCTGAAAGGCACAGTCAGTCAGTCAGGCGATCACTCGTGACCGAGTAAGATTGTCTTCCAGGATAAATTTTTTTTTACAAAAAGGAGATTTTAAAAGGAGGAATATTCTAAAGAAAATTGTGTAGACTCTAGCGATGGGTCCGTAAGTGACTGTGGAGGCCAATTCTAGATCCACACAGCTTCCCACAGTGAGGACACAGGTTAAGGAGTAAGTGCCTGGCTATTTATATAGTAAAGGACTAGTTTTGTTGTTTTGTAGCTCTACCTGTGTATACCAAAGTGTCTCCCCACCTTTTCCCTCTTCCCTCATTCCCCACCTTTTATTGTAATCTGTTTACCTTAAATAAACTTTCCAGGTTTTACCCCACACGGTGTGTGGTTCCTCTGTGGTTCAGTGCTAAATCCAGTGTATAGACCCAGGGCAAGGCCCTGAGAGAATCAGGTCAAGACGGCAGAGCTAAGGCTGGCAGTTTTGCACCTTTGATCTCACGTCTTGAGGAAAAGACTGGTTGCAATCCTTCACACATTCCTATTTCAATCCTTAGTTGGTTTTATCTCCTCATTTGTATTGTATTATCAGGTTGGTTGATATCAAGTGGGACACAGCGGGCCAGCACGCAGAGTGCCAAGAGCATCAGGGCTTTATATACCTCTGTGCACAAACAGATGCCGCTTCTTATTCTTCTGCAAACAGACATCCCCCACTCAAATATGCACGTTCCTTGCCAATTGATTTTTTTGTGTCTCTTTCATTCTTTGAGTTTCCCAACTTCTCCTGGATCCCCTCATTCTGTCCAGAACCTGTTGGTTCTACCACTAGTCTCCTTTTTTCTTGTCTTTCCTCTCCCCATCTCAGCCAAAACCACGGCCTGAGGAGCAGGAGCAAAACTGACAAAATGAACTTCTTGTCATTGTAATATGATTAGTGGAACTAAAGTTATGGAGAACAGACTCCCGGGGCGGGGGGGGGGGGGACAGTCTCATGGGGACTTTTATTTTCATTTTCAATAAAGCTTTGGTTGTAGGCCTAGCTGTTGCTGCATCTTTCTATTACCACATCAACAGTCATGGCCAGGCTTGATTCAAATGAAGCACTTGCCAATGCCTGTAAACACAGGCCTGCAAGGTGTATCTCTCTCCCCCGCCCCGTTCCACCAAGTTCAGTATATTAGTACATATCAGAGGTTGCCATGTTGACCCAGGGTGGCCGTATCATGTTTAACCTATGTGGCAGGTTTTTTAAAATTCTGGAATGCTTCCAAGTTTCAGTATAGACTGTTATCTGTGTAACCCATTACCAGGGATGTTGAAGAGTCCTTGGGCTCGAGTCACGAGTCAAGTCACGAGTCTTTGGACCCGAGTCTCGAGTCCGAGTCTGAGTCCTTGGTCCAAAATGGTGACTCACGAGTCCCGAGTCACTCCCAAAACTGACTCCACGAGTCCCTATTAAAATCAATGGGGGTTTTCCCCAACAAAATAAGGCTACTTCAGATGTGTGGCTTAAATAAATTCTAGGCACAAGTGTGCCTTTTTATTTCAAAACTCTGCAACTGATTTTGACAAGAACAGACCAGGCAGCCAAACCCAAAATAACCAGGCAGGCAGAGGAGGCAGGGAACCCCAAAGCAGGCAGGCAGAGGCCTTCGTCTTGGACAATTCAACTGGAACTGGTCAAGAAGAGACCAGGCAGGCAGAGGAGGCTGGGAACCCCAAACAGGCAGGCAGAGGCAGCCAAACCCAAAATGTCTGACCCTAACCCCCCACAACAACACATCAATCAAAATAAATCTCAACATATCGTTGGGGCTGCGCTCCTGGTAGCTGTCCATAGTGGCCGAGCAGCGGTGCGCCTCGCTTCCATGCGCTCTTCACCGGTGATCGCGCTCCTCTCCACTCCTGGCACAGCCCAGGGATGTTGACGAGTCCTTGGTCTCGAGTCCCGAGTCAAGTCTCGAGTCCCATTAAAAATATTGGGACTCGAGTCAGACTCGAGTCAGAGGGGGGACTCAGTCTGACTCAGAGTCGAGTCCGAGACCCCATCCCTGCCCATTACTGTTATTTTGCAATATGTGTTTGCAAAGTTTAAACTTGCTTTGATTAAGTCAGAGTCTGCATGGACTGACAACATGTCTGTAGAAGAAGCATCCTTGTATGCAGTACTGAACAATTAGAGCACAATTCTTTGCATGTCTACTCAAAGATAAGTCTCATTGAACTACTCACAGGTAATCCTCAGCTGCTGTCCTGATCTGAATGGTGAAGAGTTTTCTGTAATTCAAAAGCTTGTATGTTGTTACATTAACAAATATTGGCTTTGTGGACAGAAAGCCTGACAGAGCACACACTTTGCCCCACATTCCACCTGCATAATCTCTGCCTGGGGCAGGAGAGCCCAGTCCAGGACACATTTACATACTGATGGTCTTCCCCAAGCACCCTCAATGGTTTGCCAAGCACCCTCAATCACCTTTCTGAGCACCTTTGATGGGCCATGGGCAAGGTGGTGCTGAAACACCCCCTCCTGCCTGGACAGATTGGTTCGTCCTGTCAGCAGAGGGAGGGGTCGGGGGATTGAGAGAGGGGGGCATGAGGGGGGGGGTAAAAGTGGCAACCAAGACTTCTGCTGGTTGTTGGAAGCAAGGTGCATCGAAGCACAGAGTGGGTCATCGGCTCAGGCCAGCCCCGAGCGCCTGGGTATGCTGGTGTAAGTTCTTAGTTGCTACGTTAGCCTACTGTATACTCTCTGATGTTAGCCTAGAATAGCATAGATCCTCGGTTATTTTGTAGTTCTGACTGTGTGTAACAAGGTACTTCCTCTTGTCAGTTTCACTCATCTTTTGCTTTCTACTGAAGCATAGTTTTGCTTTAATTCAGTGCTAAATTCCAGATTGATACGAACCAATCTTGCACTTGGGGATTGCAAGTGGTGAGCTCCGGGCTGTCAGTGAAGCCGTGGAACTCCCGTTTTTGCAGGAAAGGACCAGTAACGGTCCTTCACAGGCTTAATAAAAGATCATCATCTATTTTATGGAGTAAGTCTTTTTTTTATAGTTCTAGGAACTTCACTCCCAACCTCCAAGCCAAAATTATCACATCTTTGTTCCAGTAACACAGAATGTGTTGCTCTGCTATCTAAGTAGCTCTAACCTAGCCTTCTGTCAATCTACAAGGTTGCTAACTCACCAGATTTCATCATAAATCCTGCTAGTCTTTCCCCCTGTTCTTCAAGGCCTGGGACCTGGTGCCAGTGCATTAACTCCAGAGTTCAATAAATTGTGACCTACAAAGTTGGAAAAACAAGCTGTAGAGAATAAAATATGTGATGAAAAGCTCAGGAGCACCTAGGTAAAGGGATCCTATTTCATCTGGTCTCTCTAAGTGGGGGATTTATTCAGGAGGTTTTCAAGAGGCAGGGCTTTGTCTATTTGAATCCTTGAGGGATAGAAACTCTTTCCTCATTTCCACAATGTGGCAAGTCTAACTTGCCTTTTAACTCCTTCACATCTTTCTGATTTTGCCACTTTGAAGAAGAAGAGTTTGAAAACCTACCGAATTTGAAGTCTGGGGGCATGGAGACATCCTGTCATTGTGGAACATCTGCTTGCCCCAGAATTTTAAAAGAAATAGGAGCCATCATCATCATCATCATCATCATCATCATCATCATCATCATCATCATCAGGCGATCACTCGTGACCGAGTAAGATAGTCTTCCAGGATAAATTTTTTTTTTACAAAAAGGAAATTTTAAAAGGAGGAAATTCTAAAGAAAATTGTGTAGACTCTAGCGATGGGTCCGTAAGTGACTGTGGAGGCCAATTCTAGATCCACACAGCTTCCCACAGTGAGGACACAGGTTACCAGATGGAAGATGGTCCTGTAAAGGATTTGTTTGACGTGCTTTTCGCCTAGCACGTTTCTCCGTTTCACCTTGCACTCGAGCTTCTTCAAAGTCCATAGAACCTTTGTGAAAGGCCAACCTCCAGTTAGATCGTTCATGGGCCAGAGCTTCCCAGTTTTCGATGTTTATATTGCATTTTTTTAGATTAGCCTTATGAACATCTTTAAACCTCTTATATTGACAACCGATATTCCACTTTCCATCCTTGAGTTGGGAATAAAGTAGCTGCTTTGGGAGACGGCAGTCAGACATTCGAACAACATGACCGGTCCACTGAAGTTGGCGTTGAAGGTTCATTTTTTCAATGCTAGTAGTCTTTGCTTCTTCCAGTACACTTGACATTTGTTCGCCTATCTTCCCAAGTAATTTGCAGGATTTTCCGGAGGCAACGTTGATGAAATCTTTCAAGGAGGTGGAAATGACGTTTATAGATAGTCCATGTTTCGCAGGCATACAATAAGGTTGGCAATACAATGGCTTCATAAACCAGTGTTTTGGTCTTCTTACAAATATCCCAATCCTCGAACACTCTATGTTTCATTCGAGAAAACGCGGCACTTGCAGAGGTCAAATGATACTGGATTTCACTGTCGATGTTGGCTGTAACAGAAAGATAGCTGCCAAGATAGGGAAAATGATCAACATTTTCCAGTATTGTCCCGCCAAGTTGGATAGATGGCATCACCGAAGGGTTAGCTTGCACTTGCTGATGAAGCACTTTGGTTTTTTTGATGTTAAGTGAGAGACCAAATTTTTCGTATGCTTCTGCAAAAGCATTTAGGATAGTTTGGAGATCATCCTCTGAATGTGCGGAGACCACATTATCATCAGCATACTGAAGTTCCACAACGGAGGTTGTAATTACCTTACTTTTTGCTTTCAGCCTGCTGAGATTAAAAAGCTTTCCATCTGTTCGATATATAATTCCCACACCAGTGGGAAGTTTGCCCTCGACAAGATGTAAAACCATGGAGATGAAAAGAGCAAACAATGCTGGGGCGATAACACATCCCTGTTTAACACCTGATCCCACTTTAAATGGAGCACCATGAGAGCCATTGTTGTCCAAAACCGTTGCCGTCTTGTTGTCATGGAGAAGTCGCAAGATATTCACAAATTTATTGGGGCATCCAGTTTTCATAAGGATAGTCCGGAGAGCTGTTCAGTCTACAGTATGAAAGGCCTTAGCCAGATCAATAAATGCCATATAAAGGGGTTGATTTTGCTCCCGGAATTTTTCTTGGAGCTGACATGCAGTAAAAATCATGTCTACTGTCCCTCTAGAGGGGCGGAAACCATATTGAGGTTCAGGGAGGATCTCTTCTGAAATAGATAGAAGACGGTTTGCGAGCATCCTGACAAATATTTTAGCTGCGGTAGCTAAGAGAGAAATGCCCCGATAGTTTCCACAGTCTGTTCTATCACCCTTCTTAAAGAGGGTGATAATTATGGCTCCACTGGCTGGGGCATGCTGGGAGTTGTAGGCCAAAAACATCTGGGGAACCAAGGTTGGAGAACACTGCTCTATGCTTTTAGAAAAGGTGTCATGATACATCTCTCTAACTTGGCCTTTTAACATTTTTTGGGGGGGGATGTCTTAATGTTTTAAATTATGCTTTATTGTTGGTTTTAATACTTGTGTGATGTTGTTGTTTTTGATCTGCCGTACACTGCCTTGGTGGGGTTTTTTTTTTTTTTTTAAATAGAAAGGCAGTATAAAAAAATGAAAATACATAAATCTATTTTGGTGGCGATCCAGATGTCTTCCCTCAAAGTAGCACTTCTGTTGTGGTGATATCACATTTTCGCTGTGCGCATTCCATAAAATGTTGTTGCTGGGAAAACATGATTCTTCCTTCTGCTAGGGCCCTGGTCTTCCCTGCAAGGCTCGCGTGGGCCACTGGCAGCTCGCAAAAGCTCAGGCGGCAGAGCAGGGGTGGCAAATTGTGCACTCCCCCTCCCCACGCCAAAAGGACCCACCTCCACCAGACACAGCAGGAGAAGGGGGACAGATGAAGCGGGGAGGGGGGACAGATACAGCAGGCAGGGGGGCTGCTCTCGCACTGAATTTATTCTGCCAGAGTGGCTGCCACTTGAAAAATAGTGAAGACCACGACTGTGCTGATGCTTCCATTGTTCTTTCAGTTGCCACATGGAATGTGGCTGTGTCATGGGCACCTGATGGACTGTGCTTTCTGACATCACTAGTGGTGAATGATGCAACTCCTGCCCCCTTTGCTTGTTCAGTTTTTATTATCTTTGTGTGTGTGTTTTAAAATGTCAGTATTGACAGATTACTTTCTCGTTGTACAGCGCAAGCTGCACATGACTGCATATTTAGCCTTCTTAAAGGAAAACAAAAGTGGCCCAAATCAGCAGGATTTCTCCCCTCCACACACATACGTGCAATCTCATGCCATTTCATGAACCTTTTAAATAATGTTGTTAATTTTAATTTTCTTTGGAGGATGTGCCCTCTCCGTCTCCATCACGGAAGGGCACATTTCCTGTTATTTCTTTGTAAAAGCAAAAAGCAATGAATAGGCTAGCAAATCTCCCTTGCGGGCAGCATTTTGAACAACTGCTGATGGACTGGAGCTAGAGTGCATAGGGGTGCATTTCTTATTTTTTTAATTGTCTGGATAAGCCTTTGGTGGAACCTTACCTTATTTCTGCTATACTCCACCCTCCCTTGGCTGCCCCCAATCAATCTGGATGATGTAATTTGCCAGATAAAATTATGTGTACTAATTATGCAAATGAGCTAGACTAAATTAGCTTGCCCAGTCTGCATAATTTCTCGCTCAAATGCAGAGGCATGCAGGGAGGGAGGGGGCAACGGAAGGTCACCTTTCTTGACTGCTCGGCCTGCTAAGAGGCTGGATGTTTACACAAGCTTTCCTCCAAAGGCTCTGTTCCACTGGATTAGGCCTCTCCTGCTTCTGCATCTGTTCCAGTCATTCAGGGAACTTATTATTCCTTAACCTGAGCATTCCCCTTCCTTTGGAATTCATCAGGGTGTGGAAGAAGGAGCTCTGCTATGTACTATTTCAGAATATTCTTGAACCCTGAGCATTGCTCCCCCCCCCCCC
Source organism: Shinisaurus crocodilurus (assembly GCA_021292165.1). NCBI lineage: Eukaryota > Metazoa > Chordata > Lepidosauria > Squamata > Shinisauridae > Shinisaurus > Shinisaurus crocodilurus. The sequence goes on along the minus strand of CM037876.1, from coordinate 117,644,564 downwards.
AGGTAAAGCAAACATCTCTTTTGACTTTGATGTTCTGTATCAGAGATGGGGAACCTCAAGCCCAGGGGCCAAATCTGGCCCTCCTGGGCTCCCAATCCAGCCTTCCAGGGTCCCCCAGAATGCCACGCCTGCTTCCCCCGGCTCACCCCGTTTCCCTCCACCACAGATTGTTTTGTGGTTTCCCAGCTGTTGTGTAGTATTTTCTCCAGTCTAAAATGTTGAATTGCCTCTGTCTCCTAGGTCTTAGTTACTGGCAAGAAAAAACTTTAAGATACAATATGCTGGTATCTTTTGTACTTTAGCCCCACCCATTTTGATTTTGGCCCCACCTTCTTTGCCTTTGGCCCCACCCACCACTGGACTGTGGCCCCCAAGAGTTTCTTAGAAATTGAATCCAGCCCTTGGGCTGAAGGAGGTCCCCCACCCCTGCTCCATATAGTCAGACACCCATTGAGCTGGTGGCAATGTTTGTAATGTATGAAGAGGAACGTACGTGTGGAGCAAGAGCAAGATGCAAATATATAAACAAGAGGAAAGACAGATGTAACACTGTAAGGACGAAGACAGATATAACAATTGGGCAGCCCTATCCTATGTGGGTGCTCATAACCCTCCAAACCTATTATGGGCATCCAATTGAGGGTGGGAGGAGTGCAGGGGATAGGATCGCTGCCGTGCTCCCCTCACCCTCAAAAACATTTAGATGGCTGATTTCAGCCATCTAAATGTTTTACCTCTCCTCGTGGGGAGAAGAGGCTGAGGAACCACCTGGATTCCTTGGAAAATGGTGGTCCCTCGCTCCTCCCTGCCCCATGCAGGAACCGAAGTCAGCCTTCCGGCTTTGGTTCCCAGCTGGCTTGGAAAGAACCGCACCGGCTGCGAGGTGTGCGGGAAGACGCTCCATGCTCGGACTCCCCACTGCAACCTCGAAAGGGATTTCCGAGGTTGTAGTGGGGAGTCCAACTTCTCCTATGGCCCCCCAAACAAGGTTGGGGGAGCATAGGATTGCACCCCAAGTGTGATGGAAGTAAGCGGTTTGAACACACATTAGTTGCACTGAAAACACATCCCAGAAGAAACTGAAAACACAAATCACTTCCACCACACATATAGTGTGTCACATTTTTTTTCAAGTTCCCTTCAGATGTTATATAGATGTGCAACCAGCTGTATATACAAGTGACTCTGCATTCAGTTGACAGCACTCCTGTGTAACATCCAAACCTGCTAGGAGGAAATGTGGAGATGAGCATTCCACCCTCACCTCTTTTTTCAGTTAACAAAAAGGGGGAGTACAACCTGATATGAAGCTGACAACCAAGAGTACTGAAACTGAAAGCATCACAGGATAGCCCAGCCTAATGACCCCATTTCTTAATATAGCAGACCTATATCTTAGGGTAGTCACTGAGCATGCATTTGAAATAATGCTAGATTTGTTATAAACACACCCTTATTGTTTGACGATGTCCCCATTTCCAGTTCAGATTATCTTATTTGTGTTCATTGTTGGTTTATTTATTAAATTGATAGCGCAATCATCTCAAAACAAATTAGGTTTGTTTTCCTAAAACTGGGTCACTAATCACTAGATGATTAGGACTTTGATCTTCCAGAAAGTTTTGTAACAAGTGGTTCCTAGTCAGGGCCAGTGTCAACAACAGGCATGGTTGCACACTTGCTGGGACCCACACCCCAGCAGGGGCCTACTGACAAGAGCCTCCTAGAGTCTCTCGCTCTAGCCCAGACACACCAGCAGAGGCCCCACTGACGAGAATCCCTGGACCTGCTCCTCTTCTTCACCATTGCAACCTGCTTGCTCACCCACTTCTTGCTCTGGTCCAGACAATGGTGGTGGTAGAGAAGGAGGAGCAGTAGATACCACTGCCTGCATGCTCATTGCCTGTCAAGCAAGTAGCAGTGATGAGAAAGAGGATGAGGAACAATAACAGCTGGTGACAATGGTAATGAGAAGGTAGTCTCATTGAGGGAGGACCCCATTAAGGGTGTCTTGCCCAAGGGCCCTCAAAAACCTGGAGTCAGCATTGTTCCTAGTTAACCACTAGGTGTCTCAGATGGTTGTTCCCAAAACAAAACAGAGATAGCTAAGATTTTGAAGGACGCTTGGGCAAGAAGACACTCTCAATGGGCCCCTCTCCCTCAGTGAGTCTACCTTCTCACTGCCATTGTCACCAGCTGCTCTTGCTCCTCATCCTCTTACCCCATTGCTACCGCTTGCTTGCTTGCCTGCCAGGCAGAGAGCCAGTGAGCATGCAGGCAGCGGCATCTACCACTCCTTCTTCTCACCACCACTGTTGTCTGGACCAGAGTTAGAGGTGGGTGAACAAGCAGGTTGCAATGGTGAAGACGAGGAACAGCTCCAGGGGGCTCTTGTCAGTGGGGCCTCTGCTGGGGTGTGGGCCCTTGGCGAGCGCCCAACCATACGCAACCTTGATGCCAGCCTTGGCTAGCAGATTCATTTAACATAACACACCAGCATCAACTTGAGACAGACCTGGTCATGTTTAGTCCTCAAGCCTAAGGAATTGTGGTACAGTCCTGGGCAGCACAATGAGACAAAGGTTGTCAAGGAACACTCAGGCCACTGTTGAGCGCAGTGAGTGTGTCAAACTCAGTACCAGGAAAGGCTTGAGCAAAGCCAGGTGTGGGCAGTCTTGACTCTCACAAACCTAACAGGAACAATGCCGATCTCTGTGCTCAGGATGGACTAGCAAGGTCAGTGATGGTGGCACAGAAACTGCTACGCATAAACAGGGATGGTAGCTCCGAAGCCTCACTCAAGCTAGTTCATGCTCCCCACTGGAAAGTATCCCCCACCCACCAACATCCTGTTGGGCACTACTTTTGCTCCTGGAACTGGCATCTGGAACACCCAGAGGTCCAATTTGATAAAGTCTGTGAACCCAGTTCTCTTCGTGATTGCTTAATTACACAGGCTGAGGTGGTTTCTTGCTCATTATTTCAGCAGGTTTGTTTCCCCTTTGCCCCCTGCCCCACACAATGAAAGCCCTCATTCCTGCACCAAGAAAACAGGAAGAGATATGCCATATGTCTAGGGGACTTGGTAAGATTCCCAGAAACTGGGAATCAAGCATACGTACTTTGTTCTGAAACGCACCAAGAGCACTTACCACCTCCCTGTTGCCCCTAGTCACATACTACACCCCTCTTCGTGCAAATCTGCAACTTGCGAAGAATTCAAAATTCTGCAGAAGCTCAGAATAAAGCGTGCAAATAGAATAAAATTATGTACAAAAAACACACACAAAAAAAACCAAAATTTGTGTTATTGTTTTATATAACAATTTTTGAGCTCAAAATTAAAGTTTCCTTCATGCAGATGCAATCCTGCAAATGGGATAATTTACCGGTAATCCAGCACAGCCCTTATTACAGCTGCTTTCTCAAGATGAGCCAGCCAACTTTTAATTGCTCAAATAATCCAGTTACCTACTAACACCAGAGGGTGCAGCTGGGCTGTTGGGGCCTTCATCCAGTCATCATTTGACAGCTCTATGGTGGCATCCACATGCTTGACTTCACTGCACAGCAAATCCATTGTGATCTTTTCATCCCCGGCTTCCAGCGCGTTCTTCAATCTAGTAACGAAATCCGAGCTGAGCGGGTGATCAGGGATACAGTCAAAGCAGGACTTTCTGAGCACTTTGTGGTTGGGAACCATTTTTTCAGGCAGAGGACAAAGTCAGCTAGATGTAAATGAGAAGTGTTACTCCGTTTGCTAAAAATAGAAGAAGCTGGGCTCTTCTTTCAGTAGTGTGATTAGGACAGCAGAGAGGGCAGTGGGAATATTGAGGGGATCATTGAAAAGGACAGAGCTCAGTCTTTTGAGGAATTTGTAACAAAGAAATACTGGGGGATATTTTCTCCCAAAGAACATGCAGAGAAAATGCTGCTACAATCATACAAAGTAGTGGACAGTGGTATCTTTTCCTGGACTACTTCCTATCAGTGAACCAAAACTGGCAGATCAGATCGTTAATAAACAGAAATCTCTGTGTGTGTGTGTGGGGGGGGGGGACTCTTTTCCCTGGCAGGTTCTTTTCTAGATGTTATACATGTTTTCTTTTAGGAAAAGCTTGATATTAGCTTGACTTTCCTCTTGACTTTCCTACAAAACCTTTCCTACAAGTCATTCCCTTCCTCATTCTCTCTCAAATATGCCTACTACTATCAGTTTAGCACCTCCATCTTATCCTATCTCAGATGCAGATAGGGCTAATTTTTACAAGCACATATTTCTTAGGGCCAAACTACATGTGACACAGGAGCCCCATGGTTGGATCTCTCGACATCTTTTTCTTTACTTCAAAGGAGCCATGGAGGGCTGCAAACTTGACTGGGGAAGCTGTTCTGAGGTAGAGGGTTTAACCTCCCTCCCCCCATTTTCCTGCTTTAAATACGTATATCCGTATTGTGTCTTTCCCGCAGGGCTACTGACATAATATCTGTGTGTGTGTGGGGGGGATTAAACAGCTCCTTCCCCAGTGCAACTTCCCCAATAAAATGGGCAGGCCCCCCTCTCAGCTCCTTTGCATTAAAGAATAAGATGTTTAGAGATCAATTAATGGATCTCCCATCACATTTAATCTGGCCCTTAGAACCATATTGAATATGTATTGCATTGTCAAATGTCAAATTTACAGAATTACCGTATTGTTCTGAGTATAGGCCGCTCCTGATTATAAGCCGCACCCTTAAAGTTTGGTGCTATTTTTAAAAAGTTAAATTTTAAACTTTTTTTAACTTAAAGAAAATATACACATTAGTAAAACAGTATTTTATTTAATGAATAGGAAGACATGTACCAGTACTTTTAACACTTTTAACACTTTTGGTAGTCCTGCTTTTGATGGCATATGTTATATACTCAGAAATATTGAAAACTATTTTGTAGCTATACTGTAAATAAAGAAGGGAAAAGGAATGGACAACAAGGAGACTGATGGGAACAGTTCTCACCCTCTCCCCTGCACAACAATCAACAACATTAGCAAATGTTCTTAAGTCATCCCTCTGAGAAATTTTAGTCACTTTCACTGCCTGTCTCTCCATCAATTAATTACACAGGCTGAGTAATACCTTGGATTACGAGCATAATTCATTCCAGAACCATGATCGTAATCCAAAACACTTGTATTTCAAATCAAATTTCCCCATAAGAAATTATGGGAAATCAAATTATTCGTTCCACCTCGCCTCCACGGGGCTCCCTGCTCGGGCAGAGCGAGTGGCCGCGCTGCGCCTCGCCCCGCCTCCACGGGGGACTCCACGGGGGGCTCCGTGGAGGCGAGACGAGGTGCAGCACAGCCACTCGCTCTGCCGGCGCCTCACGCTGCTGCGCCGCCTCCCTGCCCGGGGCTCCATGGAGGCGGCAGCCGGCGCAGCAGCACGAGGCGCCAGCCGAGCAAGCGGCCGCACCTTGCCTCCACGGGGCTCAGCAAAGCAGTGGGAGGCGCCGGCCCAGCGAGCAGCCACACCGTGCTGCGTCTCCCAGGGACTCCCTGACGGGGAGCTGGCCGCCGGCGCCTCCACATGCTTCTAGCATAAATTTAAATTTGAAAGCGGCAGCGGCTCGTGTTGCGAGACTTGCTCCTATTTCAAATTTAAATTTATGCTAAAAATTTCCTCTCTTGCGAGTAGCTTGCAAACCGGGTTACTTGTAATCCGAGGTATTACTGTATCTACTCAGGTTTTCATCACTATTCACTACTTCCAATGCTTTCTACATCACTCCCACTGTTTTCTTAATCATTCTCCTGATCCACTTCTTTCTGATCTTCCCAACAATACATCATCTTCACTACCATCCAATGCATTTGACAGTCAACATTTTTTGAATCCTTTGATGATTGATTCTGAAGATATCATCGCCCACGCAGAAATAATCCACTGACACAGCAAAGCCACTGATGGTTTTTTAATTTTGCCACTTGGCATGAGGGCATGATCTCCAGCCACAAGCCATTCAGAATACTCCTGCCGTAGATGTTCTTTAAATGGCTTGTTGACAACAACATCAAGCACTTGGAGTTAGGATGTCATACCCCCTGGTATTACTACCAGATCTGATTTCAAGGATGCAATCTTACTTTTTACATCAGGTGTTAAATGTCCTTTAAATGCATCTAATACCAGCATTGCTTTTTTTTGCAAGAAGAGCACCAGGCCTACTCTTCCAAACAACTGATAGCCAATCATTCATCAGCTCCTTGCTCATCCATCCCTTTTCATGACATCTGACTATTAAGCCTCTTGGAAGACTTTCCTTTGGCATAGTTTTCCTTTTAAGTATCACATAAGGTGTCAGCTTATGACCATCAGCTGTAACAGCTGACATTGCTGTGATACGTAATTTTTCATTGCCTGTGGTTCTCATAAGAATGGATTTTGCTCCTTTTTGATCCACGGTTGTGTTACTTGGCATATCAAAGAAAACGGGAGTTTCATCGGCATTTCCAATTTGGCTCAATGGATAGTTGTGCTTTTTCCTGAGCTCTATGACATACCGTTGGAATGCAAGCAGCTTTTCATTGAAGTCAACAGGTAGTCTTTGTGCAAGTGTTGTCCTGCGTCTTAGAGAGGCACCATCCAAGGCTTGCTTTAAATTCATGCCTGGGAATTTTTAATTCACTGGCAATTTCTAATGCCTTCAATTGTATGATTTCTCGGGTGACAGGCATTCCATTTTTTCTTTGCTCTTGAAGGAAGGGAAGCACTGCTGCATCAACTTCACAATACCTGCCTTTCTTAGGCCCTCTGAACGATTTCCTCGTAGAAGCCGAGTTTTCTAGTTTCTTCTGCATCACCTTCCATCTACGTACATTTTTCTCATCTACGTCGTATTTTCTGGCAGCTTCCCCATTGCTTGTTTGTTCAGCGTATTTTAAGACTTTTATCTTAAAGTTTGAATTGTAACTTCACCTTTTCCCTTGGCTGGTTGAATTTTGAATCTCCACATGATCAGCCATATTGGTATTTTAAGTTAGCCCCTGTACAACCCCCCCCAACAACCTCATCCTCAACTCTCAGCCCCCTCACCTTCTTAGCCCCCTCTCCTTTACACGGCCCTTCCTTACCCTCTTAGCCACCTCCTTATTCTCTCAGCCTACCTCTCCCTCTCCCTCTCCCAGCCCCTTCTCATCCTCTCGGCCACCTCTCCCTCATGGACCCCCTGACACTTTCAGCCCCCTTCTTCATCACACAACCCCTCCTCACCACTTATCTCACGTTGTGTCACAGCTGATAACCCGCTCTCAACTTAAGCCCCTCCCACTCCCTTTATTCACCCCCACAATGAACTGCTCACGTATGGTAAATACCGGTACCGTAAATACAGGAATCATACAAACCAAAGACTCATAGAATCATCTGATCTAATATCGACTGCTGGAAATACCGGTACCTGTATACCATATACTGTATCCTCCCAAGATAATACCGGTAAAAGTAAACAAACTCCCTAGGCTCCCAAGTCAGCGTGCAGAGCTACGGATGTCTCACGGGGACATCATACCGGTAACTTGTAGGCTTCTCCAGGCGGCAGCGCTGCTGCGTATTTTGCTGAGAAACCAGGGCAACAGGGCTGTTTTAATATTCTCTGCAAAATATGCAGCGTGGGGTCCAGCGTGCTGGCGCAGGGTCCTGTCCCGTCACTTCTGGCCAGCCGGAAGTGACGCGACGATAGGACCAGCACGGCCGGCGTGGCAGGCTCGAGGCGGCGAGCCGAGGGAGCCCCAGACCCGGTAAGGCCCTGCGAGTCTCTGGCGGGTGTGAGCAGGGCTGATTTCGGCCCGCTACGCCCGCCTCGAGGCGAGCGGGCACACCTCCAGCAGTGGTGTATTGGCGTGGTGGCTCCTGTCCGGCTGTGTCCCAGACCTCCCGGTTGAACTCACTGCTCCAGTTGGTGTTTTTTGAGTGGGGGGTCGTGGTCATCATCCCTGCAGGGGCTTTGGTTGTCGGCGGTGGCCGGCGGGGTCTCAAGAAATCCCGGTGTGTGCCCGAACCCCTCCCTCTAACAGGAACAGCACTCCCACCCAACCCCGACAGGTACTTACCGTTGTTCACATATACCAGTATTTTTATTGTGTGTGGGGTTTTTTTTTTGTGCAACATCCCGATTGTAGGCCGCACCCCTAGTTTAAATACTTACATTAGGGGGGGGGGAAAGTGCACTCGGGACAATACGGTATAATCTATGCTCAAAATCATGGGCTATGAAGTTTCAGTTGCAAAATTTGTATCTGTTTCCATCAACCCTGAGCAGCACAGGGGAGATCCCAAGCAACAGGAGCAAGTACTGAGAGGAGACCTGGGCCAGTGAGGGAGCTGCCCACTGAGAACTGAGTAGCAAGAGACAAGCCTTGGCCAGGAGGACACTTGGAACAGAAGGGGAACTGCCCAACAGAATCCATGTAGCCAGGGCTGGATTTGCACACTTCCCCACAGAGCTGTTGCACCAACACTAAGCAGCTGGGGACTCACGAGTTTATAGTGGTCCTGGTGGCTCTGCCTCTTTCTGTATCTTCTTGGGGGCCTGATCCAGAGCACATACAAGGTTTGCCTCCTCCAGCCAAGTAGGCCAGATGGTCTTGGTCTGCCAAATGGGCACTGCATCACCAGATCAGAGATGCTGCTCCTGAGGTCTTGGGGTGATGAGGAAGGGTACTCAGCTGGGGTGGAAGTCCTATTGGGGACCACTGGCACTGGGTCCCTCACTATCACAGCCTCTTCAGGTGGGGTGTCATCTGGAGCGGCCAGCCTCTAACTATTGCTCAGGGGGTGTTGACCCTCTGGGATTCCTGTCTGGGGGCTGGGGGCTACTGCTCTACTTTGGAGGAGGGCTCGGTCCAGGGAAACTAGCTTTTAGACTTTACATCTCACATTCTTGTGCGAGATGCAGAATTCAAGTCTTAGAGGCTGGGTCATGATGGAAGTTCTAGTGCCCATGTTTATATTTGAAGACAATTCCAAGAAAAATAATAATTCAGAATTCAAGACTTTGTCTATTTGGGTAATAAAAAATAGCCAGAATTTCCAATGAGCACTGAACTATTTAATGTTAAGTAACATGGACAGAAAAATATCAGGCACAAGAATCACATTTTAAGGAGCCAATTTATTGAACATCTAATTGCTTTCACTTTTTGTTTCAGTTCTGTTTGCAGTCCTCCCCTAATTCTTTTGTTCTTCATTATCACTTGTAGGAAGCAGTCAGACATTTACTATCCTACTTTGTCATGAGTATTGCTGAGAACTGAAATGGCTGGTGGAGAAGAATGTGGCTGGTATAGAGCAGTCACCATGGGTATGACTGGAAAAATGTGATAATCAGTTGTCCTCTCTGGTCTTCTAGGTGTCCCACTTGATTGCTCTTTCTTTCTTTCTTTCTTTCTTTCTTTCTTTCTTTCTTTCTCTGCTTTTCCCAGACTGATTTCAAAGTGAATCAAAGTGTGGAAGACAGATTCACTTCAACCCTGGCCACAGCTCAGAGGAAAAAGCTTGGCCCCATTACCACTGCCTTGTGCTATGTCCCCAAGACAAAGTATAGTGTAACACTGGGTAAGTTTCACTTGAAAGTCCCCCTGTACAGACAGCCTAGCTATATGGGGATGGAAACAGGGGAGAGCAGAGGCAGGCATGCTTGCCCTAATGGAGAGATTAGAGGAGTCATGCAGAGGAAGGAGAATAAGGACCTTCATGTGGGACCCTCCCACTTCAGATGGGAGAATTCACAGGTACGAACATACTGTGTGATGTCTAAGTGAAAAGTAACCTTCATCTAGCTTCAGCTAAGGAACAGCTGTGGCAAATGAATAATTTTGACTGCTTCTTATGAGTCTTATCCACACAAATAAAAAAATCAAACCTTTTGTCAAAAGGATTAAAGCCTGTTTCACAAACCTATTAAGCATAACAACTTGGATGCAAACTCATTTTAGTTCCACCAGTGTACATTTAAATAATCTTAAATGGTTTATGGATTGTCTTGACTTGTTCCACAAGTTGTGCTAAAATGTGCAGTGGAATAACTGGAGAAGCATCACTGAGTCCCGTTTTTTTATTCAGAATGAAATACAAATTTAAAGAATATTGGCCACATGTTTTCAGATTAGCATGTAAAAATATGAGTTCAGGTTATGTTTGAAAAAAAGACATTGCATTTCACCTGTGGTTTGTAAAACTGCTGATCTGATCAGTTTGGAGATGTTAGCCATCAAATCAAGCAAAGGTATGTTTGCTTTATTTTGTTTGCTTTATCTGATCCCTCAAAGAGACTTATTCTGATTTTAAGAAATTAAACTTGTAAAACAAACCATACCTAAATACTCAAAATCAATTCAATATAGTACGAAATAGTAATTTATTTATTTATTATATTTATACCCCGCCTTTTTTCCTGAAAGGAACCCAAGGCAGCTTACATAATCCTCCTGCTCCTCTCCATTTTATCCTCACAACAACCCTATGAGGTAGGTTAGGCTGAGAGTCAGTGACTGGCCCAAAGTCACCCAGTGAGTTTCATGGCTGAGCGGAGACTAGAACCCGGATCTCCCGAGTCCCAGTCCAACACTCTCACCACTACGCTACACTAGCTCTAATTGAACATATCAGCTTTGATCTTTGGGTCAGAAATGACATATTAGTTTAATCTGTATAATATCTAACAAATGATATCAAATTGGGGGGAAAATTGCTCAAACACTATTTGGCATTGGTGATCGCACTGAACTCAGTGATGCTTCTGGTTGGTTTTATAAGTTTAATTTTTTACATCAGAATAATTATCTGTGAGAGATCAGATAAAAATTGACAAAATAAAAATTGTATTTCATTCATAATGAGAAACAAGGCTGTGGAAGCAGTGAGACCTGCTTCAAAGCAAGCTGATTATATAGCAATTTGGGTTTCATCTTGAGGGATTTCTAATGTGGATTGTTTGTTCTTTGAGGATTCTGAAATACCAAAAAATCTTAAACTTCAAGATTTATTCCCTTATCTTACAACAAAATTAAATACTGCTTGTCATTAGTGAAGTCACTCTGGTAGCATAACTGTATAAAAAGCATCTTTAAGAAAAACAGTCTCATTCTTTGTGATTATTTTCTTAATTTTCATTGTTTAAAGAGATGATCCGGAATTGTAAGGAACAACATATTTATTTAAAAATCATCATCACTCCTTCTAATAGAGAACTCAGGGGGTGAATGCCACCAGAATCACAGCCAAAACAGGGCCACTAAAAACCATGCAGGAAGTATCAGCACACTTGGGAGGAATCCAGAGGTTTGCAGAAGTAAAATTAAATCAACACTTACACACACACACACACACACACGGGACAACACCTGTAAAAAAACAGCCCAATGTGAACTGAACAACATATTCAGTAGCCATGGAATGTAGAGTACCAGTTGGAAAAGAAAAAAAGAAGAGCAGTGCTGGGAGAGGAGGAATGGAATGCCTTGCTTAGCGGGAATGGATGGCTGGAACCCTGAACAGGAGCACTCCTTTTAGGAGGGAGGATGTACTGCAACATTGTCTTGTGGGCCCCACTTGTAGCAATATGAATTTCAAATGCATGTGAAAATCTAGTTTCATGTCTCGTTTCCCCCATGCATTTCATTAATTTCAGATTAATCAGGTATGGCAAATAAAAATAATGGAGGATATTAGTTTAGTTGTGCCCAGGTGGACTTTTCCCCTGCCCTCTGAATAGCAGAATATCACAAGCTCAAAGGATGTTTGCCATATAGCTTGTGGATCTAACAAACACACATCCAAAGTCAAGTCTTCTAAAGGACCTGCCTGACTACAGTATCTAGAAACTGACAAATTTCTCTAGAAATCTAGAGGGTAGCCTCTAATGTCCACAAAAGTGCATGCCAGAATAAATGTGTTCATCTTTAAGGTGCCACAAGACCCTTTGTTTCCCCCCCTAGAAATCTAGCATTCCAGAAGTCTCTTCCATAGTTTTTTTTGTTTTTTGTTTATAATTCAGTAGATGTAAACAGTGATATGTATTTAAATGTATTAATTATCATTGTTATATTTAAATATAAAACACATAAAAATAATAGAGGGCTTGATCCAGCCAAAGTTAAGCATTTTTATGTGGAGGTAAATTAAATTAAATTAAATTAAATTAAATTAAATTAAATTGGCAACATTTCTCTCCCTCCCAACACAGAGTTTTAAAAACCATAGAAATGGTGGTAAAAGAGCCCCATGATATTCTGATATGCAAGCTAAGTGCGGGCTGGATGGTGGCAGCGCTGCTACTAGGCTCCTTCCAACTCTATAATCTATGAATCTCACCTCACTCAGAGAGTGCTTGTCAATGGTTCCTCATAGAATGATAGAATCATAGAAAAGTAGAGTTGGAAGGGGCCTACCAGGCCATCGATTCCAAACCCCTGCTCAATGCAGGAATCCAGGTCAAAGCATCCCTGATAGATGGCTGTCCAGCTGTACCTTACATGCCTCCAGACTGGGAGAGCCCACCACCTCCCTAGGTAGTTGGTTCCATTGTCTTATTGCTCTGACAGTCAGGAAATTTTTCCTGATGTTTAGCTGGAATCTCGGTTCTTGTAACTTGAGCCTGTTATTCCGTGTCCTGCAAACTGGGATGATCGAGAAGAGATCCTGGCCCTCCTCTTTGTGACAACCATTCAATCATGCCTTGGATTGAGAGCATAATTCGTTCCGGAAACGTGCTTGTAATCCAAAACACTCTTATATCAAAACGAAATCCCCCCAAAAAAATTTGTACAGAGATTTTTAATTTAAGCCATACTACAGTACTTGTATTACAAGACGTCACTTGTATATCAAGTTTAAAAAATTAAATAAATATTTAAAAATTTGCTTGTCTTGCAAAACACTCTCAAACCAAGTTATTTGCAATCCAAGGTATTACTGAACTGGAAGAGTGCGATCATATCTTCCCTCAGTCTCCTCTTCTGAAGGCTAAACTGTTGGGACATGTAACAAAACAACAGCTGTGGCACAATTGTTTTCATTTGGAAAGGTACAGGATGGCTAGAAAAACAATCATGTTGAGTCTGACACTACTATTCTATTCTCATGGGAAAAGTAGGTGGGAAAGAAATACGAGCTGATCACATGGTTTGTACTTTCTGATGACGTAGTATGGTTGTTAGGTTTCGTTTCCTGTAACCATGTTTAGTAGAAAGAAGGATTGCTTTCTGTGTGCTTCTTCTTGTCTCTAATGCTCTGACTTATTGCAATCATGTAATGAAGTGTGCTAGACTGGACTGGCTATGCACTGGCTATGCATTATAATCTGCAATATAGGCTGTAATTTAGGAGATTGTATTTACTCTGATATAGAATAAACAGGTAGTAAAAACCCTGTTGTGGATTCTATGGAAGTCATTCCTAATTACAGTTGAGCTGACAGGACGAGCAAGCTGCAAGTTGGCTGTAATCCGAGACGCTTGGAAATGCTGCGTAGAGGAGGGAAAGCTGAATCTCTGTGTGAACTACATGGGCCGGTTACACACACGAGACAAAGGCTATATCTTCCATCTCACGCTCTGCTGTATCCACGTAGGCAGACGGGCCTACAGGGTGGATTGTAAGCCATCAGGGCTGGAGTAGTTTTAGCCCTTTCATAAACATGCCCAGTTCTTTCAGTCTCTCCTCATAGGGCCTTGTTTCCAGTCCCTTTATCATCCTTGTTGCCCTCCTCTGAACCCTCTTCAGTTTGTCTATGTTCTTCTTAAAGTGTGGTGCCCAGAACTGGACTGCAGTATTCAAGATGAGGACTAACCAGTGCCGAGTAAAGGGGAATTATCACTTCCCGCGATTTGGAAGCTATACTTCTATTAATGCAGCCCAAAATAGCATTTGCCTTCTTTGCAGCCACATCGCATTGCTGGCCCATATCCAGTTTGTGATCTAGCACAATTTCAAGATCCTTCTCACTTGTAGTATTGTTGAGCCAAGTGTCTCCCATGCTGTAACTCTGCATTTGGTTTCCTTTCCCTAGGTGCAGCACTTGGCATTTATCCCTATTAAATTTCATTCTGTTGTTTTCGGCCCAGCACTCCAGCCTATCGAGATCGCTTTGAATTTTGTTTCTGTCTTCCAGAGTATTAGCTATTCCACCCAACTTTGTGTCATCTGCAAATTTGATAAGCATTCCCTGTACCTCCTCATCCAAGTCATTAATAAAAATGTTGAAGAGCACTGGGCCCAGGACTGAGCCCTGTGGTACCTCACTCGTTACCTCTCCCCAGTTTGAGAAGGAACCATTGATAAGCACTCTTTGAGTCCGATTCAGTAGCCAATTGTGGATCCACCTACTTGTTCCACTCTAGCCCACTTTTAGCTAGCTTGCTAATCAGGATATCATGAGGCATTTTGTCGAAAGCTTTGCTGAAGACCAGATATATTATGTCCACAGCATTCCCATAGTCCACAAGGGAGGTTACCCAATCAAAAAATGAGATCAGATTAGTGTGGCAGGATTTGTTCTTGACAAATCCATGCTGGCTTCTAGTAATCACTGCATTGTTTTCAAGGTGCTTGCAAACTAACTTTTTTATAATCTGCTTCAAAATTTTCCCAGGGATTGATGTCAGACTGACTGGCCTATAGTTCCCAGGTTCCTCCTCCTTGCCATTTTTGGAGATGGGAACAACATTTGCCCTCCTCCAGTCATCTGGCACTTCACCTGTCCTCCATGATTTCTCAAAGATAATAGACAGTGGTTCTGAGAGTTCTTCTGCCAGTTCCTTTATTACTCTAGGATGCAGCTCGTCAGGCCCTGGAGATTTAAACTCGTTCAGAGTAATCAGGTGCTCCTTGACCATTTGCCTATCAATCTCAAGCTGCAGAACTGCCCCTTAGAATCATAGAATCATAGAAAAGTAGAGTTGCAAGGGGCCTACAAGGCCATCAAGTCCAACCCTCTGCTCAATACAGGAATCAAGGCCAAAGCATCTCCGACAGATGGCTGTCCAGCTGCACCTTGAATGCCTCCAGAGTGGGAGAGCCCACCACCTCCCTAGATAGTTGGTTCCATTGTCTTATTGCTCTGACAGTCAGGAAATTTTTCCTGATGTTTAGGTGGAATCTGGGTTCCTGTAACTTGAGCCCGTTATTCTGTGTCCTGCAAACTGGGATGACTGAGAAGAGATCCTGGCCCTCCTCTGTGTGACAACCCTTTAAGTACTGGAAGAGTGCTATCATATCTCCCTTCAGTCTGCACTTCAGGTTTGCCAGGGGGGTCATAGACTCTCTTTTGGGAGAAGACCGAGCCGAAGTAGGAATTGAACATTTCTGCCTTTTCTTTGTCTTCTGTTATCAATTTTCCATCCTCATTGCGTAGTTGAACCACCAGTTCTTTCCTCTGTCTTTTACTATGCATGTATGCATCTGAAGAAAGCTGAAGAAAGTTTTTAGCATCCCTCGCTAACCTTAGCTCATTCTCAGCTTTAGCCTTCCTGACACTATTCCTGCAGTTCTGTGCTACCTGCCTGTACTCTTCCCTTGTAGATTGGCCTTCCTTCCACTTCCTATACGTATCCTTTTTTGTTTTCAGGTCACCTTTGAGTTTATTGTGAAGCCACATTGGCTTCTTCTGTTGCCCTCTGCCTTTTTTCCTTGTGGGAATTGTTTGCAATTGTGCCTTTAAAATTTCCTTTTTAAAAAACTCCCTCCCATCCTGGGCTCCTTTTTCTCATTTGAGTCGCTTGCCATGGGACCTTACTTATCATTGTTCTGAGTTTGTTAAAATTGGCTTTCCGAAAATCCAGAGTACACATTTGGCTACACTCAGCTTTTCTTCTTTTAGAATCAAGAACTGAAGTATAACATGGTCACTTTCCCCCAGAGTTCCCGAAACTGCCACTTTATCCACTAACTCGTCTCTGTTGGTTAGAATCAGGTCAAGAATAGCTGATACTCTAGTTCCTTCCTCCACTTTCTGTAGGAGGAAGTTATATCAGCAACACAAGCTAGGAATTTCTTGGAGGGCCATGTTTGGCTGAATAAGTCTCCCAACAGATATCAGGGAAATTGAAGTCCCCCATTACTACCACATCATGCCTCCTTGAAACAATGGCAATTTGCTTTTCAAAAGTTTCATCCTCGTCTTCTCCTTGATTGGGTGGTCGGTAGTAGACGCTAACCGCCATGTTCGTTTTATTCTTTGCCCCCTTTATTTTAACCCAGATGCTCTCAATGGGACTGCCAAGCTCCTCTTCCTGTGTCTCTGTGCAGAGAAACATATCTTTAACATACAGCGCAACTCCACCTCCCTTTCTGTTGCTTCTGTTCCTTTTGAACAAGTTATACCCTTCAATTGCTGTATTCCAGCCATGGGAGTCATCCCACCAAGTTTCAGTTATCCCTATCAAGTCGTATTTGCCGTCATGTATCAAGAGTTCAAGTTCGTTCTGTTTGTTGCCCATACTCTGGGCATTAGTATAGAGACATCGAAGACTATGTGCTTTATAGGTCGACTTTTCCCCTACATTTTGTGGTAGACTATCACTGGGCACCGCTGGAGCTGTTCTCTCCGTTGTGGCACAGAGGCCTTCTTCCATTGTTACCCCCGAGTTTATGTCTCCCTCCCCTGTTGGATTCAGTTTAAAGCCCTCCTAATTAAGTTCCTCATGCTGTGGCCAAACACATTCTTCTCAGTCCTTGTGAGGTGCAACCCATCCTTTGCCAGCAGTCCATCTTCCAGGAAGTGTAGCCCGTGGTCCCAGAATCCAAATCTCTCACGTCGGCACCACCTTCTTAGCCAGCCATTCACTCGGAGCATTTTTCTTTCCCTTTCTATTCCTCTTCCAAGTACTGGAAGGATGGATGAGAAAACGATCTGGGCCCCAAAGTTCTTGAGTTCCCTTCCCAACTCTTCAAAGTCTGCCGTGATTTCTTTGTAACTCCACTTGGCAGTGTCATTTGTATCCACGTGGATGAGAAGAAAGGGGTATGTGTCGGTGGGCTGTACGAGCCTCGGCAGCTGCTCTGTCACATCCTTAATCCGTGCCCCGGGGAGACAGCACACCTGGCGAGTCCATGGGTCTTCACGACATACTTTGGCTTCGATCCCCCACAGGAGGGAGTCTCCCACTACGAGTACTCTTCTCTTTCTCTTGCTGTAGGCCTTGGTTTGATTGCCTCCACTTGACTGACCTTCAGCCTCTTGCTCGCTGTCACGTTGGGTGCCCAGTAATTTGTCCTCTGCAGGCTGTCCTCTGCTCTCAATCCTCAAGTTCCTGGAAGCGGTTCCATAGCTCCACTGCTTCCACAGGCGCAGAATGTCTTCTAGTTCTTCTGCTCCTAACAGTCACCCTTTCCCAGGGAGTTCCCCCTACGTTATTTTCCCTTGCCTCAGCATTCTCCGACTCTTCCTCATCTTGCCGTTGCCCTTCTGGCTCCTGTACTACGCTTTGCTGCTGTAGATCCATCATTCTGTCTAAGAACTGTTCACTTTCTCTTATACTCCTGAGGGTTGACACTTGCTGCTCCAGTCCTCTGACCTTTTCTTCCAACAGCGTGACCAGCTTGCACTTGTTGCATGTGTAGGCCATGTTGATCTCAGGCAGGAAAACAAACATTGCACACACCTTGCAGGTCACCACCACTGCAGATTCCTTTCCTTCCATAGTTCTCTATTCCCTTTATGTTTCTGCCTTTCTTTTTGTACTGGAATGGCCGGTGCCTTGTCCTGCCTTCCCTGAATGTCAACAACAGAATCCCCCTGGTCTATAAGTGTGTGGTATTAGAACAAAACAAACAAACAGTCTAGACAATTTCTTAGGGACCTCCCCCTTGACCTCCCCTGCCGAACTCCTCTGCCGAACTCCTGTTTGCTCTCCCTGTGCGCTCACTCTGTTCGCTCTCTCTCTGGGAGCCTGCTTGTCTTATCACAGCCCCGAAAACAGCTGGAGCCTCTCTCCTGTACTCCTGCTCAGCTGGGAGTCAGGAACAGAATCATCCAAATGGAGGCAGTGTTTTTTGGCCTGATCATCCAGCTGGAGCAGTGTTTTTTTGGGGTATGCTGGGAGTTGTAGGCCAAAAACATCTGGGGGCCCAAGGCTGGAGAACAATGAACTGGAGGGAGGTATTCAGTAGGATGCTGCAGGGCTCAGTCCTGGGCCCTGTCCTCTTCAACATCTTTCTAAATAACTTGGAGAAAGAGGAATGCTTATCAAATTTGCAGCTGACACAACATTGGGTGGGATAGCTAATGCCTTGGAAGGCAGAAAGACAGATCTTGATAGGTTAGAAAACTGGACAGAAAATAATAGAATGAGACAAGCACAAAGTTCTTCATTTAGAAAAAAGAAATCAAATGCCCAGGTATAAGTTGGGGGATACCTGGTTTGGCAATAGTATGTGTGAAAAGAGTCTTGGAGTTGTAGTTGATCACAAGCTGAATATGAGCCCGCAGTGTGATATGGCTGCAAAAAAGGCAAATGCAATTTTAGGTTGCATCCTTAGAAGTATAGCTTCTAAATCACAGGAAGTAATAGTTCTACACTACTCTGCACTGGTCAGACCTCACCTCAAATGCTGTGTCCAGTTCTGGATACCACACTTTAAGTAGGAGTCAGATAAATTGGAATGAGTTCAGAGAATGGCAACAAAGATCAGGGGACTAGAGTAGAAACTAAGTCCTATGATGAAAGATTGAAGGAACTGGGTATGTTTAGCCTCGGGAAGGGAAGACTGAGGGGGGATATGATAACACTTTGCAAATACCTAAAGGGTTGTCACCCAGAAGAGATCTGCAACCTGTTATCTATTATCCAAGACTGTAGAACATGAAATAACAGGCTTAAATTACAGGAAGGCAGATTTCAGCTATAAAAATATAGCTATAAAAATTAAGATTTAACTTTAATACACTTTTACATATTATAGGGTTAATCATGTGCTAGTTCCAGAATGAGATAGACCAGTGGCATGTTGGTGTATTCTAACCAAAGACTTGGAATGAGCTTGAATGCAGGTGTGTCCTTGAGTGGCAGCCTACTCCCTTGCTACAGGTGGCAATAATCTGTGTAAGCATGTGGGAGGTGTTTGATGGTATAAAGCCTAGCTCTGCAGTGTAATCACTCTCTCTCACTGTGGCTGTGAGGAGCAGGTAACAATGTATCCTGTATATAGTTCTGTATATATCTCTTTATGCTTTGGATTAAATATATTAGAAGGACCTAAATGTTGGAATGTATTCTTTACTGGACCACTGACCCTACTGCTACCGCTGACTCTGCTATAACACCAACATGGCATCATCTTGCTATGCTAAAAAATAAGATATTAGGATGGTAGCCCTGGAGATTTCCTTGCTTAATACCCCTTCACTTCCTTCCTAGGCCACCAGCAAAAGGGCCTCAGAATGGAAGCCAAGTTTCTAATCCAGCATCTCCCTCCTAGTGTGACTGAAGGCTTATACCCAAGCAGTCATTTTGGAAGAGTGTGGAATTTACTTGTTTTAAATCCTTTAAATCCTTTATCCAGCCCTACCCCAAACTGTACCATCCTACTTCAATTAGAAATCTCTTTTTTTGTTTTTGTACTTGGGGACAGTCAATAACTCATTCAATTTTCTTACCCAGTTTAAGGCAGCTTCACCTGCTATAAAAATACTTTGATATAACTTTGACTGGCATGACTGCAATTGATCGTAATGATTCATAGTTCTAAAGCAGGGGTAGGCAAACTACCTCCAGATGTTTTGGATTACAACTTCCAGCAGCTCCAGACATCATGGCCAATGATTAGGGATTATGGGAATTGAAGTCCAAAACATCTGGGAGGGTATCAGTTTGCCTATCCCTGCTCTAATGGGATCAAATAATCACCATGTATTCATTTGTATGGGAATCTTAATTACTGTGGTGGAACATATATATGGGAAAATATATGGCATGAATAACTGAGTAACACGGATCCATTGCTTTAGACTGGCCAGTGCAGGCCTGATGTGTGTGGCGTGTGACCATCTGTGACGATTCTAGTTCTAGTTAAAGCAGGGGGTTGGACTCGATGGCCTTGTAGGCCCCTTCCAACTCTACTTTTCTATGATTCTATGAAATAACTACTGAGGTTTGTATGTAGTGTGCCTGGGGTGTATGATTGACAGCTAGAGTGAATGTCAAGATGTTCAGATGGAATGTTCAGATGTAGCTTGCGTGTGATTGGCTGGGGAAGGAGTGACTGGATTTTAAAAAGAGAGTTTTTAAAAAGAGAGTTATTCGTCTCAGTGTTCTCCAACCTTGGGTTTCCAGATGTTTTTGGCCTACAACTCCCAGCATGCCCCAGCCAGTGTAGCTGGCTTGCCCACACTCTTTCTTGTCAGCCACAAAGATTAGAAAGTTTCTCGATGTAGGGATAGATGTATAGCTATATCAGTGCTTAAACTCTCATACGGCTGCATACCACATTCCCTGATTTTTCTGCTTGGCCAGAATTGTGGAATGCCTACAGCCCTGCCTGCCCATAAGGAAGGTACATTCCTGTATATGGTTATAGATGGAAGATAGAGAGCACTATCCAGAAATGGTGTTATCTGGTCCAGAGAAGGTACCTTTTCTTTCACAAGTGGCACCCCTAAGCAAATGCATGCTCACGCCACATCGGAGAGTCTGGAGCCATTCCTTGGCAGCAAAATGAGGCACCAGAGGCTCCAATTAAGTCTCAATGGGTTTTAAAAATACCATGTCAGCCCCTCTGCCTCTTAAACATTCCACTTGCAGATATTTCAAGTTGTCTGCCGGATCTCTTCCCCCCTTCTGCCCACCCCCATATCCTTTATCCTTATGACGTTTTTGATACTGAAGCAGTGACCTCAGGAGGATAGGGGTACAAAGAGTGCAGCGTGCTGCCCACAGGCAAAAGGCACCCTCTGCTGTGATTCCTCCCTTTAAAAATCAAGCAATTGGCAAGAGAAAATGGAATCCAGCAAGAGGGTCATCATCATGCCTCTGAAGGGCCAGTGAGAGATCATGTTGCTTTCTTTCATCTGAAAAAATGAATCAAAAGAATCACCAGTGCTTGTTTGTTCTGTAGGCAGAAGAGCCCCCTGTTTGCAGTGTATCATAAGAAAAGATCTTTGCAGGATATGGCTCTTCCCGTATGAACTCTGGCAACATCTTATGTTTAGAGGGAAGAGTAGTTGGGGAATTAGCTGGCGCTGTACCGTATTTCCCCCCTTTGATTCATGTGCTGCAATAGTTCCATCAGACTACATGTGGCTGGTATGTGATGCCATCTTTATAAAGCTGTCTTCCTTACTCCCTCTGGGCAGTGAGTAGCATGTTGTGAAGGCTACATTTTTCAGTCCTGGGGGGCTTATGTAATGTCAGCTGCTCACTAGGAGGAGAGGTCAATCCAGTAGATATTGTAGCGCCAGAAACTTGTAAAACAAATGCCAGAGAGGAGAGCCCTAAATGATTTGGGGTTTTAATACAGCCTGTTACCTCAAGTAATTTTTAATCACAGCAAGAAATGATCCCTTTTTATTTTTGAAAGAACAACAATGGCGTGACGCCCTCGGAAAATAAAAGGCAGCTCAGCACAGCTCACCGATGATTTGCAAGGCTAGACAGACTCCATAAGGCTTTTTTAAAATAGACTCCAATATTTCCAGTGCTGAAAGAGGAACAAGTATGTGATAGTTTTTGAAGTGCTGATTTTACAATAGACCCTAGCTGAGCACATTATAATTTGCTCCCAGAAGTTCCAAAGTACTAGTACTTTCAATAATGAGGCGAGAAACCCTAATATGAGAAGATTTCTGTATTGTGTCTAATGAAAAGCGAAAAAATGTGCTAATTTGTAAGTCCTGTTGTGGTGGTAGCCTTGGAGGCTTTTGAAACACCTTACTGACTTATGAAGGATTAAGTAAAAAGTGACATTTGCTACTAGCAGAAAAGTCAATTATAGAATTTCCACCCTTTAGAAACTTCCTGATGCAGGATGGATGTTAATAGAACAGTCAGTTTCACTTTGTATTATAGAGTTTTGTATTTGCTTGAGAGAAAAGGCATAGTCTGTTTTCTTAATAGGCATTTAAACAATGAGCCACACTCAGGTGTGTGAATGGAATGTGGAGGCATACTATTAAAGATGCTTTGAGGCTCACAGCTAAAACTGAGATCTTGAGCAGCTCACAAAGAACCACAGTTGGGAAGGAGGACAGGCTCTTGTGCTGCTTTTTGATGTGAGGCCTTTCAGCCCTGTGTGCAAGAGTTTACATTAAACACACACACACACACACACACACACACACACACCCTAAGACTGAATACATCTGCATACTGAACTCAAAAGGTGCTTTGAAACTTTGCAGGTAGCAATGTGCCGTTATTCTTGGCCTGAAGTACCGTACCTGGCAGCCCTAGATCCCAAACAACTGGGCATGCATTGAAGCTTACCTTTCTCCCCACTAGAAGAAGTGCATCTAAGGCTGGGGAAAGGGTGGCTACTCATGATGAGCTGGAACGTGATGATTCTGAATCACTGCAGCCACTTGCATTAAATTTGACTGAAGGTCTTCAGTGACTTATTTTTCATTTGGCTGATTAATGACATTTCTGGTTGGAGACAATGGAGTAGTCCATCTCTGGTTACATTTTATGGAGCACTAGCTGTTGCCCGCGGCTTCGCTTGCGTGGATTTTTGGATTTGGGACACCCCACACACAACAGTCATTCATTCAGCCAGTCATTTAAAAACTTTCCCTCCCTTTTCACCCCCTTAGAGAAGATTCTAAATGGCCTAGGAGAGATATGCATACCCACTCCTATTGGCCCCTGCAGGAATTCATATGAACATTCTAAGTGATGTATGGGCTATTTGCATAACTGCTCCTATTGGCTCCTGCAGCAATTATGAGGTGAGGCCGATTTGCATAACTGCTCCCCTGTTGTTTTGCCCATAGGAGATATGAGAGTGGGGCAATTCCCGCCCCCCCTTTTCACCCCCTTCGGGACAGAATTTCCAAAAATCCTTCTTTAGTGGGTGTCTACGTCATAAAAACAATGTTCCTTCAAAATTTCACGATCCTAGATTAAACGGTTTGAGCTGTGCGTTGATGAGTCAGTCAGTCAGTCAGTCAGTCAGTCAGGACTTCTTCTTTTATTTATATAGATAATGTGAAGTAATGCTAAAGAGGAAGATCTTTATCAGAGATCTCACCAGAGAAAGCCTCCATGTTCAGAGGCAGTATACCTTTGAATGCAAGAGGAAGAACAAGATCTCTCTCCTCCCTGCCCCCTACCAGCCCCAGAAGTAATACACTTAAGATCTCTTCTCTGCAAGATCACTGGAGAGAGCCTTCATGTTCATAGGCAATATACCTTTGACTACAAGAGAAAGAGATTCATTTTATTAATTTTTACATGTCTATACCACCCAATAGCCAAAGCTGCTTTAGGCCATTTACAAAGATTCAGATTGTAGTCTGGAAGTGTGCCAGCAAGCTGCTTCCCTCAACCACACTAACTAATATTTTAAAAAATAAATCATCAGCTTTTTAAAAATCTTCCTAATGTATAATGGGACTTCAGGTTTCTCTCCTTTTAAAGGGAAGGCTTTGTCACTCACAGCCACAAAGCTCTTCCCTAAGCATGTTCACTAACAAGTAAATCCAAAGTTGAACAGATTGCAAGCACTTCTCACATGCTCAATGAAACTGGAAATTGTTCATATTTTTAATTTTATTTATTACAATGTCCCCCTGCAGTGATGTGCAACATAGCATATAATCCTGTATATGATAAGTTAAGGTATGGAGTGGTTCAGAAATACTTTGAGCACTGAAAGCATCTAATGAAGTGGACTGTGTCTGAAAGCTCATAACATAATAAATTTGTTACTCTTTCAGGTGCCACAAGACTCTTTTTGATTTTTACTAAAAGCAAAGGTAGCTGTGTGAAACATGAGAAAAATTCCAAAATCCGTACTTGAGCAATACTTTTATTGGACCAAATATAAATTCTGGGCCTTTTTCCATTTCACGTTTTTAAAATAAAAAATGAACATAGGAAGCAGCCTTATACTGAGTCAGACCTTTGGTCCATCTAGCCCAGTGTTGTCAACACTGATTGGCAGCGGATCTCCAGGGTTTCAGGAGGCAGGCATTTTTCCTTCCCTACGTGGAGATGCCGGGGACTGACCCTGGAACCTTCTGTATGCAAAGCAGGGGCTCTACCCCTAGGCAACAGCTCCTCCCTGAGCTATGGCTCCTACTAACAATGAACATTGTGCTGATGATCAAGTTCGTGGAAAGCTAAGCAAGGTCAGGCCTGGTTATTACTTGGATGGGAGACCCCTCCTCTAGTTTCCTGCATTGAGCAGGGGGTTGGACTCGATGGCCTTGTAAGCCCCTTCCAACTCTATGATCCTATGTAAATTCCACTGAGCCCAATGGGACTTCTTCCCAAGTAAACATGGTGATTCTGAATCACTGTACCCACTTGCATACTTCAGTCTGCAAAATAGGGTGTCCTTTTACTTTTATGCAAACAGCATACCTTCCAACATTTCACAGATGAAAATAGGGACACACACGTGAATTTGTAAGAGGTATGGTTAAGCAACATGAAGGTGTGATCAAGAGGGTGTGGCCAAGGGTATGGCCAGGCAACCAAAGGGCATGGTCAGGTACAAAAGTTATTAGAGGAAACACACTAAATCTTATATATTATAATTATTACATTATTATGTTATATATTATTTTATAATATTTTATAAGTGGCTTTTGTAATATTGTTTTTACCTTACTTAAACCCTTAATTGTTGATATCTGGTGTTTTTCATGGGGATGGGGGTCATTGCTTACAGGGCAATCTCTCTTCCTTTTTGTTTTAAAATTGTCTGGATTTTATTTATTTATTTATTTATTATATTTATACCCCGCCTTTTTTACTGCAGGGAACCCAAGGCGGCTTACATAGTCCTCCTTCTTCCTCTCCATTTTGGCACAAATTGGCACACATTCAACAGTTGAAGCTTACCCACCCACCCCACACCCCAAAACATTGGAGCTTCAGAGAGAAAGGGAAGTTTCTTGCATTTCCTTCTGACACTGTAAGAGGCACAGAGTCTGCTCTGTTAGGAAATAAAATCTTTGGCAATATAAAGATAGGAATCATGTGATAAATTCCCTCATTCACCTCTCTGTCAGCAGAGGCAGCAGGTAGAGCACACACACATACATCCTTGGGTCTGTTCCAGCTGTTGGAGCCTAAGCAGAGCTATTTTAAAGGGGCCATGGGCAAAATTGCAGCTAAGCTAAATGGCCCCTTTAAAAGCCTGTCCTTTAGCTTGCCGGAGGCAGGGGAATTTGGGACTTGGCATAACAAAGTGAGAAGCCACAATGGCTTAAGGGTTTTCCGAGGGTCCTGGCATTTTTGGGGCGTTTGGAGACTATGAAACGAACCTTTTGCAGTGAACCAAGATCACAGTGGGAGAGTGTGTGACCTTTTGCCGAGTTGCCTAGGCAACCAGACAAAGCTGAATTTCATAGTTCCTTGTTAGTCACACATGCCCTCAGGCACAGTTTTTAGAAACAGCGAAACAGCCTAGAATTCAATTTTGAAATAAAGATAGGTCTTGTAAATTCTCTAAAATGATTCTAAATGAATTACTCACCCAATTTTATGAATTTTTGGTAGAATCATTGTTTTGAACCTGCCCTAAAGGATACCATTGGCCTAGGGATGTGCTAAAAAAAAGTCGACGACGGTTTTTGCCTCAAGCCAGCTCTGTTCGTGTTTCACTCACCCTGAAAATGGATTTTATCGAGACTACTTCCTGGTCCTTCCCTGACTCCCTGACTCATCTGCATTACAAGAGAGCCAGAGAGGCTGCTCTCAGCCTGATTGGATTAACAAATTATCTGATGTTTGTTAATTGTTTCTTTCTATTGTGACAGACTTATGCTTTTACAATATAATTGCCTTAGTGTCCTTGTAAAGCTGTATTGTTCGGCCAACTTCCATGATTAACATTTCTGTGAGTAACCTGAAATTAGCATTTCAATCCTAGTGTTACATTCCTTTGTGTGAGATAGAACTTCTTGCATACAGAGTTAGAACAGGAACTTAGCCTATAAGTCATAGGATTACATTCAAGCAGACAGGTTATGTGTTTATATCATATAGAAATCATATATTAAATTATATTTTACCACACAGGCTCTAAGTTTAATCAATCAAATCAAATCTTTATTACGGTCCAAGACCAAAGCTCTAAGTTTATTAAAAATTCCTCTGTAAAAAAGGTATGCATCTCACAAGAATTACCACATTATTATGTCTAATCTGTAACAAAACGATGAGAGCTCTCTCGAGCAAAGGATCTATCTTGATCGCATCTCAATTGGGTTCGCATGTCAGGTCCGTGGAGGGGGGAAGAAGGAAAATCGACCTAGCTCGAAGAATTCGTGAGCCAGGAAGGAAAGGTCGATTTACATCCCTCTGCTCCCATCAGTGGTTCATGCCTTGGTCTCCTTGCGTAGACTACTGTAATGTGCTCTACGTGGGGTTACCCTTGAAGATGGTTCGGAAGCTACAGCTGGTACAGAACGCGGCGGCTCGCTTGGCTAAAGGCAGCCGCCGCCGGGATCACATCACTCCAGTGCTCAAGGAGCTGCACTGGCTACCAGTTGCTTGCTGAGCTGAATTCAGGGTGTTGGTTTTGAGCTTTAAAACCCTATACGGCTCCGGTCCAGTCTATCTCAAGGAGCGTCTCCAGCAACATCAAGTAGGCCGCTCAACAAGATCTGCCACAGACAGCCTTCTCCTTGTCCCTTCAGCCAGAGCAGCTAGACTGGTGGGGACGAGCAGGACCGGTGCAGGGCAGTTTGGCGCCCTAGGCAAAATTATATTTAGAGCCCCCCCTCTCGTGCCGTGGGGGGGGCTCTGGAGCAAAGCAGCCCTGCTCTGCAAACCACCACCCCCGCAGCCGCCAGACCCCCCCGCCACCCCCCGCAGCCGCCGGACACCCCCGCCACCCCCTGCAGCTGCCTGACCCCCCGCCCGCAGCTGCCAGACACCCCCGCCACCTACCTTCCCCCCCGCCCTGGCCGCCTCCTCCTCCGAGGAGGAAGTGACGCGACGGGACCCCCACGCTCTGTTTTTGGCTGGGGAAACCAGGGCAAAAGGGCTGTTTAAGCCCTGTTGCCCTGGTTCCTCCCGCCAAAACAGAGTGCAGGCGGGGCTCCGGCAGTGGCGCGGAGAAGGTAGGTGGCGGGGGTCTGGCGGCGGCGGGGGGTCCGGCAGCTGCGGGGGGTCCGGCGGCGGCGGGGGGTGGCGGGGGCGGCGGCAGTGGGGGGGTGGCAGGTGGGGGGGTGGCGGCAGCGGCGCCCAGACTTGGCCCCACCACTACCTCTAGGCGCAGCTTTTCTGCTCCCTCTTCAGCCACGCGCCCTAGGCAACCGCCTAGTTTGCCTAGCGGTAGCGCCGGCCCTGGGGACGAGGAAGAGGGCCTTTTCTGTGGCGGCCCCCATACTGTGGAATTCTCTCCCGAGTGACCTCCGCCATGCCCCCTCTCTGCTGAGCTTCCGACGCTCATTAAAAACCTGGCTGTTCAGGCGGGAATATGGGGTGGGTTAAGATTTTAAAAAACTTTTATACTGTTTTAAATGTATGTTATCTTGTTTTTATCCTATGTACATCGCCCAGGGTGGCCGGTTGCCGGCCAGATGGGCGATTAATAAATGTAAATAAATAAATAAAAATAAAATGGTATCCAAAGCCACTGAGAAGTCTTGGAGAACCAACATGGATGCGCTCCCCTTGTCTTTCTCCCAGCAGAGGTCATTCCACAGGGTGACCAAGGCTGTCTCTACCCCAAAACCAGGCCTAAAAAGCTGACTGAGATGGTCCAATGTATCATCCAAAAGTGCTTGAAGTTGGCCAGCAACCACCTGCTCCAAAAATGGAAGATTGGCCACTGGCCTAAAATGATTAAAGTCCTCTAGATCTAACTCCAGGTTCTTCAAGAGAGACCAAACCACCATCTCTTTTAAATAGATCAGTAGTTGGCCAGCTCTCAAGGAAGCATTGATCAATTCCTGGATCCAGGTCCTCAGACCAGAACAACTGGCTGTAATCAGCTAAGAATGGCAGGGGTCAAGAGTGCAGGTGGTCAGACATACAGATCCAAACACTCTGTCCACATTGTTGGGCCTCAACAAGTGAAACTCATCCCATAAACCTGGATAAGACAGTACACTGGACACCCCCACTGTCTGGTTTGCATTACCTATGGAATCCAAGTCATGGTGGACCTGAGTGACTTTGTTCTCAAAGTGTACTGCAAATTTTAAGCAGCAAGCAGTCGAGGGTTCAATTAAATATTTCTTCTGGTCAGCTGTACAAGGCCACAAACCACCTGAAAAAGTTCTGCAGAGCAACACTGAGAGGATGCAGTGATGGTGGAAAGAAAACCTTCTTTGCCACCATCCCCACCTCAGAGTAGGCTTGATAATGGGCTCCAACCTGTGTTCAGACAGATTCACTTAGAGCCTTCCTCCATCTGTGTCCAATCCAAGCTGTTTTCCCCTTTTCTTCCTAGCCCTCAGCTCCACGGTATGCCATGGTGCTGAATGGGCTCGGCCAGAAGGAAGAAAGTGCTCAGGATGCAGCAGAATAAGATGGTAGAGTCCTGAGATGACAGAATGGACTCTACCACTTTAGGCTGTGTGGGGAGAGAGAATCACATTTTTGAATGATGTCCTCTGTATGAAAAAAAGGAAAAACAAAGCTCCCTGCCACTGGAAAAGTAGCAAAGCAGTAAGCAAACTAGCAGAAAGTAGCCAAACAGTGAGCAAACATTTCACCCCTATATGCTAGTTTTTAACTTGAAGGACAGTTTTTGGTTTTTTTTTAACATGGAAAAGCATTTAAAACTCTGGGCTGCAGTCTTGAGATTAGCACCTCATTCTGCTACATCATTACAGACCAGGCTTTGCTTGCTTTCAGTTGGGTATGTGAACTGATTCCAAAGAAAGGAATCAGGCTTGAGGTGTTTGGAAAATCCAATCCATGGTTTGTGATCTATAATGGGACATTCACTCATGCAAGTTATCACTTGATACTAACTGCAGTAATCAACCTGCTTATGTGAATGCCCCCTGGTGATGTTTGTCTACAGTCCTCACTACTATGCCTGTGCTTAAACCATCATTGTGGAAGACTGAGACAAATATTCAGCTATGGAGAAATTGTTTGTACCTTGGCTTAGTTTTGGAGTACATAGTTCATGACCTCCAAGTTGGATCTAACTAAGGCAGACAGCTGTTCTTACTATAATACTTTGGCATCAGTATCTAAAAATGTTCTTTGACTTGAACTCTCTCTTACAAATGTAATAATTTAATGCCATGCACTTCTACATTTCTATCACTTGTCTGCATGGCGGTTGCCATTCTTTGAAAGGAAAAGTGTTTTCCCCACCTTAAGGCTGCAATCCTATATACCAGGGGTCTTCAAACTACGGCCCGCGGGACACATCCGGCCCGGCGGGCCCTTTCATGCAGCCCAGCGGCTGATCTAGCCTACTCTAGAGGAGAAAAGAATTGCCTCGGGCAAAAGTTGCTGCTGCTTCGCTACAGGAGTAGCGCCTCAGCCTGACGCTCCTGCTAGGGGGAAGAGGGAGGAGAATGGGGAGGGGGCATGAGATCAGCAGGAGCCCACGTGAGCGCCTCGAGGAGGAGGGGCTCCAAGTTGTGGTGGTGGTGGTGGTGGCGGCGGCGGCGGCAGCCTGCAGGCAGCAGCTCTAATTTGAGAAAGTCATTGAGAAAGTCATTAGCCAGGTAGGCAGAGTTTTCGGAGGAGGAGAGGCTCCTCCACCGGAGGAGATGCTGGCCTCAGCGCTGCCGACTGCCCTGCAGGGCTCCAGGTGAGCGGGCGGCTCACGCCCCACTTCCCTCTCAGTTGCGCCTCCTCCACCAGAGGAGACGCTGGCCGTGACGCTGCCGACCGCCCTTGCTTTTATGTTTATTTATTATACGCCGTCTAGAGAATTTGATCTTATGAGGTGGCATACAAACTTCGTAAGTAAATAAACCCCTGAGAAACCTTTACTCATGTCAGAATTATGAACAGAAGTGATTCCTTCTCTCGTCCCTCTTGCGCTCTCTCTGCTCTGCTGTTCACTTCTTCTCGGCCAAAGCTGCTGCTAGATGAGTATTCCGCCTCCCCACAAATGTTCTCTGTGCAACATTTTTCGTTGATCACTCTTGTAACAAGATGCACAGCATTCTTATCCTGTACAACTGCTTATCTCCTTGGGTAGTAATATAGCAAATCCTCACTGTTATATTTTTGCAGTGATTGCTCATACAAAGCATGCACACAACAGTGAGGTAAAGACTCATCTCTTCTGGAGCTGGTTCTTGAGCTGAACAGAAGCAATATTTTCCCTAGAGTCTTACTTAGAAAGAGAAAGAGAGAGGTACCTGCATCACCGTCAACAAGAGGTTCAGGGGGTAAATTTAAATTTTATTTCATTTTAGACAGCAAATTAATTTATAATTAATTTATTCTTAATTTATAATAACTTTCCATTTAATCAAGTAAAAAAAAAGGGTCCTTTTTAAAAACTTGATCCATTCGTTCATATTTTTTTCAAACTATAGTCCTGGGCCCCCAACAGTCTGAGGGACAATGAACTGGCCACCTGTTTAAAAAGTTTGAGGACCCCTGGTATACACACTTATCTGGGAGTAAGCTTAATGGAAAGCAATGGGATTTTCTTCTGAATAGATATGTATTGATTATGTTATAAAGCTGTTGTTGTCTGATGTTATGGGCTGTAAAGAGTCCTTTACAAAAGATCTTTGGAACACTGCAAATAATACAGCATAATGCCAGGCAGAATTGAGAAACAGTTGAAGAGGTGAACTTCCATCCAGAATGCCAAAGAGCACATCACACAGACTGCTTATGCTTGCAAATTGCCATATGCTGCCATATCTGCATGCACATTAGGCAATATGGATTGACATCCATGCATTTTGGTTTATGGAAGGTGCTGAGGGTTTGAAGCAGGCCCCATCACATGAGAAGAGCTATGCTGGATCAGACCAAGGGTCCATCTAGTCCAGCATTCTCTTCACACAATGGCCAACCAGCTGCCCACGGGAAACCCACAAGAAGGACATGAGTGCAACAGCACCTTCCTGCCCATGTTCCCTAGCAACTGGTGTACATAGGTGTACTGCCTCTGATACTGGAGGTAACATATAGCCTCCATGAATTTGTCCAATCCCTTTTTAAAGCCATCTAAACTGGTGGCCATCACTACATCTTGTGGTAGTGAATTCCATAGTTTAACTATGCACTGTGTGAAGAAATACTTCCTTTTAATCTCCCACCATTCCGCTTCGTAAGATGACCCTGGATTCTAGTATTATGTCTCCCTAGAATGTCTCCCTATCCACTTTCTCCAGACACTCTACAATATCCTTTTTTAGGTGTGGTGACCAGAACTGTACACAGTACCCCAAGTGTGGTTGCACCATAGATTTGTATAAGGGGAGTGTGATCTTGGCAGTTTTATTTTCAATTCCTTTTCTAATTATTCCTAACATAGAATTTGCCATTTTCACAGCAGCCACACACTGGGTCAACATTTTCACTGAGCTGTCGACTACAACCCCAGGATCTCTTTCTTGGTCATTCACTGCTAGCTCAGATCCTATCAGCATATATGTGAACTTGGGATTTGTTTCTCCAACATGCATCACTTCACACTTGCTTACATTGAACCGTATTTGCCATTTTGATGTCCATTCGCTCAGATTGGAGAGATCCAGATCTTCACTGTCCCTTTTTGTTTTAATCACTCTAAATATTTTGGTGTCACCAGCAAAGTTGGCCACCTTGCTGCTCACGTCTAACTCCAGATCATTTATGAACAAGTTAAAAACATTGGTCCTAACACAGATCCTTGTGTGACCCCACTGTTTGCATCCCTTCATTGGGAGAATGTACCATTTATTCCTACTCTCTGCTTTCTGTTCTTTAACCAGTTACTGATACAGAAGAGGACCTCTTCTCTTATTGCATGACTGCTAAGTTTGCTCAAGAATATTTGGTGAGGGACTTTGTCAAAAACCTTTTGGATGTCCAAGTAAAAAATGTCTACCGGACAACCCCTGTCCACATGTTTACTGACACTCTCAAAGAACTCTAAAAGGTCAGTGAAACAAGACTTACCTTTGTGGAAGCCATGTTGATTCTTTGGCAGCAGAGCTTGTCCTTCTATATGCTTACTAATTTTATCTTTAATAATGCTTTCCACCAATTTACCTGGAATGGATGTTAAGCCAACTGGCCCATAATTTCTTGCATCTTCCCTGGATCCATTTTTAAAAATTGGTATTATATTGGCCATTCGGTACAGAGCCTGGTCTTAGGGACATGTTACATATTTTGTTAGAAGTTCAGCAATTTCACATTTGAGTTCTTTAGTGTGCAATCCTATGTCCCTCCAAACTTGTCTGCGGGGACATAGGATTGGGGCTGGAAGCCCCTGCAACTTCGGAAATCTTTTCCGAGGTCACAGTACCATGGGGCCTGCCCCCCCGCCTCATAGCCGGTGTGGTGCTTTCCGTGCCTGCAGGGAACCAAAGATAGTCTTCCATCTTCAGTTCCCCCATGGGGGGGCATTCCTGGGGGTGGGGAGGGGAGGGGCAAGGCGCCGCCAGATTCCTAGCAATCCAGGCAGTGCCTCAGCCTCTCCTCCTCACAAGGAGAGGAAAAACATCTAGCTGGCCAAAATTGCCCATCTAGATGTTTCTGGGGGCAATGGGAGTGCAGCGGATATCCTATCCATTGTGCTGTTCCTGCCTTGCATAGGATGCCTGCAATTCTCTGGCTTTGGAGGGTTGCAGGCACTCTCATAGGATTGCTCTGTTAAGTAGTGGTGGGGCCGAGCCGCCGCCGGAGAACCCCCCCGCGCACGCACGCCCTGCCGCCGGACCCCCCCACCCTCCCGCCGCTGCCGCCAGGACCCCCCCCCCCGCCTACCTGGTCTTGCGCGTCGCCGCTGGCGCCAGAGCCACTGCTCTGGTGCACTGGACCCCCGCCCGTGCTCTGTTTTGGCGGGAGGAACCAGGGCAACAAGGCTTAAACAGCCCTGTTGCCCTGGTTTCCCCCGCCAAAAACAGAGCGCGGGGGTCCAGCACGACGGAGCAGGGTCCCGTCGCATCACTTCCTCCACGCCGGAAGTGATGTGGCGGGACCCATCGGACTGGCAAGGAAGGCTCTCCGCAGAGCGGAGAGCTCAGGTAAAGCCCGCGCGGGTGGCTGAGCTGCCTGTCGGACACGAGCAGGCCCAGTTCGGGCCTTGCTCCTGTCTGACGGGCTGCTCGGCTACATCCCTACGTGTTAAGAACTCTAGGATGGATACCATCTGGCCCAGTGGATTTCTTAGCTTTCAATTTGTCTATAAGGCTGAAAACCTCATCTTCTGTCACTGCTATTTGGCTCAGTTCCTCAGACTCCCTTTCTGAAAACATCATCTCAGGCACAGGCCTTACATCTTCTGCAGTGAAGACAGATGAAAAGAATTCATTCAGCTTCTCTGTAATCTCCTTATCCTCCTTTATTGCTCCTTTAACTTCATTGTCATCCAACAGTCTAACTGCCTCCCTAGCTGGTTTCCTGCTTCTGATACATTTAAAGAATTATTTGTTGTTGGCCTTGACGTTGTTAGCAAAATGCTTCTCAAAATGCTTTTTTTGGCATCTCTTATTGCCTGTTTGCATTTCTTTTCTGCAAATCTGTGTTCCTTTTTGTTCTCTTCATTTGGGCAAGACTTCATTTTCTGAAGAAAGCCCCCTTTTCTCTAATAGCTTCTTTGACACTGCTCGTTAATCATGCTAGTGACCTCTTGGACTTAGTACTACCTTTCCTGACTTGCGGTATAGATTCTAGTTGAGCCTCTATTATTGTGGTTTTGAGTAACCTCCAAGAACTTTTAAGGGATTTAAGACTCTTGATTCCCCCCTTTCAACCTCCTTTTTACCAGCTCTCCCATTTTAGAGAAGTTTCCTCTTTTGAAGTCAAATGTGACTGTGTTGGACTTTACTGGCAATTTTTCACTTAAATATATATTAACTTTGATCGCACTGTGATCACTATTTCCAGCTAGTTTGACAACACTCACATCTCTCACTAGGTCCTTGGTAGCCTCTCCTCCAGTTGGTTCCATAAGTGACTATTATAGGGCTCAGTCATTCAGAGTATCAAGAAATTTAACATTTTTGTTGTGACTTTTACCATGATGCACTTATCCAGTGAATATGGAGGTAACTGAAGTCACCCATTATTAAAAACTTACTCATTTGGATGCCTGACTGATTTCATTATTCATCTCAAGATCACCCTGAGCATTTTTGCCCGGTGGATGATAGCATGTCCCCAGTACTAACTTACTTTTGGAGCCTTGTATTGTCACTCACAGTACTTCTGAGGATGAGTCTGCCCCTTTTAGGATTTCTAGTCTGCTTGACACTATGCCCTCTTTAATGTACAGAGCAACACCACCTCTAGTATGACCTTCCCTGTGCTTCCTATAGAGTTTATATCCAGAAATGACCATATCCCACTGATTCTCTCCATTTCCATTATGAAATGGAGAGAATGGAAATGAACAGTATCTAAGTTCTCTTTTAAAACTAGCCACTCCAACCCTCCCATCTTTGCTCAGAGACATCTAACATAGAAGCACCTATACACAGAGTCCCTTCCCAGATATCTCAGGCATGTGCATTTTCTGCTATGGCCCTTAGGCCTTTTTGACTGGCTATCATGTTTCATGGCCTATGGCCTATTTCCTTTCCATCCCCATTTGGGCAATCAGAAACGTTTTCACCTTTATCCCCTAGGAATGATTTCGCCCTAACTGGATGCTTCGCAGCTCCTGTCAGCTTACTTCCAGGGTTCAGTTTAAAAGCTGCTCTGCCACCTTTTTTATGTTAAGTTCCAGCCATCTGGTTCCATTCTGGTCCAAGTGGGGTCTATCCCTCTTGTACAGGCCCAGCTTTTCTGAAAATGTTTGCCAGTGCCTAACAAATCTGAACCCCTCCTCCCTGTACGATCATCTCATCTACACATTGTAGTAGGAGATCACTCGTGACCGAGTAAGATTGTCTTCCAGAATAAAATTACAAAAAGAAAATTATAAAAGGAGGAAATTCTAAAAAATTGTGTAGACTCTAGCGATGGGTCCGTAAGTGACTGTGGAGGCCAATTCTAGATCCACACAGCTTCCCACAGTGAGGACACAGGTTACCAGATGGAAGATGGTCCTGTAAAGGATTCATTTGACAATTAGAGATGTTACCTTTGGCTCATGCGGGTGAGAGTGGGACCGAACTAGGTCTGGCTCGCGCCCGTGCAAGGCCCGCACAAGCCTACCTGAGGCCGGGCGGCAGCTCGCCGGCTCAGCTCTCCGTGGCTCTCCGCCCACGCCGCCCGCACTGGTCCCAGCGCGTCACTTCCGGCGCGGCGGAAGTGATGCAACGGGACCCTGCTCCGGCGCGCTGGACCCCCGCGCTATGTTTTTGGCAGGGGAAACCAAGGCAACAGGGCTGTTTAAGCCCTGTTGCCCTGGTTCCCCCCGCCAAAAACATAGCGCGGGGGTCCAGCGCACCGGCCGCGCCAGAAGTGACGCGACGGAGGACCGACCGACTTGACCGGCGCCGGCAGCTTGAGCGGCACGGAGAATGCTCCACGCCGCTCAGAAGATCGAGCACGGGGGGCCGCTGCCACATAGAGGCGAGCCGCGGAGAGCCGAAAGCCCCCCCCAGGTTCATGTAACTTCCCTATTTGACATGCTTTTCGCTCGCTTAGCACATTTCTTCCTTTCACCTTGCACTTGGGCTTCTTCAAAGTCCATGAGCCTTTGTGAAAGGCCAACCTCCATTTAGATTGTTCATGGGCCAGAGCTTCCCAGTTTTCGATGTTTATATTGCATTTTTTTAAGATTAGTCTTAAGAACATCTTTAAACCTTTTATACTGACCACCGATATTCTGCTTTCCATCCTTGAGTTGGGAATAAAGTAACTGCTTTGGGAGATGGCAGTCAGACATTCGAACAACATGACCGGTCCATTGAAGTTGGCGTTGAAGGATCATTTTTTCAACACTAGTAGTCTTAGCTTTTTCCAGTACACCAGTGCTTCTCAAATAGTGGGGCGGGCCCCCCAGGGGGGGGCGCGAGGCTCCGTAAAGGGGGGCTCGTTTGACCTCAGTTAAAAGTTTTTTTTAATATTGTGTTCCTTTAAATCCTGTGCTCCTTTAAATCTTTTCTGCTACAGTTAATAAAGCTATTCTTTGTTGTAAATTGATCCACATTTCTTTCTTTTTTTATTCTCTTATACGTTAATAAGGATACAGTGTTATGCAGAGGTGTACTTATAACAATTTTATAGACAAATGATACTATATACAGTCGCGCGGGGGGCGCGAAATGTTTTCTTCTTCCTAGGGCGGGCATGACAAAAAATAATTGAGAAGCACTGCAGTACATTGACATTTGTTGGCCTATCTTCCCAAGTAATTCACAGGATTTTCCGGAGGCAACGTTGATGAAATGTAGCTCAGCTTGTCTGAGCGTGGAAAGCTAACCAGGGTCAGGCCTGGTTATTACTTGGATGGGAGACCCCTCCTCTAGTTTCCTGCATTGAGCAGGGGGTTGGACTCGATAGCCTTGTAGGCTCCTTCCAACTCTATGATCTATGAAATCTATGAAATCTTTCAAGGAGGTGGAAGTGATGTTTATGGATAGTCCATGTTTTGCAGGCATACAATAGAGTTGGTAATACAATGACTTCATAAACCAGCGTTTTGGTCTTCTTACAGATATCCCGATCCTCAAACACTATGTTTCATTTGAGAAAATGCGGCATTTGCGGAGCTCAAACAATGCTGGATTTCACTGTCAATGTTAGCTGTAACAGAAAGATAGCTGCCAAGATAGAGGAAATGATTGACATTTTCCAGTATTGCCCCGCCAAGCTGGATAGATGGCATCACCAAAGGGTTAACTTGCACTTGCTGATGAAGCATTTTGGGGTTTTTTATGTTAAGTGAGAGACCAAGTTTTTCGTATGCTTCTGCAAAAGCTTTTAGGATAGTTTGGAGATCATCCTCTGAATGTCCGGAGACCACATTGTCATCAGCATACTGAAGTTCCACAACAGAGGTTGTAATTACCTTGCTTTTTGCTTTCAGCCTACTGAGATTAAAAAGCTTTCCATCTGTTCGAGATATAATTCCCACACCAGTGGGAAGTTTCCCCTCGACAAGATGTAAAATCATGGCGATGAAAATAGCAAATAATGTTGGGGTGATAACAACATCCCTGTTTAACAACTGATCCCACTTTAAATGGAGCACCATGAGAGCCGTTGTTGTCCAAAACCGTTGCCGTCGTGTTGTCATGGAGAAGTCGCAAGATGTTCACAAATTTATTGGGGCATCCAATTTTCATAAGGATAGTCCAGAGAGCCGTTCGGTCTACAGTATCAAAGGCCTTAGCCAAATCCATAAATGCCATATAAAGGGGTTGATTTTGCTCCTGGCATTTTTCTTGGAGCTGACGTGCAGTAAAAATCATGTCTACTGTCCCTCTAAAAGGGCGGAAACCATATTGAGATTCAGGGATAGAAATAGAAATAGATAGAAGACAGATTGCAAGAATCCTAGCAAATATTTTAGCTGCGGTAGCTAAGAGAGAAATGCCCCAATAGTTTCCACAGTCTGTTCTATCACCCTTCTTAAAGAGAGTGATAATTATGGCATCCCTGAAGTCTTCTGGGATCTCTTCTCTTATCCAGATTTTTTCGATGAGTTTATGAAGATGTTGTACAAGTTCGGGGGGGCCCTCTTTAAAGATTTCAGCAGGAATCCCATCTGGTCCACTAGCTTTGTTATTCTTCATTTGATTAATGGCTTTTATAACTTCATCCAAAGTGGGGAGTATTGCAAGTTCCGCTCTAATTTGTTTTTGCGGGATTTGCGAAAAAATCTCATTATCCACCTTAGATTTATGATTTAAAAGATCATAATAATGCTCTTTCCAACGCAGTGCAATAGTGTCTTTTAAGAGTTTGGTGCCATCTTTTGATTGTAAAGGGTTTGTACCATAGGTTTTTGGTCCATAAATGGCCCTTGTGGCCTTAAAAAAGCCCCGTGCATCATGAGATTCTGCAAGTTGTTGAATTTCTTCAGCTTTCTTTTTCTATCAAGCGTTCTTAAGTTCTCTTGTTCTTCTTTGGACCTCAGCCTTTGCACTGGTGTAGATTTTTTTCTTGGCAGCGCAATTAATATCATTTTGCCATATTTGGAAGGCTTTCCCTTTTTGGTCAATTATATATTTAATCTCATTATCATTTTCATCAAACCAATCCTGATGTTTCTTAGTTTAATATCCAATCGTTTGTTCACAAGCTGCAGTAATGGAGGTTTTCAGCTTAGACCAATGGTCCTCAATGTTATCAGGAGGTTCCATAGGTAGATGTTCCTTAAGAAATGATTGAAGACGAGTTTGCTTAATAGGATATTGAAGGGCGTGGATGTTCATTTTACGCCTTGGTTTCCTTCCTTGAAGCCTACGTTGGGGAACAATGTTGATAACCATAGTGGACCAGATTAGTCTATTTCTACACATTGAAATGCCTCATCTATGATCTATGAATCTATGAATCTTCGTCTGTTGTGGGGGTTCAGTGTCGGTAATACAGTGGGCCTTCTAGTTCATAGCCAGAAACTGGTCAGCAGTAGTTTGGAAGGGTTTGGGGCCTAGTCAGTCTGTGGAATGTCAAGGCCAGTATGGGCTCATCACTAGGGATGTATTTAGAGCCCTACCTGGGCTCGAAGCTCTCCGCGGCTCAGTCCTCCACTGCGGCGGTGGCCCGATCCCGCTCACGCCACTCGAGCCGCTGCCGCTGCTGGACCCGCCGCCGCCGCAGCCGCCGCTGGACCCTGCTGCTGCTGGACCCACTGCCGCCACTGGACCTGCCGCCGCCACCCGTCGCATCACGTCCGGCGTGCTGGACCCCCGCTCTCTGTTTTTGGTGGGGGGAAACAGGGCAAAATGATGGATTATATCTGGACTGGCCGATTTGGAATCTTTCTACAGCACAGTAGGAATTATAATTAACTGTAAGTTGAATGTGGGTATATCTGGGAGGCAAAGAAGATAAGAAGTGCTAATTGGAAGGAGGGCTATAATTCTTTTATGTGCAGTGGAATTTTGGAAGTACAAGGGCAATATGACTTCAGCATTTATGTTGCTCTGGAAAAAGTTGGAAAACAATATTCTAAATAAACTGGAAAGAAGAATCCAAGGTTGGGATGTAAACTTTGAAGTAGACTTAACAAAAAAAAGACTAGAATTGGACACTACACAGGAGGAGAAAGAAGTAATTAAGGATGTTGGAGACTTTCCAGAAATTCACAGAGGCGCTGAAGTTTTAACTGGACTGAATTTGTTTAAGGAGAATGCTCGGAGAAAAGTTATGACGCAGTTTTTAAAACCCAAGATGGCGAATGCTGAGATTCACAGAGGCTCTGAACTCGGGACTGGACTGAATGTGCCTAAGAAAATTTATGAAGCCGGTGAGCAAGATTATCCATTTGACAGAGGGAAATATGAGCTTTTTAAAAAAAAATCTGATTTTGTTTTGACTGGGAAAAGATACAAGGTTGTTGTTTATTGAATTATTCAGATAAAGGGATTGCCTATATGATTTGTATGGACATTAAACAATTAAGAAAAGGGATTGCTTATATGATTGGTCTGGATTTCAAATATAAATGATGTAAGAGAAAATATTATTATTAAGATATAAGCATATTAGGTCTGTTTGGAAATATTTACTTAAAAATGTCTTTTTAATCTTGTGTGGAAGATTTGACATATTGAAGGGGAAGGTTGTTCTTTGTTTTTGTTTTTTGGAGGTTTTCTTTTTTCTTTTTTTGTCTTTTACAAGTAGAATGATGACTTAGTTATGTGCTTCTGTTGTTTGGTTAGCTGTTACTTACTTTTTAACTTTCAAACTTTTCTTTAAAAAAAAAAGATATCTTTAAAATTAAAAGTGAAGTGGTTTATGGATAGATAGAAAGAAACAAGGAGTAAATGTACTATACTAGAGAGGGATTCTTAATATTCTTAATAATGGGATTTTAAATTGGATTAAAATGTTGCTTTGCTTTTGGTTTGCCGTAACTGAATGTGAGGTTTTGTTAACAGAAAATGTTGTAAGGATAACTGTGGTTTGCTTAAGCTGTGGAGAAGACTGGAAGTCCTTTTTAATTGTGTATATTGTTTGTTATATATGTGTTTTTGTGTTTGTATGAAATGAAATTTAAAAATTCACAAACCAGATGCAACTTCGACCTTGCAGAGATAGAAGCTGGCAGCCTTAACAGGAGAAGGGAGGGGTGATTTGCAGAGGTGTTACTCTGGTTTGAGTCTCACCCCTGAAGGATAGAAAGGAAACACCCAGGTGGGATAGGGGCCTCATGGATGGGCTACCTCCCCTGTCAATTAGTAGTTTGGGAGGAGGGTTAAGATGCCCACACCTTTGCTTTTAAGCCAGTGCTTAGCGTCCAGAGCCTTTGCTGGGAACATCTCAGTCGTCTTCCCTGTCTGCATCTTTCTGTTCAGATTTATCACCGACTGAGCTATTGGGAGCACTCTGCACTTGGATTCTATCTAATTTGAACTTTCTTCTCTTTGGACTTTTACTGTCAAGAATCTGCCATGAAAAGGACTGTTATACTTTTCATAGATTGTGCATTCTTGTGGCTATGGATGTGTCTTCATCAAGGAGCCCAGAGCCCGGCTGGCTTGGGGCTAATCCCTGATTTCTGGACATTCCTATGCTTCTACCCATGTGGCATAGAGATCCCAAAGCTGGGAGATTTGGATATTGGAATCTGTATGTGCGGAAGTACTTTGGACTCAAGTATGATCTTGTTTTGGACCCTTATTGTCTAGAGGCCTGGACTCACAGTACCCAGAGGGGCCAACCCAAGTGGCAAGGTTGGTCTTGACCTCTGTGGAGGTGTGCATGCAGGCCCTCTTTTAGAATCCCTTCCCTTGTCTCATGAGCAATAGGGCTCAGATCCTTCCCCTGTCAGAGGAGCAACTAGGAGTTGTTCAGATCCTAAGGCCAAGACGCACAGCACCCCAGAGGTTCCAGCTCAGTGGCAAAGTTGGCTCAGCTCTTTATGGGTGTGTGTGGGTAAGTCAGGCCTGTTCCTAGGATCCCTTCCCTTGTTGCAGGAGCTTCTGGAATTGACTCCGATCCTTCCCTTGTCTGAGGAGCATTTGGGAATTGGCTCCGGTCATTTCCCTTGGGGTGGAATGTCGGGGAATTTGGTCCCTAAGAGACATTCCAGTCCCCTACCTTGATGTGGAACAATTTCAAGAGCCTGTAGCAAAATGCTATCAACTCAACTATATGATCTCTGAAGACTGTAACCATTAAGCTTATGCTGTAGGATTTGCTGTAATAAAAGGACCTCACAGATTTGGAGTCTCCAGCGTCAGAGTGCTAGAATGCGTGATTGCAGGACCGGGCCCCCGACACCTGTCTAGCTGGCCTTGCATGTGGAACAGATAGGATTCTAGACAAAGCTACCTTGGTAGTCCTTGCTTTCAACCTCCTACCTAGCAACCTAAATTTGGTTTTCAGGACCTCACAACTACATTTCCCCACATCATTGGTACCAACATACACCATGATCACTGACTCCACCCCAGCACTATGTACAAAGCCAGCTAGATGGTGCATGATATCTGCAACCTTCACACCAGGCAGGCAATTTACCATGTGGTCTATATCCCCATCACAAATGCAGCTATCTACTGTATGTTTCTAGTGATCACATCTTCCCTCTACCACAAGCCCACCACCACCCAGAGGCATATAACCACAGTGTGAGAGGATATTTGTTCATCTTCCAAGGAATGGGTCCCTTCTAAGGGATCAATTCCCTCTTGCTCAGAATGATGCCCTCCTTCCCAAAGACCCCCGTGCTCCAAGGCAGCAGAAGGGCTGTCATCCAAGGACTGTGACACCACTACCAGGTTCCCGAAGGTCTCATCCACGAAGCTCTCTGCATCTCCAGGACAGCAACCCTGGCTTCAAGGAAACAAATTTGCTCCCTGTGAGCCAGGAGCTCATTGCACTGAGCACACACCCACGACTTCTATCCAGCTGGCAGATAATCATACGTGTGACAGTCTGTCTGTGCTGTCACTAGATGGCCCCCACACCCCTGCTGGCATTCTACCTGCATAGCTGTTTCTTTTATTGTTGTTATTGGCTTTTGTTAATAACCTAGTTATTTACTAGGAAAAGGCAGAGAAGGGTCGACTGCCCTTGCCTTGCTGCTAAACTCTCACGGGTGCTTAATTTGTGTGTATGCTTAGTTTCTTTTTACGTTGACACTTTGTCACTGGGGCTGAAATGCTTTGTCACAGGGGCTCCCTGTGCTTCTGTTCTGTACCGCCATGTCTGTCAAAGAAATAGCAGGTTGAACTATGTTAACCAGAGGTGTCAATTAGACAATGTTACAGCTGACTCATCCTC
Organism: Shinisaurus crocodilurus; assembly: GCA_021292165.1. Lineage (NCBI taxonomy): Eukaryota > Metazoa > Chordata > Lepidosauria > Squamata > Shinisauridae > Shinisaurus > Shinisaurus crocodilurus. The sequence continues at coordinate 117,601,908 of CM037876.1, read as the reverse complement.
AAGGCCTGCTTTTCAGTCTGAGAGCAACCTAACTCCTATAGGGAAGAGTTGGCCAGCCTGAGCACCATTCTCCAACATTCTTCATGTTGCTGCTGCTGCTGCTGTCTCTGGGACCTGACTGTTTGGCTGCCTTGGCCTATACCTCTTGCCTTTGGGTTCCAGCTGGCTGACAGCATGTTTCCTCTTGACCTGAAGCCATAATCCTGTTACTAGTTGGGATGCCAACCACCAGGAAACCTTGAGAGTTTGCTTGCCTTTGCACAGCAGCAACCAGTGCGAGATGTCTGTACACGTGGAACTGCCGCTCTACATGCACATAGGCTCCTATCACATGGGGAAACTGATTGCTGGATCAGGGTCTTAGGACATTGGGGTAGGAACACATAAGGAACCTTATGTGTTCCTTATAGTGAAGTCATGTAAGTGTGTAAAAACACTTCAGTGCTGTCTGTAAAATCCCTGCCAAAAAAGGAATGGACTCCAACTGCTTTTTCTCAAATGCCCTTTCTCTAAACCTCTCTCCAAATAGTACCAAGGAAGAATGTTTGATATGAGACCAGCAGGAATCAAAGGGAAGGTTTATGGGGATCATGTTTTTTTTAAAAAGATTTGGGTCCAAAGGGCATAATCTAGAGTTTGGCATAGTCTAGGGCTTCAGTACTAGAGGAATGCAGTATTAAGATGACTTCATTACATTTTCAGAGGTGTTAGCTATCTTCTGTTTTAATGCAATGTTTCCTTGCATCACATGAATACCATTAGCTTAGGCTCAGGGTGTTGCTGCCCTGCAAATGTGGTCTAGTGTGAGTTATGTTTATGGGCAACAAGGATTTCTGGTGCTATGTTTAGTAAGAGAATTCAAAGGTTAAATAGCATTGTCCTTTCTTCATTCATTCTGCATGGGTACATGAAAGTCTCACCCCAAGAGCATTGCTGAAGGGCTGGATAGAAACGCTCTGTTTAAAATACGACAAATGGCTACAATATACCACTTTCCCCCAACCTGGTGCCCTCCAGATGTGTTGGTCTGCAGCTCCCATAACTGCCAGTGAGCATGGCCCTGCCGACGGGGATTATGAGAGTTGCAGTCCAAAGTTGCTGGAGGGCACCAGGTTGGGGAAGGCGACAATATGCTATTTTGTTCATTTCAAAGGCAGCCTAAAACCCACTTGTTCTCAGCTTGCTTTATTCTTTAGGTCAGTGTTCTCCAACCTTGGGTCCCCAGATGTTTTTGGCCTACAACTCCCAGCATGCCCCAGCCAGCATACCATATTCCCCGAGTGTGCACGAGTCCCGATGCTGCTGCGGGCCCCTGTCCCTCCGCGGCCATTTCTGATCTGAGATGACAACAGGCAGGCTTCTGCCGCTGCCACGTACCGGCGAGGGAATGGATTCTCGCTGTGACCTCTGACTTCAGACTGGAGAGAGCACCAAGGGGGTATCTTCTGCGGGGATTCCTTTGTGGGGGGAGTGGGGCTTGGCGCCTAGGCCCCACCCCTGGAGGAACCCCAAGGGTCTGCATGGACCAGAGGCTCTGCACCCCTGTTCTATAGTTCTGAATTTTAAATGTCTCAAGACCTATTTCTTTACACAGGCTTTCCCTGAGGCAGGACCCCAGCCAGCCAGCCAGAGTTTTATATTGCTGATCAGAGTTTATTTTGTTTTTGTACTTCATGGTTATATTTTAGTGTTGATGTTGCCATTATGTTCACTGTTTCAATAATTTTGTTGGGAAGTGGTATATAAATTTGTGAAACAAACTAATAATTCAAATAATTCTGCCGCGCCGCCAGGACACGCCGCGAGCACCCCACCTGGCTCTCAGGGTGCTCGTGAGCTCTGGTGAGCACCCCCCGCCGCTCGTCCCTCTGCTCGCCTCCCCGACGAGCATTTTCGTAAAGCCGGAAGTGACGCAATGGGAGAACCATCCTGGTTCTCCAGCGCTGCTCTTTATGCAAATACCATGGTAAAGTACCTTAAAACAGCCGCGAATAGCAAATCCTGGCCATTTTAAGGTACCTACTTTACCATATTATTTACGTTAAAAGAGCAGCACCGGAGAACCAGGAAGTAACGTGGGCCCGGGCCGCACAGCAGGAGGTGAGTGGTGGGCGACCCCTTCCCCTGGTCCGTGGAAAAATTTATTCCACGGAACCCGGTCCCTGGTCCCAAAAAGGTTGGGGACCGCTGCTCTAGATGCCTTCTGAGTCCCTCTAGGGAAGTCGTGCTGCTGGGGGCAGGGCTGGGACTGGAGAGACCACAGGATACTGTGTAGCCTGGCCTCCCCCCCCCCCAATGCCCCATTTCCCTTCTCCCCAGAGTTGCTATAAGCAGACAGGAAAGCCTGCATCAGTTCTCCCAAATTTAAACTTGCCTCCAAACTATTTCTTTACACACACACACACACCAGCAGCAGCAGCTGGAGGGTGTCACCTTCTGAAGGTTGGAGAGAGATTCCAAGTAATCCAGGGACATTAATTGTATTTTGCCAAATCCCTGACCTCTATCTGGCAATACTATAGTGATAGGGTGCTTCCAGTTGGAGGGCTCCTGGCACTACCAATGAGAAGGCACTGTGCCTCCAATCTTTTCTTTCTTAACAGATTTTCTGCAATAAGAGAAAACATGGAAGCAGTGGGAAATACAGGAAGGTGGCAGACACTGTCACCTGGACCCCCTGTAAAATCCTGTGAATGAGGCAGGGTGAGGGCGCCATAAAAGCCTCATCTAGAAGCACCCATTCTCAGTAATCAAGATGGCTAAACTCATAGCACCATGTACATTTCTCTAGATTTGAAAAAAAAAAAAAGTTAACTCACTTAATTTATTGGTAAATTGTCTTATGATGAAGCTCAGAATAATTGCAATGAAAGCCTGACATTCACATTATCACTATCATAATTACTTGCCTTATGATTGTTCTTTCAATGAATGCCCAGTAATTTAATAATAATAGAGGATATAAATAATTTAACTAAAATTTGGTAGATCCATCTCATTTACAAATGAGAACATGACATCTCCCTTTTCTAGTCACCTTGTACTACCCCACTATAGCTGGCATCAGATGAAATGCTTCTTTCAGCCAAATGCATTTGAATAATTACACTGGGGTTTCTTTAGCAGTAATCAGTGAGCCAGTGTGGCGTAGTGGTGAGAGTGTTGGACTGGGGCTCTGGAGATCCGGGTTCTAGTCCCCGCTCGGCCATACTCACTGGATGACTTTGGGCCAGTCACTGACTCTCAGCCAGGGATGGGGACTCGGCAGGGATGTTGAAGAGTCCTTGGTCTCGAGTCACGAGTCGAGTCACGAGTCCTTGGACCCAAGTCTCGAGTCCGAGTCCTTGGTCCAAAATGGTGACTCACGAATCCAGAGTCACTCCCAAAACTGACTCCACGAGTCCCTATTAAAATCAATGGGGTTTTCCCCCAACAAAATAAGGCTACTTCAGATGTGTGGCTTAAATACATTCTAGGCCCAAGTGTGCCTTTTTATTTCAAAACTCTGCAACTGATTTTGGTAAGAACAGATCAGGCAGAAAACCCCAAAATAACCAGGCAGGCAGAGGAGGCAGGGAACTCCAAAGCAGGCAGGCAGAGGCAGCCAAACCCAAAATGTCTGACCCTAACCCTAACCCCCCACAACAACACATCAATCAAAATAAATCTTGACACACTGTTGGGGCTGCACTCCTGGTAGCCGTCCATAGTGGCCGAGCAGCGGCACACCTTGCTTCCATGCGGCATGCACTCTTCGCCGGCAATCACGCTCCTCTCCACTCCTTCTGGCACAGCCCAGGGATGTTGACGAGTCCTTGGTCTCGAGTCCCGAGTCGAGTCTCGAGTCCCATTAAAAATATTGGGACTCGATTGGGACTCGAGTCAGAGGGGGGACTCAGTCCGACTCACGAGTCGAGTCCTCGAGTCTGAGTCCCCATCCCTGGGACTCGGACTCCAGGTCTCGACTCGTGAGTCGGACTGAGTCCCCCCTCTGAATCGAGTCAGACTCGAGTCCCAATATTTTTAATGGGACTCGAGACTCGACTCGGGACTCGAGACCAAGGACTCGTGTTCCAAAATCGTGTTCCTCAAATGCAACATGGATAGGTTTTAGGAAGTACAGCAAGTTTAAAAATCATTCCCTAAAATGCAACCTTTCAGACATTTTGGGTTTGGCTGCCTGGTCTGTTCTTGCCAAAATCAGTTGCAGAGTTTTGAAATAAAAAGGCACACTTGTGCCTAGAATTTATTTAAGCCACACATCTGAAATAGCCTTATTTTGTTGGGAAAACCCCCCATTGATTTTAACAGGGACTCGTGGAGTCAGCTTTGGGAGTGACTTGTGACTCATGACTCATGAGTCACCATTTTGGACCAAGGACTCGGACTCGAGACTCGGGTCCAGTGACTCGACTCGTGACTCGAAACCAAGGACTCTTCAACATTCCTGCTCTCAGCCTATCCTACCTCACAGGGTTGTTGTGGGGATAAAATGGAGAGGAGGATGATGATGATTATGTAAGCCACCTTGGGTTCCTTGCAGGAAAAAAGGCGGGGTATAAATATAATAAATAAATAAATCAGTAAAAGACAAGGAAAAAGCATGTCCCCTTTGAAACACTCTTCACTGAATTTCATTTCACTTGTACAAATCTTGTAACACATTTGCAAGCAGAAGAAGCTTTTAAGCAATAGGCATTTTTAAGAGAATCATATACTCAAGCTGGTTCATATTTGAGCAGTGAAAGAGTTAGTGCCCTGTTTTAAAAGCTGTTTCATGAAATGGTGTGTCAGCATAACAGGATTGTTCCATTAGAAAATCTTAATGGAAAAATCAGTCCATCTCTGTAGTGAAGGAGATTAGAAGTTTTCCACCCTATTTTAGGGGTGTGGGCCCATTTAGACAATATAAATAAATCATGATAAAGGGTGGCAATTTTTTAAATTTATTTTTTTACTTTGTTATGAATCAGGATCACTTCTGAACAGAGGCCATTCAGCTTGCTAAAAAAAGCTAATTCCCCAAACTTGAATCACCTTAGCCAGTTTTGGGTGTTAGGTCATTCAGCTTGTCGATAAATCTCTGTTCAGAACTGATGTTGATTCATGACAACTTTATTTTACAACATGTGTATACCAAAAGGCAAATTCCATGTTAGGCATAATTAGGAAAGGAGCTGAAAATAAAACTGCCAATATCATACTGCCCTCATATAAATCTGTGGTGCAACCACACTTAGAATACTGTGTACAGTTCTGGTTACCACACCTAAAAAAGGATATTGTAAAGTTGGAAAAAGGGCAACTAAAATGATCAAGGGGCTGCAGGAACTCTGCTATGGAAAGGTTACAACATCTGGGATGGTTTAGCTTAGAAAAAAGGTAAGGGTAGTCATGATAAAGGTGTACAAAATTATGCATGGTGTGGAGAAAGTGGAACCCAGGGTCAGCCCATGAAGGGGGTTGGTGGGAGATTCAGGACATAAAAGGAAGTATTTATTCACATAGTGCATAGTTAAACTATATAATTCACTTCCACAAGATGTAGTGATAGCCACCAATTTGGATGTTGCACTCATGTCCTGCTTTTAGGTTTCCCATGGGCAGCTGGCTGGCCACTGTGTGAACAGAATGCTGCACTAGATGGACCCTTTGTCTGATCCAGCATGGCTCTTCTTACGTTCTTAAATGATATTGTCCTCACAATAACAGAGCTGTTTAGGGTATTATACAGGGCTGGTGCCAGCACCAAGCATCTTTAGGCAGATACCAGGCCCAAGCACCCCACTGGCGACATCTGTCCTGCACCCCCGCCTTTTAAAACATTTTGCAGTCACTAGCAGATTTCTCAGCATCCTCCAGGTGGCTTTCCCTCCCCCCCCTTTACCACTATTGCATCCTCCAGGTGACTTTCCCTCCCCCCCGGGTCAGGCCTGGTTATTACTTGGATGGGAGACCCCTCCTCTAGTTTCCTGCATTGAGCAGCGGGTTGGACTCGATAGCCTTGTTAGGCTCCTTCCAACTCTATGATCTATGAAATCTAAGAGAGCCATGTTTCTTTTTCCCATAGCACACCAGTTTCTTGGACATTGTGGGCAAACTAATATGGCAGCTGGAAGCCACCCAAACAAGAGCTATGTTTCTGCTGCTGCTGCCTTGGCCTGCAGCACCAGTGGCAAGAAGTTTTTTTTAGGGCTGTGCACGGCCCCTCTGATCTGATTCCGATTCCAATCTGTGTAATCGGGATTGGGCCCGATTATGACTCTGTCCAATCTGTATCTATCCCGATCCAATTACGATTACGTGGAATTGATTATGGTAACAGAATCAATTCCGTCTAGTTTTTTCCATAGACTTGCATGGGGGGGGGGGGAATGTCTTCTTCATTTTAAGATAGAAACATGAAACTTGGTGAAAACCTACTGGGGAAAAACAGGTGGGGTGGGGGACAACCCACCCACAACTAATTCTTACCATCTGGCATAGATGCCTGCAACTCTAACAAATCTCCATAGCATGTTGAGGACTGCACTGTGCCACATTTGGTATCATAGAGCAGCTATAATTGGGAAAGCAGCACCTGTTTGATCCCCCCCCCCCCATCATAGAGCTATTTCAGGCACAAGGGCCTCTCTCAGAAAAGAAGGTGGCAAGCCTTTTAGAGTGTAGGCACTTTCTCATGTATGCTCTCCATTTTTGATGAGAGTTTAAAAAGCACTGGTATGTCAGAAGCTGAGGAAGCACCTTTTGAGACAGGCAAATGTGTTAATTGCTGCCCCTAATATTGTCCTTTTGTTGAAATTCCTTAGGTCATGTATTTCAACCAGCAGGCACCAGTTTGGAGTTTGCCTCTCTGCCATTTTTGGCACTGCCCCCCCCCTTTGCCTCTTCTCAAACTATATCACATAGAAAGGAACAAGCACCACACTAGCCATAAGCAACCATGTATTATTCTGGTTGCCATAATTGTTCCATATACAGGCACTGTGTCTTCAAGGCCAGGCTGGGCAGGGAACAGAAGTTGTTGGACTCCAACTCCCACTAGCCTCAGCCAGCACTGCCAACAGGCAGGGATTACGGAAGTTATAGTCCAACATCTGGAGGGCCACAGGTACCACACCCGCTTTAAACACTGCATTACAGGTTGAAATTCAACAGGAGTAGCTATTTCCATCATTACATCTCCATGCTGAGAAATGCTAAACACTACTGAGTGTCTGACTGGTCCATAGATGCTCAGGACAATCCTTATACTTACTAATGCGGTACACTACTCTGATCCTAAAAGATTTTTCACATACTACCAGTATTAAGGGAATAGCACCATAATGCAACCAACCAACCAGACACTTTTAACGTTTTACTATTTCTGGTATCAATTCCCATAAATCTACAACCAGAGCCTCTACTTTTCACCAGTGCATTGTTTACTTTCCCAGGATCATATCCATGACCAATGAAGAAAATGTTTGCTATTGCTTTATGATCAGTAGTATCTCAGTACATAATGCCCCAGCACCCAAGAAACAAGACATCTTTACTACAAATTTAGAACAAATTATACCAAAAATGTATCCAAATTCATTTATAACTAATGTTTAAAATGTGTATATGAATTTTTTAAAAAGTTCTTATTAAATGCATAACTTTTTTTTTTTAAATTTAACTACCAAGTTGCCATGCTGCACAATCTTATGCATGTATGCTCAGAAATGTCCCACAATGTTCGATAGGCTTACTCCCAAGTAAGTATGTATAGCATAGGATTGCAGCCTCAGTTGTATTTTGCGAGGACGTTTGAGTTTGCCCAAGATCAGGATATAAATAAATTAGATAAAATCTGTTTTTCTACCACTGGGGCTATGGAAGCCAAGTTTCTGTTCATCTTCCATGTTGAAAGCAGCATCGGCTTCATCGGTAGCCCACCAGGACGACCACTGGAGTCCAGACAGCGGTTCATTATTACCGCCTCTTTCCCCAAGAGCGCGCCTTGCAAGGGAGAGCAGAGCAGATTGGGAGGAAAGGAGGGGTCGGAGATGGAGGCAGACTGGCTCCTATATGCAGATAAGGAGGCACTGCAGGGCATTGTGGGGGAATGAGGAGTGGGGTGTTCCTCGGGTTCGGAGGTGTCGGAGCACCCGCGAGCCTCACCCAGGGGTCTGGTGAGGGTGTCCGGCTGTCTCCAAGCATGGGTGGGGAGAAAGCGTTGGGTGTCCAGGTTTGCAGTGTCCTGGAAACACTGCAGTGTGTGGGGGGGTGGGTGGGTCTGGCGATGGGCATAAAGAAAAGCATACTTACCTGGCAGGGGAGACACCATGATCATGAAGGAGGTTTTCCAGGGTGAGCCTCATCCATTGTAAGGGATCCATTAAAATGGAAAGAAAGCTGTCTGGAAGCTACTGATAGCTTTGCTGCCACTATTAGTGATGGAAGTGGAGGGGACAATGGTGGGAAAAAGGGGATGGAGCCTACATAAGAGGGTGCCCATCACCAACTCTCAAGGCATCCTCAAATATGGATATAGCCTTGGCATCATGTGGTTCCTGACTGATCCCCTGAAATGTAGTGGCAACACAAAAGTATGTACTTTGGAGGGAGGGGGAGATGTTCTTCAGAGTCCTTTCCCAGTCTACTAGATGTTCCTGCTACCACTACAATCAACAGCTCCCAGACCTTAGAACTCTCAAATGGGTGTCAGAGACACTGTGTGGGACAGAGTGATTTATGCAGTCCTCCTGCAGGTGCTGCTGCCTCACCAGGTCCGCAGCTTTCGCCCTCCGGAGCTACCACTGTTCCACAAGTTAGCTACTTATACTTATTAGTGAGTTGTTTCCAGAAGCGCTTTTTACTCCCCCTGCCTGGTTTGCTGGCTGTGGTTCTTTAGATTGTAATCTTGTTACAGGCCTGTGGTTCACGTTGGCTCAGCTTGACTGGGCGTAGAAAGCTAAGCAGGGTCAAGCCTGGTTATCACTTGGATGGGAGACCCCTCCTCTAGTTTCCTGCATTGAATAGGGGGTTGGACTCGATAGCCTTGTAGGCTCCTTCCAACTCTATGATCTATGAAATCTATTCATGCAATAGTAACATCTTCTTTGGGTTACTTAATGAGCTCTGCATTGGGCTGCTCTTTTTAAGAAAAGTTCCATTCCCCCCCCCCTTTTTGAAAGGAGTAGACGATTGTCTCATACCTGGTGGAACTGCACTAGCTGCCAATTTGCTTCCAAGCCCAACACAAAGTGCTGATTCTTATTTGTGAAGCCATTAATGGTTTGGGTCCTGGGTACTTCGTTCAGGCATCACCTTGACACATATACTTCTCTGTTTGTCAGGGATGGGGACTCGGACTCGAGGACTCGACTCGTGAGTCGGACTGAGTCCCCCCTCTGACTCGACTCGGACTCGAGTCCCAATATTTTTAATGGGACTCGAGACTCGACTCGGGACTCGAGACCAAGGACTCGTCAACATCCCTGCTTGATGCCACCTGCAGGTGCTGCCTGGACCCAGTTGCAGTAACAATCCAAGTTTATTTTTTAAAATCATTTTCCTAATGCAACCTTTCAGACATTTTGGGTTTGGCTGCCTCTGCCTGCCTGCTTTGGAGTTCCCTGCCTCCTCTGCCTGCCTGGTCTTGTTGGGTTTGTCTGCCTGGTCTGTTCTTGTCAAAATCAGTGGCAGAGTTTTGAGATAAAAAGGCACACTTGTGCCTAGAATTTATTTAAGCCACACATCTGAAATAGCCTTATTTTGTTGGGGAAGAACCCCATTGATTTTAATAGGGACTTGTGGAGTCAGCTTTGGGAGTGACTCGGGACTCGGGACTCGTGAGTCACCATTTTGGACCAAGGACTTGGACTCGGACTCGAGTCCAAAGACTCGTGACTCGACTCGTGACTCGAGACCAAGGACTCTTCAACATCCCTGCTGGTCATCTGGAGAGGCTTTGCTCTGCATTCCTTCCTTCATGGCAGTGAGAAGAGAGAGTGTATGGAGCAAGGTTTTCTGTTGTGGAGCTTCCTCCCATGAGAGATCCAGCTACTTCTTCAGTATAGCTTGGTACCGAGTTGGAAAGGCATCTCATAAATATTAAAAATGAATAAAGGTAATTGCCAGAAGCTGTGCATGTGGGGAGTTGGGAACCTCTGTCATTTAGGGAGTTCAGACCTTCCATGGTTAAAAGGTGATAAGGGAGGTCCCCCCCCCCCATACATTATACATTGTGCTCCATTCTGATCTGGCTTGATGCATCTTGTTGATATTACTGGAATCTGTATCGCCATTGAGGGCCAGTAGTTTTTGCATGTCAGTAACTGCAGCCAGTTCAATCATGTTTGGGATTTGGGCTCATGGGACTCTGGGCTCTGTGGAACCTGAGACCCAGGCACCTCTAATTTTAAAAATAACTACTTTCTTACATCTAGGTGTTCACTTAGTGGACTACAGTGTTTTGAAATAGCTCAGTCAGATTAAAATAGAAAGCAACCTTTTGATCTCTAAACATTTTATTGGAAAGTATAATACATTAGACATACAAGTACTGAAAAGTTAGCTTTGTAAGGGATAAACATATCACACTCCTTCCACACACAAGGGTGCAACTCCCACACATGGAAGGATCCCCATGGTGTTCAGCTAAGTCCTATCCCACCCCCCTCCTGCAGCATGTGTGCATGGCACATGTGTAGGCAATCTGGGGATAGGAGGTCTATGTGTATGCCTCCCATATCTCCATCCAGCTTCCTTCTCTCCATGCTGCAACTTCCTGAAGCTCAGAATATGGAAATATGGGACCTCCCATTACCTGAACTGCCCTAGAGAGCTGCTTGAGTGCTCATCCAGAGGTGTGTGTGTGTGTGTGTGTGTGTGTGTAGGAAAGAAATAGGACTCTGTTGAACTCTATGGGAATTCCTTTGTAGATGTGTGTGCACCCTCCCCTGGGGAAGCATCATGTGTATAGATGATTAAAAACAAGTGTCTAAATATGCAATTGCATATTTTAGGCAGATTACCATAAATTTAATAATATCTTCCTAAGAACTGATATTCCCTATCTGAGTCCAAGTAACTTTATAAGAAATAGGCTAAGTAATAAGACAACATTCAGTGGTCACTGGTTTACCCGGAGGGAATTAAATGTTACACTGATGCCATTTTTCACAGGACACTTTTAGATATAGGCTGCACTGGAAACAAGCAGAGACCTGGGGTTTCAAGAAAAGACCCCCCCCCCCAATAGTTGTTCTTCACAGCAACAGATTATAGTTCTATAACTGTGCTGAGTATTAAAAGGATTTTTGAATAGAATAATTACTACTTTTTCTTCTTCTTTTTGCCTTTCTTGCCTTCCTTCATTTTCTCTTTATCCTTTCCCTTGTCTTTTCCTTTTCCTTTCCCCTTTCCCTTTCCAGTATCTTCATTCTCTGTCAGTGATCTGACTCGTGCTTTTCCCAGAGGAGTCTTTGCATACCAAACCTAGAAAATCAGATGGAAACATATTTCAAGGAGCCTGAAAGCATGCAAGTAACATTTTTTTTTGTCTGCAGTAGTCCTTTTCTTACAAGAATCCTAATTGTGGGTAGCTTGTGGAGAAGCAGCATCACAATCTTTAGTTCTCCTGAGAATGCTATTATAGAAAGAACAGTAGCAATCATCTGCTTGAAGTGGCTCATTAACATGAATACATAGATGTGGTACTTAAGTTGCTATAGTTATGATACCATTACAATCTCTGTGATCAACCCTATTTCCCAGAGTATATAGCTCTAGTTGGAAATACCATTCTTTAAAATTTGGCAGTGCAGCAAGATGCACAAGTGAGTTTGGCTATTTGATTTCAGTAAGGTGTTGTTGTTGTTTTTTAAAAACCATTTATTGCAGGATTCCCTGACATTTTGTTTTCCAAAAATTAAATGGGTAACGTCAATGAAGAATTTTAATCCAGCATGAAAAGCCTATCAGTTACAAAAGGGCAATTATCACAAATAAATTCTATCTATCTATCTATCTATCTATCTATCTATCATCTATCGATCTATCTATCTTCTTATAAGACATCATTAGCATGAGATTTGGTATTAAAATGCTGGATAATATCAGGGGATACTTTTGGCTTGGCGCTGGAATATTGCCACTATCCCTTCAATTATGGATTGTGTCTTAAAATTTTGGAAATTGCTAAGACAGATATCTTTCCTGACAGTCCAAAGTGCATTGAAGGAATGGCATACTCATCTCAATAAACCTATGGGGGAAATGGATATATTTCATTATGGTCTGGAACGCTTACTATAGGCATGTAATATTTGAAATACCATTTTTGGGGTTAGTCTGTCTTTGTGAGGCAAAATTAAACTACAGTACTGTATTAATAAATATTACTTCTTTGTATTCTTCTTTCTTATATTAAAAAATAAATCCTCTTCTTCACAGGTCTTATGGAGGGCTCAAGTCCATAGGATAAATATTAATTTGTAATGTGATTGGATGTTGGACTTCCAATCAAGAGACCCAGAGGTTCCTGGAAGAAGGATTAAATAATGTGATAAATAAAAGTGCATTAAATAAAAATATATATTATGAGGTGTATGTGTGCATGTGTTTGTGTACTGGGGGAGGCATAAATTGAATCTAGAGAACTGGTTTAGGTGCACGCTCAGGCATGTCCTGTGGGATATTTGACTCTTTCTTTGAACAGCAGGTTGCAGTCTGCTTTTGGAAGTCTCCTCAAGTTTAAAAGTGGTTTGCCCCTTCGGATATATAGACCTAGGCACATGGTATTTTTGATCCCATCTGCAAAGGATGGGAAATAATGGGTGCCTCCTGCTGCCAGTCTGAATGCCAGAAACATACTCCAATGTTAGCCGCCCCTAGGACTATGAGATGCTGGCCTGGTAACATGCATACTGTAAGAACATTTAAAGTGTATTCTCAACACATTCTGATGCACATTGCCTGCATATTGGAGAGGTTATTAGCAGCAAAAATGGATGCCAATGGAGGTAACATCTAAGTGGGTTTTTTGTTGTCTGTCTTAAGCTGTACCGCAGCTTTTACCATCATTGGTCTCCTGATGATACAAAAAGTGTTACTCTGTCAGTAAAAACAAGGTTTTGAGGGACCATAAAGACTAACAAATTGTGGTATAAACTTTTGTAGACTAGCACCCATTTTGTCATGTGCATCTTCAGTTAATTCACACATGTAATGAAGTGGGCTCTAATCCACAAAAGTTTGTGCAAAAACAAATCGGTTAGTATTTAAAGTGCTGCAAGATGTTTGTTGCGTTTACTGCAACAGTTACCCTTCTAGAGCTTACGTTTAGTCAGAAGACCAATGATAGTAAAAAACAAAACAAACCCCCCCTGCCAAGTAGCTCTTTAACTGACAGAAATAGCCAAAGCTTTTCTGCTATGGGAGAAAGATTATGAAAATGCAAGCTCCAGGACTAAACCAGATGAGATGCTGTTCCTACTGAAGCCTCATCCATCCATCCATTCATTTTATTACATTTAGGCTGATATAATACCCACATTCAGTGTATGTGCATCCAAGGCCTATTCAGTCTCTTTCTTTATGTTTACCCAATGTAATAACCCTGTATGTTATCTGGAGGTCTGGGTGCTGGTTGTTTTCAAAGGTTCCAACACTAATGATAACAAGGGAGTACAGGCCAGCCATACTTTGAGAGAGCCATACTCCTAAGACTAGCTGTTGAATAACTGGTACATAAGCATCAAACTTGCCCTATTAAAATAAGTTTTGGAGTTGTTGAGTTTCCCCTGAGGAAGAATGAAGATTAGAATCATAGAATCATAGAAAAGTAGAGTTGGAAGGGGCCTACAAGGCCATCGAGTCCAACCCCCTGCTCAATGCAGGAATCCAGGTCAAAGCATCCCTGACATGTTTCAAATGTGTTGGTAATACAGGGAAATTATATAACCAATTTGTCAACAAACCATTTCCTTGCAGCAGCTGGCTTTGCCCTTTCATACTTTTTCTAGCATGGGGTGCTGGGAAATTTCAGTTTGCATTCTCCATTCTTGCATTTCTTCTAAGGCCCTGTTCACATATTTGAAAATGGCAGAACGTGCAGTGGTGCAGTAGGACTGAGCCCACTTGCACCCACTGTGCTTCACTTCCTCCATAGGCTGATACCCACATGCCATATATGTGCATTTATTGCAATGCAGGTATACCTGGATGGGTAAATATCACAGACATCAAGCGCATTGGCATTGCATTCAACATTCACACATTGTATGCAGACATTACGACAACTGCATGGAGGTGAAGCAAACTCAGCAGTGGGGAGGAGGTTGGTGTGAGCACGTTTGGTTAGCACATATTTCCAAATGTATGAATAGGCCCGAGGTCAAACCCTAATTTGAATGTGCTGTGCAAAAGGGAGCCAATGTAGCATAGTGGTGAGAGTGTTGGACTGGGACTCGGGAGATCTGGGTTCTAGTCCCCGCTTGGCCATGAAACTCACTGGGTGACTTTGGGCCAGTCATTGACTCTCAGCCTAACCTACCTCACAGGGTTGTTGTGAGGATAAAATAGAAGGAGGATGAGGATAATGTAAGCCACCTTCGGTTCCTTGCAGGAAAAAAGGCGGGGTTATAAATATAATAAATTAAAAAAATAAAAAGGGACAAGCATCATGAATTCTATTTTATGATTAATCAAGGAAAAAAAGATTTAACAGAGCAACTTAACCTTAAATGTTTCTTCTTCTTCCTTGTATACTGGATCCTGCCTGGCTAGGCAGGTCAGGAATTCAACAGCAGTCAGTGGCTTCTTGTTCAGTTGCATTAGGCGTCGTTCAGTGAGGACTGCTTGGACTGCATTGATTATGTGTCCCTGAGTGTAACCATCGGAAACCTGTGCCAGGCAACTGATGTTCAGTTGTTTGGAGAATAACCCTCCATTCTTCTGAATGAAATGTTTCCATAAAACTGCCCAATGTCAGCAACAAAAATGAAAAATAGGCACAAGGTTATTAATGAATGGAACATTTAAACATCTGCTTGTGTTAACTGTACAAAGATAAATAGTAGTAAAAGAGTCAGAATGACCAGTTTTAAGGATCTGATTTTATAATGGTCTACTAATTTTATGAAACAATTGAAATGTTTGGTATCCCCAAGGTACCTAAACCAAGTGTTTGGAAACCAAGGGTATATTCAAATATGCTTGCTTTGAAAATGAAGATGTCTAGTTCTGTGGTAACTGCACTTGATAATGCTCCATGGCACTACCCTGGAAACTGTAGTTACACAGTTCCTAAAACTGGGGGGGGGGGGGGGGTTAATGTCAGAATTAATTCATATGCACAGAATTCACAATTCATATGAGCCTGAATGTAAGATGCTTCTGCTACCAGAACCCATTCCTGATCCAGAGTCTCTAGGTAATAGGAATAAGTCCAGATTGCTCAGATATTAAATGCAGATACAGTAAACGAACAAGAATGTAGAGCAAGTAACTCTGGAGATTAGCTGTCAATTTTTCCATGTTTCAGTAAGAAGATCCAAGGAGTGCACTGTGCATCAGATATGAGAATGATCAGTCTTATTGGTATATAAATGCTGTACAAATGAGAATCCCCTAGGAAACATAGTCCGATATAATTCTTAGCCTGCTTTGCATGAACATAAACTATGTTTTAATGTTATGTGCACAAGCTTCAGGGCTCACATGTTGCTCCCTTCGTTCTCCTCCTCTGGTGAAGCCATGAGAAGGAGATGGGAAGCGATTGCTTGTGTTTTCAACTAACTATAGTTACTCATTGTTTCTGAACTTAGACAAACATTGGCTAATCTTATCTGTGGTTTAGAGAAAAAAGTAAACTTCAAACTATGGTTTATGATCCTGCCTTAGAATCATAGACCCATAGAATCATAGAAAAGTAGAGTTGGAAGGGGCCTATAAGGCCATCGAGTCCAACCCCCTGCGCAATGCAGGATTCCAAGTCAAAGCATCCCTGACAGAGGGCCATCCAGCTGCACCTTGAATGCCTCCAGAGTGGGAGAGCTCACCACCTCCCTAGGTAATTGGTTCCATTGTCTTATTGCTCTGACAGTCAGGAAATTTTTCCTGATGTTTAGGTGGAATCTGGGTTCCTGTGACTTGAGCCCATTATTCCGTGTCCTGCAAACTGGGATGATCGAGAAGAGATCCTGGCCCTCCTCTGTGTGACAACCCTTTAAGTACTGGAAGATTGCTATCATATCTCCCCTCAGTCTCCTCTTCTGAAGGCTAAACATGCCCAGTTCTTTCAGTCTCTCCTCATGGGGCCTTGTTTCCAGTCCCTTTATCATCTTGGTTGCCCTCCTCTGAACCCTCTCCAGTTTGTCTACATCTGTTGTGCCTCCAGTAGGTCAGACAGAGACCAGCTGGGCTGGAGTGTGTTTGGGGTGGGGCCAGGCTACGTGCAGCCTGACCCAGCTGGGCAGCCTTACCAATCAGCGCCTGCTCAAAAGGCAGGTCCCAAACACACTCAGATGCTGGAAGCAATTGTTTGCTAATACATCTACAGCTGGACGCTCCTGACATTCCTGACCTCAGACTTCTGTACCTTTGATCCTTGGAACGACCCTGACCATGACTTTGCCTGATCCCAAACTGGTTTACGTTTGCTCTATTGAGGAATGATATATTTTGGCGTCGACCCTCGGACTGATAACGACTACGGCTTATCTTGGAACTGGACGGATTTACGACAACATCCTTCTTAAAGTGTGGTGCCCAGAACTGGACGCAGTACTCAAGATGAGGCCTAACGAGTGCTGAGTAAAGGGGAATTATCACTTCATGCGATTTGGAAGCTATACTTCTATTAATGCAGCCCAAAACAGCATTTGTCTTCTTTGCAGCCACATCGCATTGCTGGCTCATATTCAGTTTGTGATCTACAACAATTCCAAGATCCTTCTCACTTGTAGTATTGTTGAGCCAAGTGTCCCCCATTCTGTAACTGTGCAGTTGGTTTCCTTTGCCTAGGTGCAGCACTTGGCATTTATCCCTATTAAATTTCATTCTGTTGTTTTCAGCGCAGCGCTCATAGATTTCATAGATCATAGAGTTGGAAGGAGCCTACAAGGCTATCGAGTCCAACCCCCTGCTCAATGCAGGAAACTAGAGGAGGGGCCTCCCATTCAAGTAATAGCTCCAGCCTATCGAGATTGCTTTCAGCTCTGTGGTACCCCGCTCGTTACCTCTCCGCAGTTTGAGAAGGTGCCATTGATAAGCACTCTTTGAGTCCGATTCTGTAGCCAATTGTGGATCCACCTGATAGTTGTTCCGTCCAGCCCACTTTTAGCTAGCTGCTAATCAGGATATCATGATCATGAGGCACTTTGTTGAAAGCTTTGCTGAAGTCCAGATATATTATGTCCAGAGCATTCCCTCAATGAGGGGCGGGCAATCAGAATAGGGTGGGGGTCCAGATGACCCCCCCACCCTCCATGGGCCAAATGAAGTCAGGGGGTGTAGCCACATCCTCTGATGTCATTTAGTTCCCAGCAGGCATGTCGGGAGGATGATCCTCCTGGCACATCTGCTGGGAAAGACAGGTTGCTTACCTGTAACTGTAGTTCTTCGACTGGTCATCTGTGCATTCACACATCTGGGCTCTGCACCTGTGTGGAGCTTCACTTCTATAGCTGAGGAATTTTGGCAGGAACCCTCCCCCAGTCCCCTACCATCCTAGTGTGCATGTCCTTAGTGTGTTCCTGCCTATTCCCTCAGTTCCCTTGAGACTGCTGATTATGGCCTTGGAACTGAGAGAAAACTCAGTACCGAAGAACATCGATACCGAAATTTATCCGCTTACGGTTAGGGGTGGGCAATCTGCCCAGCACCTGACTCACTTGGTGCTCAGTGAGTGCTGCCACCACACCTGCTGAGCTGGGCTGAAAGTGAGCACCAGCTGAGGTGCCTGCTGGACTTCCGGGTTCCCGGCGCTACTTTTTTTACATAGAAAATGGCGTAAGATACATTAAAAGTGGCTGTGATTTGCATAACTAGCGCAAATCACGGCTGTTTTTTAAACATATCTTACACCATTTTCTATGTAAAAAATATAGTGCCGGCAATCCGGAAGTCGCTTCCCTGGCTCGGCTTGTGAGAGCGCGAGTCAAGCCGAGGAAGCAGGTAGGCTGAGCAGAGCTCGGGGTGTGTATGTGTTGGTGAGTTCGCCAGACTTCTACCCCCCAATCGAGTTCCGCACACATCCCTACCGGTATCACCATCGAACTCGACAGTGGGGATGGTGGGTGTGTTCTGTGAATGCACAGATGACCACTTGAAGAACTACAGTTACAGGTAATCAACCTGCCTTTCTTCTTTGTGGTCTCTGTGCATCACACATATGGGCGAATAGCAAGCTGACTTATTGGAGGTGGGTTGGTGTCATCAGCGTAGCACTGAGGAAAGTACAGCTGTGCTGAAAGAACAATCAGCTCTGGAACAGACATAGAATCATAGAATCATAGAAAAGTAGAGTTGGAAGGGGCCTACAAGGCCATCGAGTCCAACCCCCTGCTCAATGCAGGAATCCAGGTCAAAGCATCTCTGACAGATGTCTGTCCAGCTGCACCTTGAATGCCTCCAGAGTGGGAGAGCCCACAACCTCCCTAGGTAGTTGATTCCATTGTCTTATTGCTCTGACAGTCAGGAAATTTTTCCTGATGTTTAGGTGGAATCTAGGTTCCTGTAACTTGAGCCCATTATTCCGTGTCCTGCAAATTGGGATGATCGAGAAGAGATCCTTGTCCTCCTCTGTGTGACATCCCTTCAAATACTGGAAGAGTGCGATCATATCTCCCCTCAGTCTCCTCTTCTGAAGGCTAAACATGCCCAGTTCTTTCAGTCTCTCCTCATAGGGCCTTGTTTCCAGTCCCTTTATCATCCTGGTTGCCCTCCTCTGAACCCTCTCCAGTTTGTCTATGTCCTTCTTAAAGTGAGGTGCCCAGAACTGGACGCAGTACTCAAGATGAGGCCTAACCAGTGCCGAGTAAAGGGGAATTATCACTTCCCGCAATTTGGAAGCTATACTTCTATTAATACAGCCCAAAATTGCATTTGCCTTCTTTGCAGCCACATCACATTGCTGGCTCATATTCAGTTTGTGATCTACCACAATTCCAAGATCCTTCTCACTTGTAGTATTGTTGAGCCAAGTGTCCCCCATTCTGTAACTCTGCATTTGGTTTCCTCTCCCTAGGTGCAGCACTTGGCATTTATCCCTATTAAATTTCATTCTGTTGTTTTCGGACCAGCGCTCCAGCCTATCAAGATCACTTTGAATTTTGTTTCTGTCTTCCAGAGTATTAGTTGTTCCACCCAACTTTGTGTCATCTGCAAATTTGATAAGCATTCCCTGCACCTCCTCATCCGTCATTAATAAAAATGTTGAAGAGCACTTGGCCCAGGACTGAGCCCGGCTGTACCCCGCTCATTACCTCTCCTCAGTTTGAGAAGGAAGTATGAACATTCCAGTACACAGATCTCAAATACCCAAGGATCTTGCTGTGAAAAGGTGTTCACCCTGGGGCTGGGCGATGTACACAAGATAAAAACAGGATAAAATACATTTAAAACAGTATAAAATTTTAAAATCTTAGCCCACCCCATATTCCCGCCTGAACAGCCAAGTTTTTAGTGAGCGGCGGAAGCTCAGCAGAGAGGGGGCATGGCGGAGGTCACTCGGGAGAGAGTTCCATAGTACGGGGGCCACCACAGAAAAGGCCCTCTTCCTAATCCCCACCAGTCTAGCTGCTCTGGCTGAAGGGACAAGGAGAAGTCCATCTGTGGCAGATCTTGTTGAGCAGCCTACTTGGTGTTGCTGGAGACGCTCCTTGAGATAGACTGGACCGGAGCCGTATAGGGCTTTAAAGGTCAAAACCAACACCTTGAATTCGGCTCAGCAAGCAACTGGTAGCCAGTGCAACTCCTTGAGCACTGGAGTGATGTGATCCCGCCGCCGGCTGCCTTTAACCAGGTGAGCCGCCGTGTTCTGTACCAGCTGTAGCTTCTGAACCGTCTTCAAGGGTAACCCCACGTAGAGCGCAAGGAAGAAGTGGAAGCACCCACAGCAGCATCAGTTGAAGATAGCGAGGGGGCAAGTGAAGAGCAGGGGCTGAGTTTGAGGGGTAGTCATCGGCCCCTGATGGAGAAGTATCCTGTCTACAACTTCACAACAATGAGGTCGGGGAAGGTGGGTAAAGATCTGGACACAGGCCACATGATGGATAAGTTTGCCCGAGCGGTGGTTTGGCAATGACTGGGTGAAGCAGGTTGTACAGGAACCGCAGGAGCCCTAGGCAAGGGCAGAGGAGGAGCACAGAAAATTGGCTTTGGTGGAGGATGTCCATAATAGTAATCTCAGTCCTGTGCGTAGCTCCAATCTTCCAAGTAATAACGATGACTGTGTGGAAAAAACCAATCAATCGGAGTGCCTTACCCAGTCCGACACCGGAGCTCGAGATCGGTCTCTCCTGAGCAGAGGTCTGTCTCCAGCAGCATCTCTTCAGCGTGCAGCCTGAGAGGCCATCGAATCCAGTGACCCTGCGTCATGGTGGTACAATGGGGGCGGTGAGATAGGAGGCAGGTCCATCTGCGGTTCTGAAGTGGGTGAAACATCATGGATTTCACCGTCCGACATGGAGGTCACGGAGACAGGCTCTGGTGTCAGTATCGACTCCCCAGCCATCAGTACCAACAACTGGCTCAGACTCGATGTGGCTCGGTTCAGAGTAGTGTAAACTTTAGAATGTTTTTATGCTGGTTTGATTTCTGGGCATTGGAAGACTTGAACGTCTTAGCTTTCTTGGTCAGCTTTTTAGCCACAGAAATCGTAAGGGATTGGCCTGGTGTAGGGGGGTCAGTACAGCCCATGGCTAGAGCCCAAACAGGTGACGCCACCTCTGAAGAAGGCACAGTAGAGGTGAGGCAGGAGGACCCAAAGTTGAGGGGCGGTCCTGGGCCATAGGTCACCTGGCAATGTATACAGTCATCCATGATGTGCCCCTCTTCCAAACAGAAGAAGCAAGGAGAATGGCTGCCTGTTGGTGGGAGTTTGCTTCCGCATCTAACACATTTACAGAATGGCGCCTTCATGGCCATGCAGCCTGAAGAAGCCGAACGAACTTTCAATTGAACGAAAAAAGAGGAAAACAAATGAACAAACAGAAAAAAACCCCTCAGCTTTGTCAGAAAAACAGGCCAAATGGACGAGAGAAGTCCCCCCCAAGGCAAGCACAATGGTGGTCAAAGAACTGAGGGAATAGGTGGGAACCCGCTAGGGACAACAGGCCTGTGGCTCACGCTGGCTCAGCTTGTCTGAGTGTGGAAAGCTAAGCAGGGTCAGGCCTGGTTATTACTTGGATGGGAGACCCCTCCTCTAGTTTCCTGCACTGAGTAGGGGGTTGGACTCGATGGCCTTGTAGGCCCCTTCCAACTCTATGATCTATGAATCTATGACATACGCACTAGGACAGTGGGGAGGGTTCCCACCAAAATTCCTCAACTATAGAAGTTTCCTGAGGCGAGGCTCAATGCAGGCGCAGAGGCCATATTTGTGATGCATAGGAACCATGAAGAAGAACTGGGCTTTGCTGCACATGGGTCTTCTCCAATGAGAGAAGGCATGCACGCCTGCCCCGAGCCTTCTCCCATTGAGGAGAGGACACAGGGCAGGCAAATTTGCCACCCCCAATCCCCTTGTTATTTCCAATCAGAGATAACAAGGGATTTCTCTCCTCACAAACCCAGTATCTCCAGGCTATGGGGTGGGGCTTGGGACATGGGAGGGGCCTGCAGAGAGTGCCCAAGCCTCTGTGGGCCAGACTGGCAACCTCTGTGGGCAAGATTAGGCTTGCAGGCTGGACATTGCCCTCTCCTGCCTTAAACTATGGTTAACACAAATCACAGCTCTCATTTCAGGATAAAACAAGTACGGTAACTGAGATTAGTTGAAAACTGAATCAAAATCCTCCTTGTTACTACACCAGGAAGATTAGAGGGCAGAGGGGAGCTCACCAAGCCCATGCTTGTTCCCATAGTGCTAAACTCTGGTTTTGCTTTATGTCCGAATGCAGGCCTTGTGTGATCCCTATAAATTTGTGGTATGTGCTGCAGATTATCAAGAGTTTTATTAATAGATGCCAGGATTTACTAAGTGTAAGTGCAGTGGAACAGTGCAATGTAGCAGAAATTACAAAGCAAAAGTAAACTGTAACAATTTATGCCACAGTGCTATAAAACTCATTTACATTGAGTATAAGGCTCATTTATGCAAATGAGATATGTTTGCATAAATCAGCACTACTTCCATCACATGTTTTGATATACTTGCCATATCTTGAAGCATAGTCTGGCCTTGGAACCAGAATGATTTTCTTGTAAACTCTGCAAAGTGGTTTGAGATCTGCATCAAAGGGTCGTTTAGTGGTTCCTACTATCAGTACTCGGTCTTCAATTTTCAGAGTTTTCAAGATTTTGGAAAGTTGCTTTTTCAAACGTTTAGGTTCCATCTTCCAGATTAAATACAAAGAATGTATTATTATTTGGAGCTACACATACATCTGGCTTTATTCTTCCAGAATAAACTCACTTGACTTTATGCTTATAAAGACATAACCTGGTGCTAGACAACAGAACTAGAGAGTTCCTCCACTCTCAGATCACTATCACCCCACCCAGCACAGAACACGAGGTCCAGTGTGCCCAGCAACATGGGTGGGGCCAGATACCATTTGGGACAGACCCATGGTTGTCATGAAGTCCTGAGCCACTCCTGACAGGGCAGTCTCAGCATGGATGTTGAAATCTCCCAGCACAACAAGCTGAAGGGTCTCCATCACCAACCCCGAGAATACCCCGGCTAGCTCAGGAAGGGAGACTGTTGAGTAGCGGGGTGGACAGTACACCAACAGAATCCCTATTCTGTCCAAGGCACCCACCTTCAAATACACACACTCGAACCCAGCAGACTATGGGATAGGGCACCTGGTCAGGGGGACAGAATCCCGATAGACCACTGCCACACCAATTCTCCACCCCCCAGGTCTTGCCTGCTGCTGGACAGAGAACCCTAGAGGGCAGAGCTGAGAGAGATTCACAGACACACACACACACACACACACACACACACCTTCATCCAGCCAGGTCTCTGTAATGCAGGCCAGGTCGGCATGCTCATCCAGGATCAAGTCCTGGATAGCAGTTGTTTTACCACTCACTGACCTGGCATTCAGCAGCAGCAGTTTCAACCCAGGGGGTCTGTTGCCAGGGCCATCCAGGTTATTTGAGTTGGGGGACAATGTGAGGACGGCCAACACCCTATTGTTGTACTGTCTCTCATTATAGCATAACTGTCTCCCTGCTCCATATCTCCCTCTACCCTGTATAGCTGTGATGGTTGCCCCCTGCCTCCCAACACCTCCCCCCTTCTTTGAAAAGCACATCTTTTCCATTACAGAATGGCATTAGCCCTCCCATGGCAATTAGTGCAGGCAGTCCTGCAGGCCCCAATTGGAACAATCAGTCCCCCTCCCTCCTGTCAAGGAGGGGGATAGGCCCTCACCCTCGTGTACCCACGAAGTGGCTCCTCCAAAGGGGCGACCCCCTTTAGTGTCACCCTCTTTGGTGTCACCCCCTTCAGCGGCAACTCCCGCCCCCACTGGGGCCTGGTCTTTATGCTCCCAGAATTGTTGCAGCTGGGAGCGGGGTGGCCCTTGGCTGGACCCAAACCTGCAAGGAGGCAAGCCAGAAGTCCCACAGGTGGGGTTAGTCTCCAGCAAGGCAGCAGCACCAGGGCTGGATCACACTTGCCTTGCGATGTTGCAGTTTCCTCCCCTTGGGAAAAAGAGTTTGCAAAAAGGCATGTGGGAGACACAGCAAACATGTAGGAAAAGGTTCTCTGGTTTGATGAGTCCAAAATGTAACTTTTTGGCCTTGCCGCAAAATACTATGTGTGGAGCAAAGCCAACAGTGCTCATTGTCCTGAGAACAGCATCCCCATGGTGTTGGTGAAGCATGGTGGTGGCAGCATCAGCTTGTGGGGATGCTTTTCCATGGCAGGGATTGGGAAACTCGTCAGGATTGAGGGCAAGATGGGTGGAGCCAAATACAGGGCAATTCTAGAGGAAAACCTGTTTCAGTCTGCAAGAGACCTAGGACTGGAGTGGAGGTTCACCTTCCAGCAAGACAATGACCCTAAACGCACAGCCAAAGTAACACTGGAGTGGTTTAAAAACAAGAACCTGAAAGTCTTAGAATGGCCCAGTCAAAGCCCAGACCTCAATCCAATTGAGAATCTGTGGCAAGACTTGAATGTTGCTGTTCACCAACGGTCCCCATCCAACCTGACAGAGCTGGTGCAATTTTGCCAGGAAGAATGGGCAACCATTGCAAGATCCAGATGCGCAAAGCTGATACTTACCCAAGAAGACTCGCAGCTATGATTGCTGCCAAAATTGCTGCTTCTACCAAGTACTGACTCAGGGGGGTGAATACTTACGCAACCAACAAATGCCAGTTTGTTTTTGTTTACTTAACTTTTGTGCCACCATAAAAATATTTTGCACCCTCACAGTGTTGAGTATCTTGTGTACATCAAGTGGTAACAATGCCAATTGAATCCAGTTCAATTCCAGGCTGTTACACAACAAAATGTGGAAAAGTCAAAGGGGTGTGTGTGTGAATACTTCTGCAAGGCACTGTACTTATTGGTCTCAATCACTGGTGGCGATGTAATCATATGCTAAATTCTCCCCTTGAAATCAATGAATTCTAAAAGTGCTAATTTTGGCTGGATTGCAATCTATGAATCTGCAAATGTCTACATACAAGGGTTAAAATACAGTCTTGGTCATAGTTTACTTAAGTGTAGATACTGGCAATATTTGAGCTTAAGAGTCTCTTTCAGCTTAGGATAAGAGATGCAAAATATCTAAGGGCATGATGTCAGCTGTTGGATCCATTTCTGTTGCAATAAGTGTATGTAAGGTTTGTGAAGCAAGTTAGCCTAGTAACACACATCACGTTATCTATTTACTGAGATCAGTGTGGCAAACTGTTTATGCCAACTTCAGCCAGCAGAGGGCATCAGTCACTTCAAAGCTAGGTTCAACAATTATATGCAGTTTTTGAAAAAGTTGCCTCATGTGTCTTTGCAGATATTAAACCTGGGACCAACCAAAAATGAGATAGTTTCAATTTTTTTTTTTAACCTTATAACAGAAGTCCAGTGACAACATCTGTGTGATTATGATTTCTTTTCAACTGATATTTAGTAGGCTGTTACTTGGCAAATTTACTGTTGGCATTTTATAATGAAAACTGAGGATGAACAGAATGATGCAATTAAAATATATTCAGAAGATATGAGTTTCAAGATTTAAGACTTGAATCGCCTTCAAAAACGTGTGCTTGGTCAAGACTCAAGTCTTTTCTGCAGGCTTTGAGTATTTTACAGGTGACTGATTTAAAATGTTAAAGTCAGGTTTCTACATACAGCTACAAAATTGAAAATTTGATTTCAGCTTTTCCCACAAAGTTGCCCTCAGCTATATTTTGAAACGAGACACTGGATTTGGCTCTGTCTTCTTGTTTGCTTTTTAAAACTGATCTGGCTTTTTCATTTCCATTGTGCCCAGTGAAGAGTTCTGTGTTAATAAAAAGTAAACATATTCCTACACCAAGGACACAAGGTTCTAATAAAAGACATGACCTACCATGGATTTCTTATTTTCTGGGACCAACAGGACAATGTGATGATGTTACTAAATGGTGATAAGGCAGGGTTCCCGAGTGCTAGACCTTCGTTAGCGCATTCAGTTGAACACGCCTACAAAGCCCTCTTCGGAGCTCAGTGCTCTCAATGGCAGCTGGGGGGGGGGTTGTTTGGGTGGAACTTGCATACCCACTTTGGGTCTACACTTAGATCCATGCCAGTCGGGCTTCAGGCCTGGACATGGGACGGAAACGGCCTTGGTTGCCTTGGTGGATGATATGAGGAGGGCTTTGGATAGGGGTGAATGCTCCTTTCTAGTCCTCCTCAATCTCTCAGCGGCTTTCAATACTGTTGACCACGGTATCCTCCTGGACTGCCTGGAGGGGTTGGGCATGGGAGGCACTGTATTGCAGTGGTTCCGGTCCTTCCTCTCTGGAAGGTACCAGAGGGTAGTTCTTGGGGAGGAGGCTTCGGACCCTCGGCCACTCACTTTTGGGGTGCTGCAGGGTTCCATCCTCTCCCCGATGTTATTTAACATCTACCTGAAGCCGCTGGGAGCTATCATCAGGAGGTTTGGGTGCGGTGTCATCAGTATGCGGATGACACGCAGCTCTACCTCTCTCTTTCAAGTCCTCACCAAGGTTAGCCGTTGAGACCCTGTCCAAGTGCCTAGAGTCAGTGGGTGGCTGGATGGGAAGGAACATGCTGAAACTGAACCCCGACAAGACCGAGGTACTTCTGGTGGGGGACAAGGGGAGGTTAGGGGATGTTGACCTGGTGCTGAATGGGGTACATCTACCCCTGAGTCATTCTAGACTCCCAGCTGTCCATGGAGGCTCAGGTGTCCTAATCATCTGGTCCCATCGATGGTTCATGCCTTGGTCTCCTCTCGCCTAGACTACTGTAATGCACTCTATGTGGGGTTACCCTTGAAGACGGTTCAGAAGCTACAGCTGGTACAGAACGCGATGGCTCGCCTGGTTAAAGGCAGCCGGCGGCGGGATCACATCACTCCAGTGCTCAAGGAGTTGCACTGGCTACCAGTTGCTTGCCGAGCAGAATTCAAGGTGTTGGTTTTGACCTTTAAAACCCTATATGGCCCTGGTCCAGTTTATCTCAAGGAGCGTCTCCAGCAACACCAAGTAGGCCGCTCAACAAGATCTGCCACAGACGGCCTTCTCCCTGTCCCATCAGCCAGAGCAGCTAGACTGGTGGGGACTAGGAAGAGGGCCTTTTCTGTGGTGGCCCCCATACTGTGGAACTCTCTCCTGAGTGACCTCCGCCATGCCCCCTCTCTGCTGAGCTTCCGCCGCTCACTAAAAACTTGGCTGTTCAGGCGGGAATATGGGGTGGGCTAAGATTTTAAAATGTTACACCGTTTTAAATGTATTTTATTCTGTATTTTATCGTGTGTACATCGCCCAGAGTGGCTGGTTTGCTGGCCACATTTATGTTACATAATAATATGTTACATAATAATGTTTATACATACATAAACCAGCCACATTTATGTTACATAAATGTAACAAATAAATAAATAAATTCACGTGTGTGAGGTCTGTTACTCTATGCATAGCTGGTGATGTGTCTTCCAAGTCATTAAAAAAAGGAAAGAGCAAGATTAGAAAACTGGATTTACCTCTTTTTCAGCTTTAGGCACTTTTTTGTAGAATGTTTTCTCTGTGTCTCCAATCCAAATGACTGAAGGCTGTAGTTGTTTGGCTACCTGAGAGGTGAAAAATGGAAAGTATTTTCAAGTCATAATACTATTAAATACTAGTTAGGCTGCAACATATAAACTTACTTGGGGGAAAGCCCCATTGAACTCAATGGGACTTACTTCTGAGTAGATATGCATAGGATTACACTGTAAAGCAATTAGAGATAGATTAAAGAATGGATTCCTTCATCCTGATCCAGCAACATATTCCAGGTATGGGAGCTTCAGTGTGCCTCTGTCACCTGGAATAGCTTCTCCATTAATTTCAGTGAAGAGAGCCCAGCTTCATATACCTTCCTTGCATGGGTGGCACAGCTCTCCTCACGGAAAATAATGGAAACAGATACGGTTGCTTGAGTCTGCTCGTAAAAATGTGAAGCATCAAAGAAGAACAACAAAGGCTCTTGTGGCACCTGGAACACTAGCAATTTTATTATGACAAGTATCAAGCACTGGTTTAAACCTGCTGTTGTTGTTGATATTTCTACCTTT
Source organism: Shinisaurus crocodilurus (assembly GCA_021292165.1). NCBI lineage: Eukaryota > Metazoa > Chordata > Lepidosauria > Squamata > Shinisauridae > Shinisaurus > Shinisaurus crocodilurus. The sequence continues at coordinate 117,573,958 of CM037876.1, read as the reverse complement.
TAAAAATTATTATTTCAAGTTCTGATTAATTTAACATAGTAACATGCTTATCTATAATTTTAAACAGAAGCCTAAATTGCACAGGATGCATTTTAGTCAAGCAGCTAGGTATGTATCATTTGTGTGGCACAGCATCCAATTGTGTCTGTGCGGTGGATGAAAGGAACAAACCAGAGACACCAACTTAAATTATTAAATTGGCCACAATGTTATTAATTTATTTACTTTATTAATGCAGTGATTACTAGAAGTCAGCATGGATTTGTCAAGAACAAATCCTGTCAGACTAATCTGATCTCATTTTTTGATCGGGTAACCTCCCTTGTGGACTGTGGGAATGCGGTGGACATTATATATCTGGACTTCAGCAAAGCTTTCGACAAAGTGCCTCATGATATCCTGATTAGTAAGCTAGCTAAGAGTGGGCAAGATGGAACAACTATCAGGTGGATCCACAATTGGCTACAGAATCGGACTCAAAGAGTGCTTATCAATGGTTCCTTCTCAAACTGGGGGGAGGTAACGAGCGGGGTACCACAGGGCTCGGTCCTAGGCCCGGTGCTCTTCAACATTTTTATTAATGACTTGGATGAGGAGGTACAGGGAATGCTTATCAAATTTGCAGATGACACAAAGTTGGGTGGAACAGCTAATACTCTGGAAGACAGAAACAAAATTCAAAGTGACCTCGATAGGCTGGAGCGCTGGGCCGAAAACAACAGAATGAAATTTAATAGGGATAAATGCCAAGTGCTGCACCTAGGGAGAGGAAACCAAATGCAGAGTTACAGAATGGGGGACACTTGGCTCAACAATACTACAAGTGAGAAGGATCTTGGAATAGTGGTAGATCACAAACTGAATATGAGCCAGCAATGCGATGTGGCTGCAAAGAAGGCAAATGCTATTTTGGGCTGCATTAATAGAAGTATAACTTCCAAATCGCGGGAAGTGATAATTCCCCTTTACTCGGCACTGGTTAGGCCTCATCTTGAGTACTGCGTCCAGTTCTGGGCACCACACATTAAGAAGGACATAGACAAACTGGAGAAGGTTCAGAGGAGGGCAACAAGGAGAGACTAAAAGAACTGGGCATGTTTAACCTTCAGAAGAGGAGACTGAGGGGAGATATGACTGCACTCTTCCAGTACTTTAAGGGATGTTACACGGAGGAGGGCCAGGATCTCTTCTCGATCATGCCAGTTTGCAGGACATGGAATAATGGGCTCAAGTTACAGGAACCTAGATTCCACCTAAACATCAGGAAAAATTTCCTGACTGTTAGAGCAATAAGACAATGGAATCAACTACCTATGGAGGTGGTGGGCTCTCCCAGTCTGGAGGCATTCAAGGTGCAGCTGGACAGCCATCTGTCAGGGATGCTTTGACCTGGATTCCTGCATTGAGCAGGGGGTTGGACTCGATGGCCTTGTAGGCCCCTTCCAACTCTACTTTTCTATGATTCTATGATAAAGTGCCATTATTATTATTATTATTATTATTATTATTATTATTATTATTATTATTATTATTATTATTCAAGTAGTATTATCACTAAAAATGTACCTCTTGAGGCACTGTATGTTGTGGGTATGTCCCAGATCCATTAAAATTAATGTATTTGTCATCAAGGGGAAATACACTGCACCCTAAGGATTTGTTCACACATGATATTTGTGAAGAAGGTTCAGAAATAATCATGATAATTAACCTTCACCACAAATGTGTGTCATGTGTGAACAAGTCCTCAGGGTGCAGTGTACATTCCACTGACGCTGATGTCAGTTCCATTAAATGTAATGGATTTGGAATATACCCACAACATTCCAAGCCATAAGGAATACATTTTCTAGCTGCTGCTTCAAATTCATTGGGGTTCTAGTTTGCAATATGATAAAGGCAACACTTCAAGGATTTTTGTTTTGTTTTGTTTTACAAGTGGTAGCTATGGACGAACTCAGATGATTAATATTTCTACTGCGCAGTGACCTCTTACAATCACAGCTCAGTAGCATCTACAGAACATTCAGCAGAAAAGAAAAGGCCCTTCTGGTTCTCTACTGATCTCCTGATATGATGTATGTATAAACAAAACCTTCACCTGATAGGGAAAATGGGCTGCCTGAAACTACCATGAAATAAATTCTCTGAAAATGTTGATTGCAAGTACTAATCACATAATTGTTAGCCTGATAGCTGTATTTCTTTACTCAGTTTAAAAAAAAGAAGCTCTCATTGTAAGGATAAACATTTCAATGTTTAATTTTCTCTTTACTTTGGTTTTTATCAGCAGCTTCAGAAAAGGGCAATGCTTATTGCTTCCATGAAAAATAATTATTACTGCCCATGTTGGGGAAAGTACCGGTATGTAAATGTGACATGAGAATGCCTTTTAGAATATCAATTTTGCCTTGATACATTTAACTGCTTGAAAGATAATACACACATTCCCTACAGACCTCAATGGCATTGTTACTGAACAGAGAAGAATCTACAGAAAATCCGTATTTCTAGCTGTGCACAATACATCCACTAATTAATCTACCAATTTATTTGATTAATACTTCCAGCCTTAATCGATTGAAAACAATGCATTTTAAAAATAGATATTCTTTCAGAGTCCTCTATTTCATTCTCTTCCACCAGCAATTTTTCTTCTTTATTAAATTAAATTTCTTCTGAGGAGTTGTTGAAGTATATGTGCTTTTCTCTACAAGAGTTTCTGTAGTATAATCACTATTGTTAAACAGACAGTTGCAGATCCTAGATTCCAGCCTTTACCTTTTATCTTTGGAGGGATAATGTATTTTGTGTTCTTACATTAAATTAGCTATTGGGGAAGTACATGTATACTAATACAAAATAGGAAGTGATCCCACTTTATATTAACTCTCTGAAAAATCATGTATATACATGTCATCTGCTTTTCAGTTCACAAAAATGACCTGTGAATGAACAGATTTGCCTATATACAAAACAATGTTATTCTGAGCAGTGTGTTGCCTTGATCCGATCGATACACTGCTGTTTTGCTAATTTTTTTTAACCAGCTGAGACACCCATAATCCACTGGTATCTAATTGAAATTGTTGGCAGATATGTAGCAGACTGTATGTTCCAATGAAAGTACTTCATTTAAATTATCCATGGGTAGTTTGAATCTATGGATAATTAAATGGACTATGCAATTAATTTATAATTGAAATTTTATTAGCAGTGCTATGCTCTTCATTTTGTTGAAGTCACCAGCAGATGGCTCCTTAACCTTTCTAATGCTGCTTTAAGTTAAGACAGAGATGGCATTTCATGATAGTTGAGGCCTGTTTTTCTGAACTGTTTAGATTTTGTTTTGGGGGAGTGTTCCTTAACACCAGCCCTTAAATGCTAGTTAGCAAAAGTGTATTCTGCAGTTGTACTTACGTTGGGACTGCAGTCTCTTTCTGAATCAAAGCAGAGTGGCAATAAACACAACAGTCTGAGGCTTCTATTATATGTAACCAATTCCTGAAAATCCCAGTGTTATATTTTAAAACTGAGTTCATATAAAGGTTGAATAGAAACGCTTACATATGTGATATGAACATGACAGAAAGAAACCAAATGACAAAACGATGTTGCTTCACATAGTGAATTACCCCACATGTTGTTCAGTATTCTCAGAATGGTATTATTTATACAGTACTTAGAAATTCTGGAGGGTTAGCTGCTGCATAAAAAATAACTGAATCTGTGGAAGTCTAACAGATTTACGTGTTATAAGGTTTCATGGGGTAGAATAGACTTTATTAAATGCTAGCAATAATATTTATAATTGAAATTTATATATATAAATTTGACTAGTATATTAACTGATATGGCTGGTTGAAAACCAGATCTTTAGGACAGCCTTTTTTCCTGCCTCTGATTTTGACAGATGCTTCCTTAATTCAAACTGTGAGAACAAAAGAAGTGACAGTGTAAAGTTGTAAATTTTATTTATTACAATCAGATTCAAAGGTGAGTAACATTTGAAAAAGCAGAAATGTAAGGGCTACTTAACATGTTCAGCTGCCTGTAAATATTGTATGTGCAGTGGGATGAACACCTGCAATTTCCACATAGCCAAGTAGTCTAGGAAAGATATAGAAAAAAGACACTGAACATGGGGGAAATTGTTACAAAATTGTAACAGAAGCATTTGAATGTGCTTTCCATTCAGAAATTATAGCTGATTAGCATATCCAAAATCAGGAATGCCCCTTTAGTTAAGGTGAATCGTAAAAAAGGCTTCTGCCAGTATAAGCCTCAAAATTCTACTGCTTATAAAAATGACACTTGTTGCACTAATAACATCAAACTTGGCATCCATGAGGTCTATAGCTGTGCAAAATTTCAAAGTGATCTAATATAAACTGCCACAGGTACAGAAAGTTAAAAAGTGCTGAAAATTGACACATTTGTACTTTTAACTCCAAGCTGTGGCTTGGCGTATGATATATTTCTTTCACATTATGGTGAAAACTACTGATGTACTTAATTCAGGTTTATTGAAGAGATGTGCCTTTCATTGGCTTGGTGAAGTTCTGAGCAGCGGTTCAAAAGTTATCAAGGTTTTTCTGACCCATGAAAGCCTATGGCAGCAACTGCTGGCAAAGTTATGTCGGGCATGCTCAGTTTCGCTCTGAAAGTAGAATGCTGCCAGTACTCCAGTGTTTTGAGAGGAACTCCAGTGTTCCTGTCAGTATTCTGACAGTGAGGGAGGGGTAGCAGGAAACTGTCAATTGAGATAAGAGTGAGGTAATAGGCCTGTGGCTTATGCTGGCTCAGCTTGTCTGAGTGTGGAAAGCTAAGCAGGGTCAGGCCTGGTTATTACTGGGATGGGAGACCCCTCCTCTAGTTTCCTGCACTGAGCAGGGGGTTGGACTCGATAGCCTTGTAGGCTCCTTCCAACTCTATGATCTATGAAATCTATGAAGGCTGAAGGAATCACTCTCACTGACTGACAGATCACTGAAGAGGGGATAGGGAGAGAAAAGGAAAAGGAATGTTGGAATCCTTGCAGGCTTAATCAGAAGTATGCCTTTCTGAACATACAGGGACATATCTATATCTATATCTATCTATACCGATATCTATCTTACATATCTACTCAATTAATGACTTGTTAATTTTTTTAAAGTTTTGTTTTTTTCAGAACACTGTAATAATAAATTTCCTTTTTAAAACCAGGGAAATTCAATGATATAAAAAAGCTACCAGTTTAAGACTAGAGTTAAAAGTTTATCTCATGTTGGGTCAAGCTCCATAAAGTCAGGAAATTGGAAGCTAAGGCTGATGCCTTAACAGACATGCTCAGTGATCCATAATAATGTTGTGCAATGTCACAAATTGTGCTTGCTTACAGGCATCAGTTAACTCACAGGAGTATTGTTCTAGCAATACAATAAGACTCTTATGCATAAGGCAATACAGGACCAGGGCAACATGGGACATATTTGCAGGTCCCAGGCACTCCATCCTTCCCATCTGGATTTGGGCCTGAAAGACCTAGGAAAAGTGTGGGTGCATGGAGGGTAAGTTGCAAGCAAGCACAATTTGTGACATTGCACAACATCATCACTGATTAGGGTATGTCTGTTAAGGGCTTCCAATTTCCTGGCTTTGTAGAGCTTGAGCCAACATGATAGCCTTAAGTCTGGTCTTAAAGTGGCAGGTTTATTTTATCATTGAATATATATGCAATGCTGTGAGAATGGCTCCCCGGTGGATACTCGCAGGAAAACGTGTTTTCTGTGTGTTTTTAGGTCTGAAGGGATTTGGAGAGAGAGGGAGCGAGGGAGACAGGTGATCCAGTAAGAAAAAAAGGATCCAATGAAAAGGAAGAACAAAGGAGACAGCAGAGACTCCCTAATGCAGCTCAACAACCCGAGGCAGCAGTTCTATAGGCAGGCAGAGGGGAACTAAAAGTAAGTCACTAACGGAAGACCTTTCACCTACTTCCAATCAAGGACAGGTCTGAGAGACTCTGAGGGTCTCATGTTTCAGGTTTAAATAAATAAATAAATAAATAAAGGCTAGGTTTATTTATTTACTTGTTTGATTAGTAGATTTATATCCCACTTCTTGACTAGAGTCCTCAAAGTGGCTTAATATTTATAAAATACAACAGATACAAAAAGAATCACATGCTCATGTTGTCAGAAGTCTGCATAATTTGTAAATAAATATTAAAACTCCAAGAAGAGGCTCAACATTAAGAGAAAGGGGGGGGGGGCAGAAGGGATCAATTCTGCAAACAAAGAACCTGGCACTGACACTTGCAACTGCTGGCTCAAAAGTGCAGGTTGCATGATGGAAGTTGTTTACCAACATAAAAGAGATAATTTCTATGAAAAAAAGGCTGTAATGTAAACAGTACCTTCAAAAGAAGTGTTTGTCAAGGGTCATTTAATACTCATACTGTTTATTTTGCGGTATTCATGTTGATTTCTCATCAAAGTACAAGCCAAAAGCAGAACATGTAAAAGTAAGGACGTTAGTTTGTTGAAACCATTAAAACTACCTGTAAGAGACATTGTGATAAATGCTCATTTGTAGTAGGAGGAAGAACAGAATATTACTTGTCTAATGTTCATGCTGCAGACTGCTGTATATCATCAAAGAACTTCGATAATGGGAAAATATCTCACAACAGTACGCAAGTAATGAACATCTAGCCAAAATGTTGAATGTAGGATAGCCAAATAAAGAACAGCAGCATGAAGCATTTCTGAGGACATGTAGTTATTTAGAAGCAAATGATGAAGAACAGCTGAGGGTAGCAGAACTCATATCACTGAGGGGTTCATTCACAAGCATATGATAGAAGACACATCAAAGGAAAGCTTATAGAACACTATGGGGACAGGATCATCATATCTGGTGAAAATGGTAATGCTGATGTGGTGACTGAAAGAAACATCTGATCATATGCGGCTGGCCAGCCATCTGTCAGGGATGCTTTGACTTGGGTTCCTGCATTGAGCAGGGGGTTGGACTCGATGGCCTTGTACGCCCCGTCCAACTCTACTATTCTATGATTCTATAACCTGCAAGATCCTGGATTCTTTGGAAAGTCCAAAAATGTGATATCAACCTACAGAAACTGCAGCAAAACTAATAAGAAGCAACATCAAATCTCAGTAAACCAGTTTTAAAGATGTGTACCCTAGTGTAAGTGATCTCACTGAGGAATAAGCATCTGAGTATCTCTCAAACAGTGCTTTTGCATATGAAGCACTTCATAGGAAAGGATGTGTCCAAAAAAGTTGGTTCAGTTGGACAAAGCATCATATAGGCTATGCATCCACAAGCTATAAGAGCTATTCTATAACTCAGTCTAGCAGCAGTACAGTTACATAATAATTTTAGATCAAGATACTTGATTGGTACTCTCCATTCAATTAGGTTTTGCTCATTGTACAATGAGGTGAAAAAATTAAACACAATGCTGCCACTATCATAGGTACTGTTTTCATTGATACAGCAGAGAGCATGTCTGTTCTCCTAGCTGCAGACAATGTAGACCACAACAAATGCACCTTTAATGGAGAAGATGCATTCCATGGTTTGCAGCAGAGATGACTGCAGTTGTCTGTTCAAAATCCTTCATCACACCTGAATGTTTTCCCCCAACAACAGCAGTCATGAAATCACACAGCCTTTGAACATAATTCCAAATCCTACAGTGGAAGTCAATGCAGCACTCAGTAAATGCTGAGGATTGGGGATGGTTTCAGAAAGATAAGATGCACTGGTCAAAAATGTCTGATATGGCTCCAGCTGCTGAATCACTTCTGAAAATGATCAGGTGTAACTACATAACTGGTTGTTCAACGTTGTGCTGTGGATGCAAACAAAACAGCTTGTTTTGTTCACATCTGTCAGTGGACGTGACAAAAGGACAGTGGAGTATGAAGACAGTGATTCTGGTGAATAGCTTCGTTGGAACTGTTTTGCCTGGAAGAAGTTTTATTATTTAACTTAGTTGTATTTATTTATTGTCAGTTATAATATGTTTATAATAAATGCAATACCATGTTCCTGGGCCTGCAGTGGCTATTTTTTTAGACCCTTAAAATAATTAATTACTACCCACTGGGACATTACAAAATTGAAAAATATAAGTTTAAAAAGAAGTTACACTTAACTGGAAATCAGTACAAAACTGACATTTTGAAATGCAAATTTGAGGGTGTTCTCATGGTTTGTTTTTGACAGAATTTGGATATGCTGATCAGCGACAGCTGTGTCTCCGACGTCGCAAGGACGCTCTTGGAGAAGGGGTTTAGGGGTGTTCCGGGGGGTGGGGCTGTGAGGTTCAGTGTCAGTAATACAGTGGGCCTTCTAGTTCATAACCAGAAACTGGTCAACAATAGTTTAGAAGGGTTTGGGGTCTAGTCATTCTGTGGAATGTCAAGACCATTGTGAGTTTATCACTGTCAGAGTTCTCAGGAGAAAGCAGGTAGGAGTCGACTTGTCTCCCCCGTCCAGCTGCAACTTTGACTTTGCAGAGATAGGAGCTGAGCTGGCAGCCTTCTCTGGGAACTTCAGGAGAGGGGAGGGGTGGTTTGCAGAGGTATCACTCTGGTTGAAGCCTCACCCCTGAACACGAGGCCAGGTGGGATAGGGGCCTCGTGGATGGGCCAGTTCCCTTGTCAATTAGTGGTTTGGGAGGAGGGTTAAGATGGCCACACCTTCGCTTTTAAGTCAGTGCTTAGCGTCCAGAGCCTTTGCTGGGAACATCTCACTCGTCTTCCCTGTCTGCATCCTTCTGTTCAGATCTATCACCGACTGAGCTATTGAGAGCACTCTGTGCATAGACTCTACCTAATTTGAACTTTCTTCTCTTTGGACTTTTACTGTCAAGAACCTGCCATGAAAGGACTGTCATACTTTTCCTAGACTGTGCATTCTCGTGGCTATGGATGTGTCTTCGTCGAGAAGCCCAGAGCCCGGCTGGCTTGGGGATATTTCCCAACTTCTGGACATTCCTATGCGTCAACCCATGTGGTGTAGAGATTCCAAGGTTGGGAGCTTTAGACGTTGGAATCTCTGCATGTGGGGAAGTACTTTGGACTCAAGTCTGATCTTGTTCTGGACCCTTATTGTCAAGAGGCCTGGACGCACAGTACCCAGAGGGGCCAACCGAAGTGGCAGGGTTGGTTTTGACCTCTGTGGAGGTGTGCATGCTGGTTCAGGTCCTCTTCTAGACTCCCTTCCCTTGTTGCAGGAGCAATAGGGCTCCCCGTCGGAGGAGCAGCTAGGAGTTGCTCAGATCCTAAGGCCAAGACGTACGGCACCCCAGAGGTTCCAACTCAGTGGCAAGGTTGGTTCAGCTCTCTATGGGTGTGTGTGGGTAAGTCAGGCCTGTTTCTAAGATTCCTTCCCTTGTCTGAGGAGCATTAGGGACTTGCTCCTATCCTTCCATTGGGGTGGAATGTTGGGGAATTTGCTCCTTAAGAGACCTCCCAGTCCCCTACATTGATGTGGAACAATTTCAAGAGCCTGTAGCAAAATGCCATCAGCTATATGATTTCTGAAGACTGTAGCCATTAAGCTTATGCCATGGGATTTGCTCTAATAAAAGGATCTCACTGATTGGAGTCTCCGGTGTCAGAGTGCTAGAATGCGTGATTTCAGGCCATGACGGCCACCGCCAAGATATGAGGTATCCTGGTGGTGCCTCACCCTTCTTCTCTTCTGCTCTGAAGCACCAAAATCGGCTGTCTAGCTGAGTTGCAGGGTGGGAGGAGAGCGGAGGCAACCATCACTCCTGCACTGCTCCTGCCCTCCATAGGATGCCCGTAATCCTGAGTTCAGGGGGTTAGGGGCATCCCACTTGGATTGCACCTTAAAATTATTAAATTAATTAAAATAGCTCAACGTCCTATGTTATCATCTGTCAAAATAAAAGACTTCCAACCAAGGTTGGTTCAGCTCTCTACAAAAGACTTCCCCTCCCCTAGCTTAACAAATTTAACAGTGTGATATGTCACAAAATAATCTATCCCAGCCAATAGGAATAACATTTTGTTTAATTGTAATGTTAATGACTGAATATCAATATTCAGTTTTTAAAACTAATAAACTATATGTTACAAAAAAACAAGAACAATAAAAGCGCAATCCTATGCATGTCTGCTCAGAAGTAAGCCCCACTGAATTCACTTGGAATCACTCTAGTTGCAGCCTAAAAGGTCTATCAGGCAAGGAGAAAAGACTTATAGATGTGGATATATTTACCTTATAATAAAGATTAAATGGCGTGTCTGTATGTGCTGGAGTTCAGAGATGTAAAAAGATTTCAATTTCAATAAGATGAATAAAGGAGACCACTCTAGAGGCTCTGTGTGTTTTTTAAATAATTTCTCATTTAATTATTTCTTGCTTCATTACGCGCTATTACAACAACAAATCAAAACAGAGTACATAATAGAATAGGGGATAACATACCCAATATATAACTAAAATATAGGTTTGTGTAAATTTACAAAAAAATTAAAAGGAGAGAACCTATGTATCCTACCTTAAAAACCATGTGAAGCATCATTTGCAGACCAGTCTTGCCAGGGTATTTACCAGCAATATTTGCTGCAGATAAATTGAAGAGGTTGGCACCTGTTTCGGTGCAAACAGCATGGGTAAGCATCTTTTTCCCTACTCCCACAGGTCCAGCCAAGAGCAAGGCTTTCACCAGAGGAGCTTTCTCATGTACAGACTGAGAACCTGTGGAAGTAAAATGTGGACAATTTTACTTTTAATCTCCCATCAGTATATGCTTCTTTTCAATAATCCAATCTGTAATTCTCAAGTGCTGGGCCTGGGCCTGAGAGAGACCCGTTAGTGGCACTGAGGAAGCCTTGATAGCGCAATGAGTCCAAAGAGAGCTCTCTCTTCCAGGTCAGGAATTGGATGGAATGTGCAATAAAAAGGAAAAAAGGAAGGGTGCAACCCTATTGGGCTGCCACCCACTAGACAGGATCCTCCGATCTCAGAGACTTCCGAGATTCCATGCCCTGCCAAGCTGCTTCCGGCAGGGCAAGAGGAGCGATGGAGGCAATGTTTGCCTCTCCATCCTACTTTTCAGATTTTTCTACTAGACAGGCCTCTGACCCTGTCTAGTGGAGTCATGATGGCAGGGGCGGGCCCATGGCTGGAGAGGCCACAGGTACAGCAAATCCTGGCCTCTCCTCTGGCACATCCCCCTTTCCCTCTCCCCATCTGAGGTCATGACGCTGACCTCAGCAGAGGAGCTGCCGTGGAACCGTCAATTGTTTGCTCGTTTTGCACTGGTATTTCCCCTTCTAAAAGGTTGCAATGACTCTCCCAACACTTAATTACTGGCAGTAAGAAATTTAAGCTAAAATATGCTGGTATTTTGGGTATTTCTGCACCTGCCCCTTTTGCCTTTGGCTTCACCCACCACCGGAATGCAACTGAGAGCATCTCCAAAATTGTATTCAGTCCTTGAGCTGAAAGAGGTTCTACACACCTGTCCTAAGCCAAGAACCACATATTATTTTCTTAGTATGTTTGAACCAAGTCATGCTGCAACTTGAAACTGGAGATAATTGAAATTGACAATAAATCTAGACCTTGTACATGCAGCGCACAATTGTCTCCAAACGCATTTGAAATATTAACCAGGTTGTTCTCATATGAAAAGTAGCTGAGAGGTAATTCAAAGCTGTTCCTAACTTTATATATGGGGTCTCCAAAGTGGTGCCCATGGGCACCAATGTGCTTGCATGCCCTCTTGATGCCCTCCAGACTCCCTGACCATCCTGATTTTTATTTTAGTTTTTTAGACTTTTTTAAATTATTATTTTTTTAACTGGGAGGCTGGCATGTTGCAAAGCGAAGTGCCAGCCTCCAGCACAATCTTTATTTCCAGGAATGCCTCTGGATTCCACATGGGCCCCAGTACTTCGCATTGAAGCATGCCCAGCCACCCAGAAAAAAGTACACTGGGGATGGTAGGGAATGTCCTGGGGTAGACGGGCTAGAAGGGGTGGTGAGGAACGAAGGGGGTGTTATCACGGTGCTGTGTTGCGTTTTTGTGTGTTAGCTTGTTTGTTTGTTTGTTTTGGCATGTTGTGTGTTTTTTGTGTGTGTATTCTCTGGTGTGTGTGTGTTTCTCTGAACATCATCAGTTTGCCTTCTGTGAAATGGTGCATTGTGGGGGTAAATATATAATTTAGCATTTGAAATAGACCCACCTCTGCCTTGTACTCAGTTTCTTGGCCACATTACTTCTCTCTGAGCTGCAACAGTTTGCCTTCTGTGAAATGAGTGTTGGAGGAGAACACTGTGGGTTCAAAAGAGTGGTTTTGTGTTTTGCAGTTCAGACCACACCTCTTCCTTGTACTTAGTTTTTGGGGCAAGTTACTTTTACTTTAAGATCTGGTTCACATGCCACAACAGCCCATCGTGGGAAAGTAGCCACTGTGGGTTGTCATGCTGTCCAAATCCAGACCACTTTCCACAAGGAGGCTTTTCCCAACAAGCCCCCCTGAGAACCCATGGGCTGTTCTGTGGGTTGTTTTACCCACAAAGGGTTGTTGTGTCATCTGAACCTGGGCGATTGATCCCACCATCGGTAAAGGCAAGTGGCGAGTGAGGCGCTCAGCCAAAGTGGCAAAAAGAACCCTTGCTGCTCTTGGTGATTTTGCCTGTGCTGCCAGCAGTGACAGCCCCACTGAAGTGCCCAAGAGGCACATTGGAGGGGCTGTCACTGGCTCGCCACCCCTTTCTTTAAAAAAAAATTTGCACTACAAATGTGCACAATTTTTTTTCCATTAAAAAAAAAAATTCTCGTTGGACTTGTGCAAGTACAGAGGTTTGCACTTCCGCGGGTCCAAAATGGGAATCCTCACCTGGGCAATGTCTTGGGCTGTACCTGCTGTCAAAGTGCAGCAGGTACCAGCCCTGGATATTGACTCACAGAGGCTCCAAACAGGTGTGTGTTTTTTGTTTTCCCCCCCACCCTGCTTTGACAGGCCTGTGGCTTATGCTGGCTCAGCTTGTCTGAGCGTGGAAAGCTAAGCAGGGTCAGGCCTGGTTATTACTTGGATGGGAGACCCCTCCTCTAGTTTCCTGCACTGAGCAGGGGGTTGGACTCGATGGCCTTGTAGGCCCCTTCCAACTCTATGATCTATGAAATCTATGAAATGACAGCTGTCAAGTCAAAGCAAAGCTACGAGTGAACTTTGTTGGCAAAAGGGGGTAGGCTCCATTCCCCCGCCCTTAGCAGTGAGATCCTCAGGGTTTGAGTGTCCCCCACATAGGCCCCAGTGCCCCCAAATTTCCACCCATTCCTGAGACTCAAGATGCTTAAGTTGGAAAAGTGCACCCCACAGTCTTTTCGCTAACACTTGCTTGTGACAGCTGTCAAAAGTAGGGCTTTTTAAAAACAAAACAAAACATGGATTTAGGAAGGGCTAGACAGGGTAGTTTGGACAGGGAAGTATACAGATTTCACATGAGAGTATACAGATTTCACAAGGGAGAGGAGACTTGGCTTCAGCTGCCAAGTCCCCTGGAATATTGTCTGGAGGACTGAGGGGGAAGGACGGGGAGAGAAACCCATGGTAGGCCCCGATTGTCTGTCAGGAGCACCGTGGGTTGTTCACGCAACAACCAACCCACTGTAGCTTCTTGCCAGGGTGGGTTACAGTGACATGCAAACCCACCCTAAGTCTCACTAGTTTGCCTTCTGGGTGTTTTGTGACCCTTTCATCTATTCTGTGACCAGAATAAAATATGATGCTCATGGAATGTCTCTTTAAAATAATCTTAAGGGTCTATATCACATAGAAAATGATATTTGACTGGAAAAACCATATAACATTTCTGATCATAGAATCATAGAATCATAGAAAAGTAGAGTTGGAAGGGGCCTACAAGGCCATCGAGTCCAACCCCCTGCTCAATGCAGGAATCTAGGTCAAAGCATCTCTGACAGAAGTCTGTCCAGCTGCACCTTGAATGCCTCCAGAGTGGGAGAGCCCACCACCTCGCTAGGTAGTTGATTCCATTGTCTTATTGCTCTGACAGTCAGGAAATTTTTCCTGATGTTTAGGTGGAATCTAGGTTCCTGTAACTTGAGCCCATTATTCCGTGTCCTGCAAACTGGGATGACCGAGAAGAGATCTTTGCCCTCCTCTGTGTGACATCCCTTCAAATACTGGAAGAGTGCGATCATATCTCCCCTCAGTCTCCTCTTCTGAAGGCTAAACATGCCCAGTTCTTTCAGTCTCTCCTCATAGGGCCTTGTTTCCAGTCCCTTTATCATCCTTGTTGCCCTCCTCTGAACCCTCTCCAGTTTGTCTATGTCCTTCTTAAAGTGAGGTGCCCAGAACTGGACGCAGTACTCAAGATGAGGCCTAACCAGTGCCGAGTAAAGGGGAATTATCACTTCCCGCGATTTGGAAGCTATACTTCTATTAATACAGCCCAAAATTGCATTTGCCTTCTTTGCAGCCACATCGCATTGCTGGCTCATATTCAGTTTGTGATCTACCACAATTCCAAGATCCTTCTCACTTGTAGTATTGTTGAGCCAAGTGTCCCCCATTCTGTAACTCTGCATTTGGTTTCCTCTCCCTAGGTGCAGCACTTGGCATTTATCCCTATTAAATTTCATTCTGTTGTTTTCGGCCCAGCGCTCCAGCCTATCGAGGTCACTTTGAATTTTGTTTCTGTCTTCCAGAGTATTAGCTGTTCCACCCAACTTTGTATCATCTGCAAATTTGATAAGCATTCCCTGTACCTCCTCATCCAAGTCATTAATAAAAATGTTGAAGAGCACCGGGCCCAGGACCGAGCCCTGTGGTACCCCGCTCGTTACCTCTCCCCAGTTTGAGAAGGAACCATTGATAAGCACTCTTTGAGTCCGATTCTTTAGCCAATTGTGGATCCACCTGATAGTTGTTCCATCTAGCCCACTCTTAGCTAGCTTACTAATCAGGATATCATGAGGCACTTTGTCGAAAGCTTTGCTGAAGTCCAGGTATATAATGTCCACAGCATTCCCACAGTCCACAAGGGAGGTTACCCGATCAAAAAATGAGATCAGATTAGTCTGACAGGATTTGTTCTTGACAAATCCATGCTGGCTTCTAGTAATCACTGCATTGTTTTCAAGGTGCTTGCAGACTGACTTCTTTATAATCTGCTCAAAAATCTTCCCGGGGATTGATGTCAGACTGACTGGCCTATAGTTCCCAGGTTCCTCCTTCTTGCCCTTTTTGAAGATGGGAACAACATTTGCCCTCCTCCAGTCGTCTGGCACTTCACCTGTCCTCCATGATTTCTCAAAGATAATAGACAGTGGTTCTGAGAGTTCTTCTGCCAGTTCCTTTATTACTCTAGGATGCAGCTCATCAGGCCCTGGAGATTTAAACTCGTTCAGAGTAATCAGGTGCTCCTTGACCATTTGCCTATCAATCTCAAGCTGCAATTCTGCCCCTTCAGTCTGCACTTCAGGTTTGCCAGGGGGGTCATAGACCCTCTTTTGGGAGAAGACCGAGCCGAAGTAGGAATTGAACACTTCTGCCTTTTCTTTGTCTTCTGTTATCAATTTGCCATCCTCATTGCGTAGTTGAACCACCAGTTCTTTCTTCTGTCTTTTACTGTGCATGTATCTGAAGAAAGCTTTTTTGTTGCTTTTAGCATTCCTCGCTAACCTTAGCTCATTCTCAGCTTTAGCCTTCCTGACACTATTCCTGCAGTTCTGTGCTACCTGCCTGTACTCTTCCCCTGTAGCCTGTCCTTCCTTCCACTTCCTATACGTGTCCTTTTTTGTTTTCAGGTCATCTTTGAGTTTATTGTGAAGCCACATTGGCTTCTTCTGTTGCCCTCTGCCTTTTCTCCTTGTGGGAATTGTTTGCAATTGTGCCTTTAAAATTTCCTTTTTTAAAAACTCCCACCCCTCCTGGGCTCCCTTTCTCGTGAGAGTCACTTGCCATGGGATCTTACTAATCATTGTTCTGAGTTTGTTAAAATTGGCTTTCCTAAAATCCAGGGTACGTGTTTGGCTACACTCAGCTTTTGCTTCTGTTAGAATCAAGAACTCAAGTATAACATGGTCACTTTCCCCCAGAGTTCCCGAAACTGCCACTTTATCCACTAACTCGTCTCTGTTGGTTAGAATCAGGTCAAGGATAGCCGATCCTCTAGTTCCTTCCTCCACTTTCTGTAGGAGGAAGTTATCAGCAGCACAGCTCAGGAATTTCTTGGAGGGGCCATGTTTGGCTGAATAAGTCTCCCAACAGATATCAGGGAAATTGAAGTCCCCCATTACTACCACATCGTGCCTCCTTGAAACAATGGCAATTTGCTTTTCAAAAGTTCCATCCTCGTCTTCTCCTTGATTGGGTGGTCGGTAGTAGACTCCAACCGCCATGTTCGCTTTATTCTTTGCCCCCTTTATTTTAACCCAGATGCTCTCAATGGGGCTGCCAAGCTCCTCTTCCTGTATCTCTGTGCAGAGATACGTATTTTTAACATACAGTGCAACTCCACCTCCCTTTCTGTTGCTTCTGTTCCTTTTGAACAAGTTATACCCTTCAATTGCTGTATTCCAGTCATGGGAGTCATCCCACCAGGTTTCAGTTATCCCTATCAAGTCGTACTTGCCCTCATGTATCAAGAGTTCAAGTTCGTCTTGTTTATTGCCCATACTCCTGGCATTAGTATAGAGACATTGAAGATTATGTGCTTTATAGTCCGACTTTCCCCCTACATTTTGTGGTAGACTATCAATGGGCACCGCTGGAGCTATTCTCTCCATTGTGGCATAGAGGCCTTCTTCCATTGGTACCCCCGAGTTTATGTCTCCCTCCCCTGTTGGATTCAGTTTAAAGCCCTCCTGATTAAGTTCCTCATGCTGTGGCCAAACACATTATTCCCAGTCCTTGTGAGGTGCAACCCATCCTTTGCCAGCAGTCCATCTTCCAGGAAGTGTAGTCCGTGGTCCCAGAATCCAAATCCCTCACGTCGGCTCCACCTTCGTAGCCAGTCATTCACTCGGAGTATTTTTCTTTCCCTTTCTATGCCTCTTCCAAGTACTGGAAGGATGGATGAGAAAACTATCTGGGCCCCGAAGTTCTTGAGTTCCCTTCCCAGCTCTTCAAAGTCTGCCGTGATTTCTTTGTAACTCCGCTTGGCAGTATCATTTGTACCCACGTGGAAGAGAAGAAAGGGGTATGTGTCGGTGGGCTGCATGAGCCTCGGCAGCTGCTCTGTCACATCCTTAATCCGTGCCCCAGGGAGACAGCACACCTGGCGAGTCCATGGGTCTTCGCGACATACTTTGATCAAGACATTTGAGTCTAGTCCACATCTTATTAAGTGAAATGCAAAATTCCATTGATGTTAACCAGGTCAGACTGCAATCCTACATACCTGTTCATAGAATTAACATAGAACAAGCTTCAGGGCTCACATGTTGCTCCCTTCGTTCTCCTCCTCTGGTGAAGCCATGAAAAGGAGATGGGAAGCAATTGCTTGTGTTTTCAACTAACTATAGTTACTCATTGTTTCTGAACTTAGACAAACATTGGCTAATCTTAACTGTGGTTTAGAGAAAAAAGTAAACTTCAAACTATGGTTTATGATCCTGCCTTAGAATCATAGAACCATAGAAAAGTAGAGTTAGAAGGAGCCTATAAGGCCATCGAGTCCAACCCCCTGCTCAATGCAGGAATTCAAGTTAAAGCATCCCTGACAGATGGCTGTCCAGCCGCGTATTGAATGCCTGCAGTGTGGAAGAGCCCACTACCTTCCTCGGTAATTGGTTCCATTGTCGTATTGCTATAACAGCCAGGAAGTTGGCTTACTGTAACTTGAGCCCATGATCCTGTGCCCAGCACTCTGGGAAGATCGAGAACAGATCCTAGCCTCCTCTGTGTGACAACCTTTCAAGTGCCTGAAGAGTGGTACATAGATTCATAGATAATAGAGCTCGAAGGGGCCTACAAGGCCATTGAGTCCAACTGCCTGCTTAATGCAGGAAACTAGAGGAGGGGTCTCCCATTCAAGTAATAACCAGGCCTGACCCTGCTTAGCTTTCCACACTCAGACAAGCTGAGCCAGCATGAGCCAGTGCTATCATATCTCCCCTCAGTCTTCTCTTCTGAAGGCTAAACATGCCCAGTTGCTTCAGTCTCTCCTCATAGGGCTTTGTTTCCAGTCCCCTGATCATCTTTGTTGCCCTCCTCTGAACCCTTTCCAGTTTGAATTGGCTCTTAGGTTGCAATCTGAAGTGCAGACTGAAGGGGCAGGATTGCAGCTTGAGATTGATAGGCAAATGGTCAAGGAGCACCTGATTACTCTGAACGCGTTTAAATCTCCAGGGCCTGATGATCTACATCCTAGAATAATAAAGGAACTGGCAGAATAACTCTCAGAACCACTGTCTATTATCTTTGAGAAATCATGGAGGACAGGTGAAGTGCCAGATGACTGGAGGAGGGCAAATGTTGTTCCCATCTTCAAAAAGGGCAAGAAGGAGGAACCTGGGAACTATAGGCCAGTCAGTCTGACATCAATCCCTGGGAAATTTTTGGAGCAGATTATAAAGAAGTCAGTCTGCAAGCACCTTGAAAACAATGCAGTGATTACTAGAAGCCAGCATGGATTTGTCAAGAACAAATCCTGCCAGACTAATCTGATCTCATTTTTTGATCGGGTAACCTCCCTTGTGGACTGTGGGAATGCGGTGGACATAATATATCTGGACTTCAGCAAAGCTTTCGACAAAGTGCCTCATGATATCCTGATTAGCAAGCTAGCTAAAAGTGGGCTAGATGGAACAACTATCAGGTGGATCCACAATTGGCTACAGAATCGGACTCAAAGAGTGCTTATCAATGGTTCCTTCTCAAACTGGGGAGAGGTAACGAGCGGGGTACCACAGGGCTCGGTCCTGGGCCCGGTGCTCTTCAACATTTTTATTAATGACTTGGATGAGGAGGTACAGGGAATGCTTATCAGATTTGCAGATGACACAAAGTTGAGTGGAACAGCTAATACTCTGGAAGACAGAAACAAAATTCAAAGCGACCTCGATAGGCTGGAGCGCTGGGCCGAAAACAACAGAATGAAATTTAATAGGGATAAATGCCAAGTGCTGCACCTAGGGAAAGGAAACCAAATGCAGAGTTACAGAATGGGGGACACTTGGCTCAACAATACTACAAGTGAGAAGGATCTTGGAATTGTGGTAGATCACAAACTGAATATGAGCCAGCAATGCGATGTGGCTGCAAAGAAGGCAAATGCTATTTTGGGCTGCATTAATAGAAGTATAGCTTCCAAATCGCGTGAAGTGATAATTCCCCTTTACTCAGCACTGGTTAGGTCTCATCTTGAGTACTGCATCCAGTTCTGGGCACCACACTTTAAGAATGACATAGACAAACTGGAGAGGGTTCAGAGGAGGGCAACAAGGATGATAAAGGGACTGGAAACAAGGCCCTATGAGGAGAGACTGAAAGAACTGGGCATGTTTAGCCTTCAGAAGAGGAGACTGAGGGGAGATATGATCGCACTCTTCCAGTACTTGAAGGGATGTCACACAGAGGAGGGCCAGGATCTCTTTTCAATCATCCCAGTTTGCAGGACACGGAATAATGGGCTCAAGTTACAGGAACCTAGATTCCACCTAAACATCAGGAAAAATTTCCTGACTGTCAGAGCAATAAGACAATGGAACCAACTACCTAGGGAGGTGGTGGGCTCTCCCAATCTGGAGGCATTCAAGGTGCAGCTGGACTGTTTATAGTGGTGGAAATAAGGCCGCCCGCGCCACCCGAGCCTTATTTCGCCCCCCACCCCCTTCCTGCCTCATTTTTTCAAGCGGCGCGCACTTCGGTACCGGAAGTGACACGAAGGACCGGATCGAGTGGCGCGGCAGGCTCTCCGCAGAGAGTGCGCCAGAACGAGCGGGGGGGACGGCTCTCCGCGGAGTGTGCGAGACGCCCCGAAGATAAGGTAAGGCCTCGTCGGGGCGTGAGCGGGGCCATGTTCGGCCTCGTTCTGCCCCGGCGAGGCTCGATTGCACAACTATAGCTGGACAGCCATCTGTCAGGGATGCTTTGATCTGGATTCCTGCATTGAGCAGGGGGTTGGACTCGATGGCCTTGTAGGCCCCTTCCAACTCTACTTTTCTATGATTCTATGATCTTATACACATTTACCCGAGAATAACTGACTTCAATGCGGTTTACTTCTGAATAGAAATGTATAGAATTCTTCAAGACCAACATGGATATAAACACAGTATTTATTTATTTATTATATTCATGAATCGCCCATCTGGCTAGACATCCGGCCACTCTGAGCGATGTACAATCCAATGAAATACAAGGGGGGGGGGGGACACACACAGTATAAAACACAATTAAAAACAGTACAAAACTTAAAAATCCTAACCCACCCCATATTCCCACCTGAAAAGCCACGTTTTTAATGCCCGGCAGAAGCTAATCAAGGAAGGGGCATGGCGGAGGTCACTGGGGAGAGAGTTCCATAACTTGGGGGCTGCCACAGAGAAGGCCCTCTTCCTAGTCCCCACCATCCTGGTTTCTCTGGCTGATGGGACAGGGAGAAGGTCGTCTGTGGCAGATCTTGTTGAGCGATCTACTTGATGTTGCTGGAGGCGCTCCTTGAGATAAACTGGACCGGAGCCGTACAGGGTTTTAAAGGTCAACGCCAACACCTTGAATTCGGCTCGGCAAACAACTGGTAGCCAGTGCAACTCTTTGAGCACTGGAGTGATGTGATCACGCCGGCGGCAGCCTTTAACCAGGCGAGCTGCTGCATTCTGTACCAGCTGCAACTTCCGAACCGTCTTCCAGGGTAACCCCACGTAGAGCGCATTACAGTAGTCTAGGCGAGAGACCAAGACATGAACCACTGATGGGAGCAGATGATTAGGAAGGTAGGGGCGCAACTGCCGTATCAGATGGAACTGATACAGCACCTGAGCTGCCACCTGAGCCTCCATGGACAGCTGGGAGTCTAGAATGACTCCCAAGCTGCGGACCTGGCCCTTCAGGGGTAGATGTACCCCATTCAGCACCAGGTCAACATCCCCTAACCTTCCCTTGTCTCCCACCAGAAGTACCTCGGTCTTGTCGGGGTTCAGTTTCAGCATGTTCCTTCCCATCCAGCCACCCACTGACTCCAGGCACTTGGACAGGGTTTCAACGGCCAACCTTGGTGAGGACTTGAAGGAGAGGTAGAGCTGCGTGTCATCCGCATATTGCTGACAGCGCACCCCAAACCTCCTGATGATAGCTCCCAGTGCCTTCAGGTAGATGTTAAATAACATCGGGGAGAGGATGGAACCCTGCGGCACCGCACAAGTGAGCGGCCGAGGGTCCGAAGCCTCCTCCCCAAGAACTACCCTCTGGTACCTTCCAGAGAGGAAGGACCGGAACCACTGCAATACAGTGCCTCCCATGCCCAACCCCTCCAGGCGGTCCAGGAGGATACCATGGTCAACGGTATCAAAAGCCGCTGCGAGATCGAGGAGGACTAGAAAAGAGCATTCGCCCCCATCCAAAGCCCTCCTCATCCACCAAGGCCGTTTCTGTCCCATGTGCCGGCCTGAAGCCTGACTGGCATGGATCTAAATAATTGGCTTCATCCAAATGTGCCTTCAACTGAGCCCCCACCACTCGCTCAATCAGCTTGCCCAGAAATGGCAAATTGGAGACTGGGCGAAAGTTGTTCAGTAGGTAATCCACTTGTGCGAAGGCTAACTCTGAACAACTTTTAGTCACTTCAGGCCCATGAGGGCCAGTGTGGCGTAGTGGTGAGAGTGTTGGCCTGGGACTCGGGAGAGTCCCTGCTAGTCCTTGCTTGGCCACTGGGTGACTTTGGGCCAGTCACTGACTCTCAGCCTAACCTACCTCACAGGGTTGTTGTGAGGATAAAATGGAGAGGAGAGGAGGAGGTAAGCTGCCTTGGGTTCCTTGCAGGAAAATAGGTGGGGTATAAATGTAATTAATAAATACCGTAATAAATAAATACTCTGCACATGGACTGTATCTAGGGAATGTATACTCTGTAGTGTTTACTTTGAATAAGTAAATAAACAGGTAGAATAGACCTGTTGCTGTTACAGAGTGTTTCCTGAGTCCTGCATTAATCTGCAATTGGAAAAGCTGGAGCTTGGGTCATTACAGGGTCTGCTGCTGTGTGGGAGATTCTCTGCTGCTGTGGAACGCCTGGCTAGGTTAGCACACGGATTACAAAATTTCTTTCAACACCAACAAGCCAAAGCACAATATATATATATTTTAAAGAAAACTAACCAAGGGTCTATGCTTAAGAAAGTTATCCTGCAATAATCTTTGAACAATGGTAATACAGATGGTACTTTTAAGAAAACAACCATAGTAGATTGTTATGAATAATTTCTGGTATTTAAAATGACAAGGACAATTAAAAGTACTCTATCTGATATATTAAATGAGGTCTGACTAATTCCATAAATGCTTCCATTGTTTAATAGCAAGACACATTAGCTTGCTTGTAAAAGGTAAATTGCAACCTTAGCCCTTCCCTTAACTTGATTAAATTTAATCAATGGAGCTTGTATTCACTATTGCTTTCCCCAAGTGACTTCGTTTTATGTGCTGCAGTTCCCAAACTGTTAACAGGTAAACAAAAATGGCAAAGAAATAGTATGTCAAACACGACAATAGCAAGCACCATCCTCTTTTAAGTGTGCTATGAAAATCATACTGTCTCAGTCCAGAATATGTAATTGAAAAAGAATTCTGCAGAATGCTTTCTACTAAAATCAATCAAGCACTGTCACATCTAGTAAAAATATATGATGCTGAGAGGAAGCAAAGACTGGCATACTGCCCTCTGGCAATTTCTGCTGTGAACTTACCCAATGGCAATATTCCATACAGAGCTATGAGCTGTTTGACATCTGAGAGAGAGGGCATTGGTTCTATGTCTACCTGTCGAAGCGTAGTTCCCAGGTAGCAGTACTCACCTACAGGGAAGACAAAGGCTTAATACTGTGATACCGTATTATTACAAAATTCATAACTTCAGAAATTATAAACTACAGGGGAATACAAATATAACATCCGATTAAGCCCTAATAGGTTTTCTCAGTAAATTAAAAAAAAAAAAATGCATCCCCAATGTGAATGCAGTATTTTTAAAAATCAAGGCTTCCAGCTAACAATGAGAGCCACTGTGGTCCCAGGGACAGAGTGTCAGGACTTTTGCACAATTCGGAGACTTGCCAAGGCCATCCACAATCAAGCCCCTTTTTGTCGCCTGTAAAATTGAAGTAGTATTAACCTATCTCACAGGGATGCTTCAATGGTTACTAAAAACTATAAAGTATGCTGAACAACTGAAATTGGATATAAATGATATTACAAAGTCATCCAACCCAACCAGAATGCTGCATGCATTGCTTGTCCACTTGGAGAAAGGCATTGCGCCTGATCACTTGCCCAATATTGACTTCTCCCTTGCATAATCAGACAGAGGGCAGTTAGCATGTGGTAATGGAAGCTCAGAACTGTAATCTGTCAATATAACTAAGGTCTGGGTGGGTGAGGAGGGGGGAGTTAGTCTCAGCCAACTGTGTCCACCCAGGTACTTGGTATTGCAACAGCAGACTCAAGGGTCCGGGAGGGGGAGGGGTTGCTGTGGTCTATGGGGTTTCCATCTCTCTCTCCAGGCTTCCTATCTGCCTGCGTGCCAATTTTGAGTGCTTGTATCTGGTGTTGGGAACCCAGGACAGGTTAGGGATTCTGTTGGTGTACTGCCCACCCTGCTGCCCAGCACTCTGCCTGCCTGACCTGACAGAGATAGTCTCGGACTTGGTGCTGAGGACTCCCAGGATGGTTGTCCTGGACTCCTGGGGGACCTCAATATCCATGCCAAGACTGTCTAACCTGGTGTGGTTCAGGACTTCATGGATGCCATGACAACCATGGAGCTGCCCCAATATGTCATCAGCCCAACACATACTACAGGTCACACTCTGGATTTGTTTTTTTTCGGTTGGCCAGGATGACAGTGATCCAAAAGTGGGGGATTTAATATCTACCCCTTTGTCATGGTTGGATCGTTCATTTTTGGAGATATGGACATATTGCTCATGATACATGTTCTTGAGTATTTGGGTGGATGTACACTATATATTCATTTGAAATAAAGTTTTTATCTTTTTGTTATTTATTGGTGTGTACATTGTACACTTTTGTTTTTGTACAATATAATTAGTTCCACTGTCCATTGATTTGTTTCGTTGGTGTCTTTAATTGAAGGACCTCTTCCTTTTGCTTTATACATGGTTGGATCAGTACCTGTTGAGGGTTAGACTTTCAGCAGCTTTTAGCCTCTGCAAGGGTGGGGGACATACTAGAATGGTCCATCTGTGGAGACTAATGGAGTCTGGTGGCTTCTAAAGGGCTCTGGGGGATTTTCCAGTTGGTTTGACTCGTGCACCTGTCAAAACCCTGGTCCTCTGTGGGACATGAAATTGACCAGGGCGGTTGACACGATCATGCCCAAGCATTCTCTCCTCCTTGGCAGAGACAAATTAGCCTTGGCAGAGGAAAATTGGAACACCTTGGAGCTGAGGGCAATGAAGTGGGACATCAGCTGGAATGCAAGTGGAGAAAGACTAATGCTGAATCCGACCAAACACTGGTTAGAGCTCATTATCTCACCTACCATGTGGCAATGAGGGTGGCAAAGAAGTTTCCATCTACATTGCATCTTCCATAACCAGTGTGGTGTAGTGGTGAGAGTGTTGGACTGGGACTCGGGAGATCTGGGTTCTAGTCCCCCGCTCGGCCATGAAACTCACTGGGTGACTTTGGGCCAGTCACTGACTCTCAGCCTAACCTACCTCACAGGGTTGTTGTGAGGATAAAATGGAGAGGAGGAGGACTATGTAAGCCGCCTTGGGTTCCTTGCAGGAAAAAGGGTGGGGTATAAATATAATAAATAAATAAAAATCCAACAGAGCTGTTTTGGGGGGTGAAGGGGTTATTACAATCTGACACTGAGAGGGAATTGGTCACACCTTCAACAGCCCACTGTGATAAGTTCACATTACACTTTGAAAATAAAATCTCTCATATCCAGCATTACTTGGATTCCTCTATTAGTGTGTTTCCATTAACAGAAGTAACCAGAGCACTGTCTGGTCCAGCTGTATTGGATGAGTTTCAGATGTTGAGGCATGACAATACAGACAAGGTGCTTGGACGAGTTCAACCAACCACTTGTGTGTTTAACCCCTGCCCATCTTGACTTGTTACATCTAATGAGGAGGTGATGGCCAGTTGGGTCTAGGAGACTGTAAATTCTTCATTGAGAGGGGGTGGTACTAGCCTCCTTAAAAGAGGCAGTAATCAGGCCACTCCTGATGAAATCTAACCTGGACTGAGAAGTGGAAGACAACTATAGGCCAGTTGCTAACATCCCCTTCTTGAGCAAGGTGCTTGAGCACATGGTTGCTTATCAACTCCAGGCATTCTTAGATGAAATTGATTTTCTAAATCCATTTCAATCTGGCTTTACACCCGGTTTTAGGACAGAAACTGTCTTGGTTACCCTGTGAGATGACTTTTGCTGAGAGAGAGACGAGGGGAGTGTGACTCCATTATTCTCTTGGACCTCTCAGCAGTCTTCGATACCATCAACCTTCTGGATCAGCTGTCTGGGTTGGGACTTGGGGGCACTCTTTTACAGTGCTTCCATTCCTATTTGGATGGTTGCTTCCAGAAGGTGGTGCTGGGGGATTATTGCTCTGATCCATGGCAATTATGTCACAGGTTTCCACAGGGCTCAATTTTATCTCTCATGCTATTTAACATCTACATGAAACCACTGGGGGAGGTTATCCAGGGAAGTGGACTGAAATGCCTTCAATATGCCAGTGATACCCAGCTCTACCTCTCCTTTTCATCTCCTTTTCATCTAACCCAGGTGAGGCACCTCAATCTGTGACCGAGCAGGGTAATGGACTGGATGAGGGACAACAACCTGAAGCTCAATCCAGACAAGATGAAGTACTGTTAGCAGATGGTTATGGCTGTTTTATCTATTCTTGTGCTATTTGTTGTTTTGTATTGTATTTTATTCTTTTAAATATTTGTATTGTATTGTACATTTTTTATTATTTGTATGGCATTTTAGTCTTTTAACTGTTTGTAATCAGCCTAGATAATGTTGATTATTGGGTAGATTAAAAATATAATAAATAAATATTATTTTTGTGAATTCTTATCCATTGTGTGGATAGCAGCTTTTTTGAAGGGTTTTCTTTTAGAGCCTTAAATGCAACTTTTTAAAGCCAGTATATTATTAAATCAATTGAATCATAATGAAAAATATGAGTATTTTATTGTCATCTATAGTAGAAAGCTGCTCTAGTGGCTACTGGTAGGTTACTGGTTCAAATCTCACCTCAATTACAAAATAATGCAAGCTACTCAGGCCTCCCACCTAGGAATCTAAAGATGATACTAGCCAACCATGCCGGGTTGTTGTAAGGACTACTGTAATAATCCATGTGAAGCACTTTGAACACTGAAAATACTGCCACTATATATGCTAAATATTATGACAAATTTATTTGCCTTTTAATATTAAAGATTTGTATAATTGGCATGTTTTTCAGGGTTAGTTGAGAAATTTGGCAATATCTGGAATCCTATATATACTAACTAGCTGAAGGACCCGTTCTTTGAACAGATTAAAGAACTTATTACTTTCTACCCTGTACGCTGGGTGCGTCAAACCAACCCCCCTTTTCACCATCTTAAGGGTTTTTTTAATCTTCAATTTATGGAAACGTACTTCGCATACATTGAATCTGGGGTGCCAAAGTCACCCCAGAGAAAAGTGCCTCAGGCAAGGCAAATTGTCCACATGAAAGCCTTTTGTCTGACTGAATGTTTCCCCCAGGCTGCTAGGATCAGAATAAGAATGGATTTCAGGTTTCAGCTATTTAAAGTAAGTTCAGACTTACTTTAATCTTTCCTTCCGCAATGTAAATGCAGGAAATCTACATAACAAAGGCAAGGCCTTAATAGTCAGAGCTATTAAGAGTCAATTAGCAGTTGAAAAACCTGGGACCTATAAAACTTTAAATCATCACAACAATGCTTTCCCTCGATTGATTTTTCTTTTTGGAGGAGGTATTGTCTGCTCTTCCCGGCAATAAAAAGATACTAAAATGACCTGTGGATGGCTCCTATTGTTTCCCCACTGCCTGAGGACACTGAAGCACCCCAAATACAGCATTGTTACAGATTTTTTGGGGTCATTTTTATGTCCCAGGCATGTTTGGTTATAGCAACTAAACTGTAAAAGGCAGGTAGCTGAAATTTGGTAATATTGTTTAGTACCTTGTTTTAGGCAAAGTCCTACTAGGACAGGATTGTAGGTCTACCTATGTGTAAATTACACCACAGAATGTGAGCCTGGGGCAAGAAAAGCACCCCAAGATGCAGGATGAAGGGTTAAGAAAGTTTTCACAACACAGTTTTTATGAGTTATCCACAAGAAACACCCATGCCAAATTTCAGCTTTCTAGCTTAACAGGAAATAGAGATAAATTGATGAGTCCGTGCTCTCAGTTTTATACAGATAGACCGTGAACTCATTCACTGAGTGTAGATCCTTATGTAGCTATCCATGCACAAAAGCAAAGTACAGTCATGCCTTGGATTGAGTAGCCCTTACATTTCTGCTTTTTCAAATGTTACTCACCTTTGAATCTGATTGTAATAAATAAAATTTACAACTTTACACTGTCACTTCTTTTGTTCTCACAGTTTGAATTAAGGAAGCATCTGTCAAAATCAGAGGCAGGAAAAAAGGCTGTCCTAAAGATCTGGTTTTCAACCAGCCATATCAGTTAATATACTAGTCAAATTTATATATATAAATTTCAATTATAAATATTCATTCATATATATATATATATATATATATGAATATTGCTAGTATTTAATAAAGTCTATTCTACCCCATGAAACCTTATAACACGTAAATCTGTTAACTTCCACAGATTCAGTTATTTTTCATGCAGCAGCTAACCCTCCAGAATTTCTAAGTACAGTATCAGCAGGATTTCAGAAAACCCAGTTTTCAGAAGTGCAACAATCTTTAGAAAAATAAACTCTTAGGAGGGAATAACTCCCCGAAACAGGTGAGTTGGCACAGAATGCTGACTATTGGGGAAGGGGATACAGAAAATCAGGGAGGGCAGGATGTCAATGGATTATGCTGGAAAAGGGCAGTTGTGGCTGACTGAATCTCAGAACAGGAGCACTCCACACTGTAACATTTTCTTGCAGCCCCACTTGCTGTTAATCTGATACCCAAATCCTAGACTTAGAATAGCAGGTACTGCCACTTAGAATAGGAAAATGTAGGGCCAGCCTAAGCCATGCAGCAAGTGCCCCCCCCCCATCAAGATACATAGTACCCAAAAATGATTAAGTTATTTTGGCACCTGAGGCAGAAAATCCCATAAAAGCCTGGCAGTAAATTAGTGTTGTGCTGAAAATTTCTACCACAATTTTTGACCATTCACATTCACACTGATAGAAAAGAAATTGCTTTCAAAAAGAAATTCAATGGTGAAGAAAATTTCGGAGAAATTCTCATGGGTTGGGCTTGGGTCTCCTGCAGGGATGTTGAAGAGTCCTTGGTTTCGAGTCACGAGTCGAGTCACGAGTCTTTGGACCCGAGTCTCGAGTCCGAGTCCTTGGTCCAAAATGGTGACTCACGACGAGTCACGAGTCACTCCCAAAGCTGACTCCACGAGTCCCTATTAAAATCAATGGAGTTTTCCCCCAACAAAATAAGGCTATTTCAGATGTGTGGCTTAAATAAATTCTAGGCACAAGTGTGCCTTTTTATTTCAAAACTCTGCAACTGATTTTGGCAAGAACAGACCAGGCAGACAAACCCAAAATAACCAGGCAGGCAGAGGAGGCAGGGAACCCCAAAGCAGGCAGGCAGAGGCCTTTGTCTTGGACAATTCAAACTGTGGAACTGGTCAAGAAGAGACCAGGCAGGCAGAGGAGGCAGGGAACCCCAAACAGGCAGGCAGAGGCAGCCAAACCTAAAATGTCTGAAAGGTTGCCTTTTAGGAAAATGATTTTAAAAAGTAAACTTGCTGTACTTCCTAAAGCCTATCCATGTTGCATTTGAGAAACACGATTTTGGAACACGAGTCCTTGGTCTCGAGTCTTGAGTCGAGTCTTGAGTCCCATTAAAAATACTGGGACTCGAGTCTGACTCGAGTCAGAGGGGGGACTCAGTCCGACTCACGAGTTGAGTCCTCGAGTCCGAGTCCCCATCCCTGGTCTCCTGTGCTTACCTTACTTATGAGGTGACTGAGGAGTGTCTGTGCATGTCCTGTCTTTTATTGTACAATCACCTCTCCAGCAGCCTGTAGCTTCCTTGGCTTCTCACACTTCAATAAAAGCCTGAGGGGAGGCATCATGATGAGGTAATTCCTCCCATAGGGCCTTTTCAGATCAGGAAGCGCAGGCCGCCTGAGAGACTGCAGAGCAATGGAGAGATGTGTAATAGAAAGAAAACACAGAGACAGCAACCTTGGCTGCTTCTCAGTGATTAGGTAAATTCAAAAAATCACAAAAATAAATTATAAAACATCCTGAGAATGAGGCAGAACAGTGGAAGTCTCTTTCATGGGTGAAGAAAACTTTCAGGAAATTGGAGGACACATTTAGGCACAGCACTAGTTTCACCTTTACCCAGGAGCTGGACACAACATTGCCTGCCTCACCTGTATTGTAGTGGATGCAAAATTGATGCTGTTGCCACTTGCAGTGGAAGCACAAAAACCCTTATGAAATAAGAAAGAATCTGTGCTACAATCCCTGCACTATCTGTGAGAAACTGCTGAGAATTTCTCCTCTCCCTGGAGGAATTCAGTGAAACTGGCCTCCCAGTTTCTCTGCCCACAAATAGGGTGGAGAATTCCGAGAGGCCATTTGTGTATAGTTCTAGTAAAAATACAACAACAACAACAACAACAACAACAATAATAATAATAAATTAACTAACAATTTGCAGCCCTTTCACAACACACCAAAACAGTTGCCTGAGGCAGGGCTCTCTCTCTCCTTAATGGAGGGCCAGCCCTGTCTCCATACCAGGAAAACCTTCACCTACTTAATTTCTGTACATTTGATGGTTGTTAGATGTACAGGAGCAAGGTCAGTGCAGAAGCTGGCACTCAGCAATTTTGACTGTTTCATGCCACAATCCTATCACTTACCCAGCAGAACATGCATAGGCTTGGGCTGCTCCTGGCATGATTCTACCTATGATCACTCAGACATAAGCCCTGCTATAATATTCAGTCCTTCTTACACCCAAATAAGCGTGCATAAGATTGCAGTGTTTTCCCCTGGGAAGTGTGTTTAGGATTACAGCCCTAGGAAGTAACTCTCAATGAGCACGTGGCCAAATGGAGCTGTTAGAAGTACCCGTCTTGCCCTCCCCTGGGCTTCTCAGGTTTTTCATCATCATCATCATCATCATCATCATCATCATCATCATCATCATCTAAAATAAATAAATAAATAAATTGTGGAGGAAGGGGGGGTTGGCTGGCCCGCCACATCCCCACCCTTTCCTACTCCAAAGGAACCAAGACCCCCTGAGATCTCAAGGTACCAGATTGCCAGCCTTAGCTGTCTGCAATCCTACTTGGATCTGTGTTGAGGGACTCGCCTTTAATTCTGTAACCTGGATTTAGTTACTGAAGCCACAGAGCAATCCACAAACACCATGTGGGGTAAAACCAGGACAAGGTTTATTCTGGTAGCATTTTACAACAAGATTAGGGAAATGAGAGAAGCACACAAAATAAAGAGAGAGACACTTTAGTACACAGTAAAGCTGCAAAACAATAAAACCTGATTCCTTAATATCTCTCAGGCACACACCTGTTACCTGAGGGTGTTCTCTTCAAGGGTTAAATCCAGCACAGCCTCGCTGCCCGAGGGAGATTACCACACCTACCCGAAGGTCTGAGATGGGTAAAACTCCCACAAGGCTTGCCTTTACTAGAGCCCTCAATCCAGCTAATTTCACCAGGAGCTGTCTGGGGTCCTTGGCTTACCGCCATTACCACAGCCGGGTAGAACAAAGACCAAAACCCACGCTTTGGGAAATGTACCTTCCCCCCCCTCCCCTCCTCCCTGTAGCTCTGCTGCCTCTTAGCCAATCATAATGCACTTCACCTGGCCAGGCAGGGGGAAGGGAACTCATGACTCATGGCTTGAACTATTTACATATGAAAGCCCTAGGCCAGCTTCTCCAGGCATCTAGGCGCCATTCATTCAAGAGGAACTATGCACACACACACACCCAGCCTTCACACATGAGGGGGTGTTGTGTGTGTGCATGCATGCAGGAACCCCCAAAGGCCCCTTTCGCCACACGCTAACTATGCACACCCCACCCACCCCAGCCTGAGTGCCACACACTAACTATGCACACCCCACCCACCCCAGTGTGTGTGTGTGTGTGTGTGAGAACCCCCAAAGGCTCTTTTCTTCCCATAAATAAATAAATAAATAAACCGCCCAACATCCAAAGCTCTCTTTAAGCTGATATATGGCTGTGCAGGTGGAGCAGAGGAACCATTAAACAGAAACTTAGAATATCTCAATGTACCTTTTTGCTGTATAATAGTTTTAAATTTAGCTGGATTAACTGTTATATGTGCCTTGTGCTTCTACTCTATGTGGATGAGCACGAGTACATTTATTTGTATTATTGTACTTCGCAAACTGTTTACCTGGTGGGTTTCTTGTAAGCAGAGAATGTTTTATTTTGTGCTGGTCTATGACTGTAATAAAGAATACTAATGTAAAAAAATACATTAAACAGGACTGTGGTGTGACTATTTCCTTGATGAGCTTTCCTTCAGTAATTATAAAACAACAGTGGATTTTAACAAAGAGCATGCATATTATTGCCATTGGTATGAGTAGTTCATTTTGTTAATTGTCCTCAGCAGCAGTGCCATGACTGCAGTTTGTAGGAGATTTGTTTCTGACCACATATGTGTGCTGTGCCTCCTGCCTTTACCCTTTGTTGCCAGGTTGAACAGCTTCTGTTTCAGGGACCACAAAATGCAAGGGTGCTAGCTTCCAAGAAATTGGCTGGGCAGCTCTGCAAGGTAAGCTCTTCAGCCTTTCTTGCTCTTAGAAAGGATGGAGGCCATTGTGATGGTCTTTAATTTAGTGTCCCACAGAAATATGTGTTGGATTATTGGAGACTGAACATTCAGTAGTAAATCACAATACAGGCTCAAAGGGGCAGATGGAGGAGGGACAGCAGAAAGGAGACTCTTCTCAAGGTAATGAAGAAAGGGCAAAGGTGGAGATGAGTCCACCAAGTTTGCAGATGACACCATTCATTCAGGATGGTGAAAACCCAAATGGCTTATTAAAGGCTGCAAAAGGATCTCTCAAGACTGGGTAAATGGACAACCAAATAGCAAACTAGGTTCAGTACAAGCAAGATTAAAGGGATGTATATTGCAGGTGGGATCCTGACTTCATATATACAGTGATGGGGTCTGAACTAGCCAGGTCCTGATACTAGCCAAGAAAGAGATCATAGAATCATAGAAAAGTAGAATTGGAAGGGGCCTACAAGGCCATCGAGTCCAACCCCCTGCTCAATGCAGGAATCCAGGTCAAAGCATCCCTGACAGATGGCTGTCTAGCTGCACCTTGAATGCCTCCAGAGTGGGAGAGCCCACCACCTCCCTAGGTAGTTGGTTCCATTGTCTTATTGCTCTGACAGTCAGGAAATTTTTCCTGATGTTTAGGTGGAATCTGGGTTCCTGTAACTTGAGCCCATTATTCCGTGTCCTGCAAACTGGGATGATCGAGAAGAGATCCTGGCCCTACTCCGTGTGACAACCCTTCAAGTACTGGAAGAGTGCGATCATATCTCCCCTCAGTCTCCTCTTCTGAAGGCTAAACATGCCCAGTTCTTTCAGTCTCTCCTCATAGGGCCTTGTTTCCAGTCCCTTTATCATCCTTGTTGCCCTCCTCTGAACCCTCTCCAGTTTGTCTACGTCCTTCTTAAAGTGTGGTGCCCAGAACTGCATGCAGTACTCAAGATGAGGCCTAACCAGTGCTCTTGGTTTCATGGTGGTAGCGCAATGAAAACATCAGCTGTAATGTGCAGCAGTGTAAAAAAAATATATGGCAAATTCCATGCAAGGGATTATTAGGAAAGGGCCTGAAAATAAGGCACTCAGGTTCAGGGTGAGATGAGCAGCTGCCAGTTCACCTACCTCTGAACTTCAGCAGTCTGTGCTTCAGTTCAATTGCATTGCTCTCTTCACTATTTCTCATGGGCCCCAGCTTGTCAGCTATAATGGCTAAATAGAACCTCCTGAAAACACCTGGTCTCCAGAGTGGCTGGGTATATCTCTGTAGTCTGCACAGCCCCTCCAGAAGCAGCATAAATATCCAGAGCACAAAGGAAGAGATTAAACATCACCCTTTTGTCTCCGCTAGAGCCCTAAGAACAGAAAGAGAAGGTGAGGCATGGGAGAGATCATTGGTCACAGGTTGTAAGAAACCTGGTTGCTATTTCCTGCATTTGATACTGTGGGGAAACATGGTTATTGGTTGCGTGTTCGTTAATGCCTCAATGCACGGGAAAGGTTTGGTGTATCTTTCTTTGGCTTATGCATTACTGATTAATATAAATTGATATTGTGTCTTAATGGTTGATATTGCCTATTTTGTAATTACTAATTTAAATTGTTATGTTAGTGTGGAGAAAGCCCAAAAATCAGTACAC
The DNA here is from genome assembly GCA_021292165.1 of Shinisaurus crocodilurus. Taxonomy (NCBI): domain Eukaryota; kingdom Metazoa; phylum Chordata; class Lepidosauria; order Squamata; family Shinisauridae; genus Shinisaurus; species Shinisaurus crocodilurus. Next base: position 117,540,052 of record CM037876.1, on the reverse strand, counting down.
ACACGCACACACATCTTTCCCCAAAGGAGGGGGCCAGGGGAGGAGGGATGAGGTCACCAGGGAGTAGCCAGACAAGCCATCAGCCCCAACAAAGGAGGACCTCGGCAGAGATCCACAACCGTCCAGGAAGGGCCATCAAGGACCATCAGCACAAAGGGCAGCCTCGAAGAGCTGCAAAGGTCGCCCTACGTCACCTTCTTCCCGGGCAGGAATAAGCCTATCTGCACGAAGGGGCAGGCATAAGCCCCCACCTGACCTAGGGGGCGGGGGGAGAGCGGGGAATCCAGGGTAGAAAACCCCTCTCCCGTCCCGGTTCGGGTTGTTGGGAACCACGGGGCCAGATCCTCCTAAGCAACAGCCGCCCAGGCACTCCGTTCTCCGCTAGGAAGCGCCGATCGAGAGCTGGGCTGAAACTGACTAGAGTATTGTCTTTGATGTAAGTAGAGTGACCCGAGTGTAACCTGCTAGCCGCGGAGCCCGCTCATTGGGTAAGACGCGAGTCAACTAAGGTTTTGTTGACTGTAAACGTATTCTTAGAAGACTGGTAGTTCCGACTTGATTGCTGTATAAACAATAAAAGCCTTATTTGGGCATACAAAGACTGGTGGCTTTTCCTCTTGTAATCGAGAGCCGATACGAGCCTTAGCGCTGTGCCGGTTAACCCTAAAGTTGCCGAACTCACGCAAAGGATCCGGTTGCTGATCCTTCACATGGTGGCAGGCGACGGGACAATTGGAAACCACATTTGACAGTCGGAACTAACAGGACTTCGGGCAGGCTAGTAGATTGCTGGGGAGCGCTCAGAGCAAGGAAAAATGAATAGTCTGAGCCAAGAGCAGGTGGAGCTAGTGAGCAGCCCAGAAACCCCAACCCAGACCTCCACAATGGAGTGGGTGGTGCGGCCGAAGACGGCAAGGCAGGAAGGGGGTGAAGCCCCCTCACCATTGTTAGGAGGGCAGGAACCCAAGCAGTGGGGTAGCCCCAGCCTTACCAGTAGCGGCAGGAGAAACGAGTTAAGGGACCCAGAGGCGGAGGAAGACCTCGGCAGAAGGGTTGCTGGCGGAGCCATGGGGGGAGGAGGGTTGGATGCCCTCTTTCCCCAACTCAATTGGCAACAAGCCAGGGAGTTGATGCAGCATCAACAAGAGATGCTACAGATGCAGCTGGAGTTGGCCAGGCTGACCAGGGGCACCGGACAAGGGGGAACCCCTGCATCCCAGGGTGGGGGCACCACAACCCCCAAATGGGACAGGAAGCAATTTCCCACCTACCAGTCGGGACAGGATGTACTGATCTTTTTCACCCTGTTCGAGGCTGCCTGCGTAGAGCAGAAGGTGCCGGACAACTTAAGGATGTCTGCCCTGAGGACGCAAGTCAGCGGGGAACTGGCTGATCTTCTGGGCATCCACACCCAAACCGCTCCCTTGGACTATGGAGCGTTCAAAGAAGCGGTGAGAGAGAGGTTTGCCCTCACCGCTGAGCATTGTCGCCGTAAATTTCGTTACGGGCGGCCTAACCCAGGGGACACGTATGCCTCCTGGATGGCGCACCTGGGGCAGGTGTGGGACGCATGGATCGGGGCCACCGGGAGGACCTCCTTGGCGGAGGTGCGGGAGCTCCTGATCCAGGAACAATTCTGTGCCACTATCCCTGAGGACCTAGCTACGGCGGTGCGGGATCGGGACCCCCCAAACTGTAGGGAAATGGGCAAGTTGGCCGACCAAATGGGACTGTATCGGCAGCCCAAAGGACCCAAGGGGGGTAACCTCAGTCATGGCGGGACCAAGGGAAGTGTGGAGAAGGGCAACCCCAAACCTCGGGAGGGAGCCCTAGGCAAGCCCAAAGACAACCCCGGCACCAGTGGATGTTTCTATTGTAAAGAACCGGGGCACCTCAAGAGGAGCTGCCCCAAACTGATCGCAAAGAACCGCCACGCCAAGACATCGCCGGGCAAGGTGGGGAGGATGCTTGCGCCGGAGTCCCGCGAACCGGAGGAGCACGAGGAGGATCAGCAGTCCAGCTCGTCCCTCGAGGGAGACGGTGAAGATGCGGCGCGGTCCCTGAGGAGCGGAGGACAACATTCGCTGGGGGCCATCTCGCAGGCATCATTGATGCGCATTGCCTCCCCGGAGCAGCTGCGGTGGAGCCAGGACAAATTCTGTGAGTCCATCTCTGTAAACAATGTTTCCCAGGTGGGGTATAGGGACACTGGGGCGGACATCACTGCTTTACCTCGAAGTAAGGTAAAGAAGAGACAGTTGCTAAAGGGGCGCACCTGTGCCATAAAGCCCTATAACTCTCCCAACATAGCCGTTCCCCTCGCCCGGGTCTGGGTCAAGTACAGGGGGTGGGAAGGGGAGATGGACGTTATAGTGCATGGCCAGCAAGAATGGGGAATCATCATTGGGAACGACGTTGCGTTCCGGGCTGCCCAGGTCAAGGTGGGGGTGGTGACCCGGCGTCGGGCCAACCAAGCCCCTGACCCGCAGCCTCCCAGGTCCCCGGGCCCGCCTCCCGGTCGCGGTAAAGCGGCCCCGGCAGCGGCAGCCAGCCGTCCCCCGCCGCTCCCCCCAGTTGTGGGGGAGGACGAAGACCCCGGGGGGTTTGCGCCAATGGCCCGTGATTTTGGGACTCAGAAGGCGTTCCAAGAAGAGCAGCAGAGCGACCCATCCCTCCAGGGATGTCGGGAGCGGGCCAGTCAAGGGCCCGGGGTAGGGGACCAGTCCGAACGCTTTTTGTGGGAGGCGGGAGCCCTCTACAGAGAATTCTGCCCAAGGACAGGACCGGGTCCAAAACCAAAGAAGAGACAATTAGTTGTGCCTGCGAGGTACCGCCAGGCTGTACTACAACTGGCCCACGATGTAGCGTGGGGAGGGCACTTGGGACAGAAACGGACTCTGGTTAGGGTGACAGAGGGGTTCTACTGGCCCATGGTGGCAAATGAGGTGCAAGAATATTGCCGGTCCTGCGATGTCTGCCAGCGGGTGGGGCATAACCGGGACCATCCTAAAGCCCCCCTGCAACCCCTACCCATTGTGGGCATCCCCTTTGAAAGAATAGGGATGGATATCGTGGGACCCTTGAATCCCCCCACCAAGACGGGGAAGAAGTTTATATTGACTGTGGTTGACTTTGCCACCCGTTATGCAGAGGCTTTTGCTTTAGCCTCCATTTCCGCCACCAGCCTGGCTAAGACTCTCCTCTCTCTTTTCGCCCGCCTAGGAATGCCCCACACGGTGGTTTCGGACTGCGGCACGGGCTTCGTGTCCAAACTGTTTAAAAAATTGTGGGAACTGGGGGGGGTGGAGCACCTGACTTCGGTGCCATACCACCACGAGACCAATGGGTTGGTGGAGCGTTTCAACCAGACTCTGGAAAAGATGATCAGGGCATATGCGGCGAAGCACCCTGGGACTTGGGATCAAGCCCTCCCCTACTTGTTATTTGCCTACCGGGACTCCCCCCAAGAAAGCCTAGGATTCTCCCCCAATGAACTGATGTTTGGGAGGGAGCTCCGGGGACCTTTGGCTCTGTTGCGGGCGGAATGGGAGGGGGTTGCCGCAAAAGCCTCCGTGCCTGTGCATACGTTCATGCAACACCTCCAGACTGTCCTTCGAGAGGTGAGGGAGACGGCGCAGCAGCATCTCGAAACAGCCCAGCAGCGGCAGAGCGCGTGGTACAACCGGACGGCTGTGCCACGGACTTTCGAAGTGGGGGACCAGGTGTTGGTACTGCGCCCCCAAAAGACGGACAAACTGTGCTTAAAGTGGGAGGGCCCAGGGACCGTCATTGGAAGGTCGGGGGAGGTAAACTACCAAGTGGCTTTCCCGGGGCAGCCGGGGAGGCAGAAGGTTTTCCATGTAAATATGCTGAAACTGTATGTAGAACGCGGGACGAAGGTGGGGGGAGTACAAGAGTGTGTGGAACCGGGAGACCCTGATGGGGGGTTGTTGGCCGAGTGGGGGGAAGGGGGAGGAATGGAGGAGATCAAACTGTCCCCCTCCCTGTCCGAACAGCAGCGGCAGCAGATCACCCAGGTCTTGGAAGAATTTCAGCCCATGTTCTCAGACCGACCGGGATGCACCACACTCACACAACACACCATTGACACAGGGGATAGCCCCCCCATACAGTCCCTACCCTACCGGGCGGTGGGGCCTCATGCCCAAGTCGTGGCCGAGGAGGTACAAGCCATGCTGGACTTGGGAGTCATTGTGCCCAGCTCGAGCCCCTGGTCCTCCCCGATCGTATTAGTAGCCAAAAAGGATGGGGGTGTCCGGTTCTGCGTAGACTACCGGAAAATAAACAAGGTGACCGTCCCGGACCCCTACCCCATCCCCAACATGGATGTGCTGCTGGAGAGGCTGGGGGGGGCCAAGTACATCACCACCCTGGATCTGACAAAGGGGTATTGGCAGGTTCCGCTCGATGCGGACGCTGCCTTGAAATCTGCTTTCGTGACCCACCTGGGGTTGTTCCAATTCACCACCCTTCCGTTTGGGGTCCGCAATGGTCCGGCTACCTTCCAGAGGTTGGTAAACGGAATGTTAAATGGGCTGGGGGAGTTCGCCTGCGCGTACCTAGACGACATCGCCATTTTCAGTTCCACCTGGGAACAGCATTTGCAACATGTCCGCCAGGTGTTTCAAAGGATTCAGGGTGCTGGGTTGACGGTAAAGGCAAAGAAATGCCAGGTTGGGAGGGGGGAGGTGGAGTATCTGGGACACAAGGTAGGGGGAGGTAGTGTCAAGCCCCTAGAAGCCAAGATAGAATCAGTGCGCACCTGGCCCCAACCCCAGACGAAGAAGCAGGTCCAAGCTTTTTTAGGGCTGGCTGGCTATTATCGTAAATTTGTGCCCCATTTTAGCCAGCTAGCCGCCCCCCTGACTGACTTGTGCAAGAAGCGGCAACCCGTTAAGGTCCAATGGTCAGCCGCTTGCCAGGCAGCGTTTGAGGGACTGAAAGCCTGCTTGATGGCAGCCCCTGTGCTGCAAGCCCCAGACTTTGAAGCCCCTTTTGTTCTGCAGACGGATGCCTCGGAAGCGGGGATGGGAGCCGTCTTGCTGCAGGAACGACCAGAGCAGGGGCTGTGCCCGGTTGCCTTTTTAAGTAAAAAACTTCTGCCTCGGGAGCGGAACTTGGCCACTGTCGAGAAAGAGTGCCTAGCAATAGTGTGGGCAGTGACCAAGCTTCGCCCCTATCTGTGGGGCCGCCGGTTCCGACTGCAGACCGACCATTCCCCCTTGTGCTGGCTGGATAGGGTGAAGGGGTCCAACCAGAAGCTCTTACGGTGGAGTTTAGCCCTGCAAGATTTTGATTTTTTAGTAGAACACATCAAGGGGAAGGACAACATCGTGGCAGATGGGTTGTCCCGGGCTTTCTCAGTAGGAGACAGTTAGATAGGGATTGGGGTGGTGGACCCCAATGCCATCTTTCCCCAAATGGGAGGGTGTGGAGAAAGCCCAAAAATCAGTACACACACGCACACACATCTTTCCCCAAAGGAGGGGGCCAGGGGAGGAGGGATGAGGTCACCAGGGAGTAGCCAGACAAGCCATCAGCCCCAACAAAGGAGGACCTCGGCAGAGATCCACAACCGTCCAGGAAGGGCCATCAAGGACCATCAGCACAAAGGGCAGCCTCGAAGAGCTGCAAAGGTCGCCCTACGTCACCTTCTTCCCGGGCAGGAATAAGCCTATCTGCACGAAGGGGCAGGCATAAGCCCCCACCTGACCTAGGGGGCGGGGGGAGAGCGGGGAATCCAGGGTAGAAAACCCCTCTCCCGTCCCGGTTCGGGTTGTTGGGAACCACGGGGCCAGATCCTCCTAAGCAACAGCCGCCCAGGCACTCCGTTCTCCGCTAGGAAGCGCCGATCGAGAGCTGGGCTGAAACTGACTAGAGTATTGTCTTTGATGTAAGTAGAGTGACCCGAGTGTAACCTGCTAGCCGCGGAGCCCGCTCATTGGGTAAGACGCGAGTCAACTAAGGTTTTGTTGACTGTAAACGTATTCTTAGAAGACTGGTAGTTCCGACTTGATTGCTGTATAAACAAATAAAAGCCTTATTTGGGCATACAAAGACTGGTGGCTTTTCCTCTTGTAATCGAGAGCCGATACGAGCCTTAGCGCTGTGCCGGTTAACCCTAAAGTTGCCGAACTCACGCAAAGGATCCGGTTGCTGATCCTTCACAGTTAGTATTTGTGAAATGAAATGTTTGGGTTGTTATAGTAATGATGTATTATTACAATTGGTGTATTGATATGCATGGTTTTTGTATTGCTGTTCTTGTGAGCTGCTTTGGGCACACTGTGTGGAAAAGTGGCATAAAAATTAAAACCGATGATGATGATGATGACGACGACAATGAGTTTCTGGGGAGAAGTCTAGAAGCCTTCTCTCAGAGATCATTCTCTAGTCTCCCCCTTAGTTTTCCTATTCTCAGGCTGATATTGGAGTGCCAGCTCCAGTTTCTCCACTTACTCCCCTCCTGTCAATAGTCATTCTCCCCAGCTGAGATTCACTCTTTCTTCTTTTTCCCCACTTAAGAAGTATTTACTTTAGAAGGAGGCAAGAGCTTGTACATAGCCAGAGAAGTGTAAGTTGTTGTAAATTGTTGTAAGCCACCCAGAGAGCTTTGGCTATGGGACGGTATAGAAATAAAATAAATAATAATAAATAATTAAATAAGTGGCATCCAGAGCGGAGCCCACTTATATGATCTCAGATGCGTAACTTGGTTTGAATTAAGGTTTTGAATAAATGCTTATATTCTTCAATATTTAGGGCTGGTTTTGATGTTTCTCTACCGAGGTTTTAAAAACATGTGAGGGAAGCAGCTGGGAGGTGGCTGGTGTTAGTACCTTTGTAATGACAAAAGGGTCAGATGTAACCATGAGACAAGGATCTTGTAAGGTTCCTGTTGTTGGGTTGTGAAGTGTGGGCTGTTCATGGTTAACAAACCACGGTTTGTGAGCTCCGCTAGGTTCAGACAACACGATAACCCACGTTTCAACAACAACCCACAGTTCAATGAAAACCACACTCAACCCTTGAGTGTGGGTTATCATGTTGTCTGAACCCAGTAATTCTCTATGTGTCTCCTACACGTATTTGACCTTTGCAGATGTGAAATATGTGTTTCTGCCATTTACTAGTTGCATCCCAAGAAACATTTTTAAAAATATGGATAGGGAAATGTTACTGGAAGCAGCCCTTAATTTTGTTATGTTGCTGCCAGCTGTAGGAATGACAAGAATGAGAAAATATTATTGTAAATCACAGCCTAAATGCTGAAGAGCTAGAAAGTGTGGATTTATTGCAACCTGCATTTTAGGTCAGCAGTTCTACTCAGATTAATTCCTGTATCTGGAGTCAGCAACATTGGAATGCATGGTTATATTGTTTGTTTATTCATAGCCTACTTTATCCCAGATGTTCAAGGCAGGTTGCATAATATTGTAAGATATAAATATTAAATGTAATTCCAAAGTAGGTCAACATAAGTACTTCTGTATTGTAAGTCAATGTAAGTCAAAGTAAGTCAAATTAAGTACTTCTATATTGACATATAAAGTTTATACTTTACCCACATAATCGCTGAGTTTCACTTTCTTGGCTCTTATTAATATTCCTTCTTCTACCAGTTCCTGGTAGAGAGAATCAATGGTCCTACACAGGGATATATAATTAAGTACATAACCAGATTTGTAGCCAAAGGCACAAATCTTCTATAAAAGAAACCTACAAGCATAACATTTGTAATATATTCACATGGCTAAAATGAACACTTTTCATGTGCTATAATGAAGTTTTCATTATTATATACTTATTGTAATCGTAACAGCTATCAGTGGTAAACATCAGAACTCTAAAAACTGGATTTGTTTATTTAGGAACACTATTAGTGCCAAAAGATGAAGCATTCAGGCTGCAACCCTATATGCTTACTTGGGAGTAAGTCTCACTGAACACAGTGGGATTTACCTCTGAGTAAACATGCATATTTATTTATTTATTTATTTATTATAGTAGTAGGCGATCACTTGTGACTGAGTAAGATTTTCTTCCAGGATAAAATTACAAAAAGAAAATTATATAAAGAGGACATTGTATAAAATTGTGTAGACTCTAGCAATGGGTTCGTAAGTGACTGTGGAGGCCAATTCGAGATCCACACAGCTTCCCACAGTGAGGACACAGGTTGCCAGATGGAAGATGGTCCTGTAAAGGATTCGTTTGACATGCTTTTCGTTTAGCACGTTTCTCCCTTTCACCTTGCACTCGGACTTCTTCAAAGTCCATAGAACCTTTGTGAAAGGCCAACCTCCAGTTAAAGTGTTCATGGGCCAGAGCTTGCATGGTATGTAAAATTGCATTGAACATAAAAACAAAACACAAAACCCAGTAACATCTAGAATCAGGTACTATAATTTGGATACTCACTGATTATTTAAGAATAAAGTATTTTCTAGAAATTTGGAACTCAAACTTTTTTGCACACAGGTGCTTTCACATTACCTCAGGGCTCCTTGAAACAAATCATTACAGTTCAACATCAATGTAGAGCTGATACAAGTTGCTCCCATTCCTGAAAATACCTTCTTGCAACATGACAAACAAATAGGTTTTAGAAAGGGTTTTTGTTTTTGGAAAGGGTCTGGGAATTATGAATCTCCATAATACACATGTCTTATCTTGGGAGCTAGTTACTGGTATAAAGTATTATAACAGCACTGAATTGTTTACGTGAGGGAATTCTAGGCACACTCTTGTGTACTTAAAATGTAATGTTGGAAATGGTAGTTTGTGATGTTTGGGGCATGGGATGGGCCTCCACCCACACCCCACAATTCAGTGGCCTAGAGAAGCAAGTAGACTGTGTCACTACCACTTCTGTAGGAAGTTGAATTTAGTTATGTATAGCCATTCAGTTCTGCTATTTATTTTACCATGTGGTGAATCTAAATGAAACCAATAAATAGTGCTATTAAGGCAGGACTTTGGGGCAGAAGTCCACAACTCCACTTGGCACAATGAGCAGGTCGGCCCCCAAATGCTGGCTTACCTCATTTTGAAGTAAGTGAACTTCACACATTACCATCTAAATTGGGCAAGGGTGGTGGAAGACCAGGTTCTAAAATTACACCACCGAAAACGATGAAGAAGGACATTCAGGTTTGAAGATGGAGAATAGGAAGAGCCAGGTAGCTGGCAAAGGTAGTGAAGGTACATCTACCCATTTTTCATTTACAGTAATACCTTGGATTACAAGTAACTTGGTTTGAGAGCGTTTTGCAAGACAAGCAAAATTTTTAATATTTATTTAATTTTTTTTACTTGATATACAAGCGTCGTCTTGCAATACAAGTACTGTAGTACGGCTTAAATTAAAAATCTCTGTACAAATTTTTTTGGGGGGATTTCGTTTTGATATAAGAGTGTTTTGGATTACAAGCACCTTTCCGGAACGAATTATGCTCTCAATCCAAGGCATGACTGTACTGATTTATGAAACGTATTTCCCACCAACATGGCTTCAAAGAGCCTCAAGAGAAGTTGGCAATGTTATTTACCCTATACTTCCCACAGTCACCCCCATATATAGCAATCTATGTGACAAATCAAGAGTTTATACTAGTCTGGATATATTATGATTTGTTTTATGTACGGAAGAAATGCTGCTATGTTCAATTATTACAGAAGGACTGACTGGTGTCCTATTTCAGGGATGTTAAAGACAGATGGGAAGATCTGATAGATACCTGAAACTACCAGGTGTTTCTACACCTGCCACAAGGAATAAAATTTAATGACAATTCTTCAAAGAACCATTAGATATATGATGAAAATATAAAGCACTAAGGTCTATAGTACATATAACCTAAAATGAACTTTCTGCAAATTGGTGTTTGACATTTCCTTATCTAAATTTCTATATATATTATAGCCATCTGAAAAGAATCCAGTGTTAGATTCTCCATAATTGCCAAGGAACTGGAGCTACCAGGTTCAGGCTTCCGCATACCAACTTTGACTCTCTTTTGTGTTTGAACAAAGTCAAAAAAAGGAGAAAGATGCGTCAATGTGAATCTCAGAGGAGCAGGTGCATTTTTACCTGTCAGGAGTCAGATCTTTCCCCTTCTTAGATTTTTTCTTCCTTCCACCCTTTTTTCCTTTTTTCTTTTTCTGAGGATTATAAATGGAGATAGTTAGCAAAGGCAATATTCTACATCTGGCAGAAGTTCACACAAGAATTTAATAAATTTGTTGGCCTCTATAGTGATTTAACACTCCTCATCTTTCCTGTATAGATAATAAAAAAATGTTTGTACTTTATTCACATTAGTCTAGTGTTTTCCAACTTCTGATACTAGGATCATTTTTTTCTGGATTAAAACTGGGAGCATACTTAACTCTTCAAAAAAATATTTTCTTGATTAGCAACAGGCAGGCATCCTCCTTGCAACTCCAGGATAGCTCAGTTAGTATAGCTCAATTCAGGATAGCTCAGTTCGCTGTAGCATCCCACTCTCCCTTTTGCCTGGTCAGTATCAGGGCTGGGACTTTGCTGTCTGGGCAATGATAATGATCCTGGAAAACTAACCCAGCTATAACATGAGCTGCGTCAAGGAATCCTGGTGCATCAATATTCCCTTGTGATGATTTCATTGTTTGTATATTGGCAGAGAGAGGAAGGATCAATGTTGCATGGACTTCCCTGCTCTAGAGGATGCATCCTCCAACATGGTGGCTTAATCTTTCAAGGAACATTTCAGCCCCTCACAGGACACTAATGCGACGTGATCCATAGCTTGGGGATCACTCATTAATTGGGTAATACAGGATCTCAACAGTGTGCAGTATTGCATATGTCTCCTCCATCGATTTCTCAGTGTAGGGACAACTCTATCCCATTTCTCTGTCCCCTCCTGCCCTGCTAGTTTAGGGGCTAGACATTAGAAAGAAGAGTCTGCCATTCCAGATTGCCAGAGCTGCTTATTTCAAGGTGGCAAGGATGGCAGTGTGCATTGCTTTATCATTTTTTACCTAATGCTATTGAAATGTACTTGGATACTGTTGCATGTGCTAATTTTATTCTCACTTTCCCTATTATACAGAAAGTGATGGAAGTAACCTCTGCCATTCCAACAATGATTTTATTTTTTTTTTAACTTAGAAGAGTAATGTTTAAACTTAAAAGAATAATTTGAAAGATTATACGGGACAGTAAATGAGAGAAAATCTCTCGGAAAATGTGGTGACAATACACCACCTCTTTGCTGGCTTAAGAGCCCCATCCTATGTGGGTGCCCGCAACCCCTCGCACCCAGGGGATTACAGGCATCCTATTGAGTGTAGGAGGAGCACAGTGGATAGGATTGCCAGTGCACTCCCTTCACCCTCAAAAACATCTAGATGTCTGATGTTTTACACGCCCTCCCGAGGAGGAGAGGCTGAGGCACTGCCTGGATTCATCGTAAGATGGCGGTGCCTCGCTCCTCCCCTCCCCACCTCTGGGAATGGCCCATGGGGAAACCAAAGATGGCCTTCTGTCTTTGGTTCCCTGCCAGCGTGGAAAGAACCGCACCGGCTGTGAAGAGGGGGGGCGCTCCACGCTCGGACTCCCCACTGCGACCTCAGAAGGGATTTCCGAGGTTGCAGTGGGGAGCCTGAATTATCCTATGGCCCCCCCAGGCAAGGTGGGAGGGCCCTAGGATTGCACCCTAAGGCTATTAAATATATTCCTTATATTGTAGAAATGTCCAATATATAAGGACACCACATATTTAGAATATAGCCTGCTCACAATTTCAATATCCCATTTAACATCAAAGATCTTGATCACACATGCACGTTCTTCTAATATAAATCTGTCAGAGGCCCACGTGGACTCAAAGGGGAATAGAAAAATAGCAGGTGTATTACATCTGTCTAGCCAAACTGCTTAACCATTTTGTGTAGTGAATGCACTTATGGAACACTGGTCTGCCTAATAAAATAAAAATAAGAGTAGTACAACAGATTAAGGGTACAATCATATGCATGTTTAGACAGGAAAAAGTTCTATAACATCCAGCATTCCCCAGTCAGCCATGTATGCATAGGATTGCGCCTTAAGACAACTATGTCATATGAAATAGGTTAAATTACTGTAGCATACAGATTTATGGAAAAAAGCAGACTTTAAAATATACAACATTTAAAATTGTTTAGGCAGATTAGGCAACATGTAAGAGCTTCTTTTAAATGCATCATCATGAAAAAGAGTTCCAGCTATTTATTGGCAGTGAAAAAGCACATCAAATTTTGTAACGGCTTTTAAGACAGACTTTTAGTCATCCTTGTCTGAGATTCTCTGGATATCTGCTGGTGTTACTACTCTGGAGTACACTTATTTGATTAGAAATTATAGTCTACCACACTGAATTACATAAAAGGCAAATTGCATTGAATAACGATAGGCAGCCTCACCTACATTATTGACTGAAGGATGATACCCTGATGATGGTAACTGTCTGGCTATCTGTATCAGCATTTCAGGGTTTGGACATTGTCAGAAAGTATACCTTATTAAAATCAAAGATCAAGGTGGGATTTTTTTTTTAAAATAACAAACCTAATACGGTACTATATTACAATATTTTTTTTAATGTATACATCTGCTATAAGAAACCAAGGCATAACACTGATGGTATACATAACATGATACATCTTAGTTTAACAGAGAAAAGAAACTGATGATACTGATCGAAGGTGTATACCTCCTATTTCCTCCCCTCCCCCAGAATATTTCTTGAGGGTCTCTAGAAATGGCCCATTATCCTTTTCCATTTTAAAAATGATCACATCATGAAAATTAGATTATTTCTACTTGCATAGACAATGAACATATGTTCAGCATATGGGCCAACCATTAACTTCCTTAAGGCAGGGCTTATGTCTGAGTGATCATAGGTAGAATCATGCCAGGAGCAGCCCAAGCCTATGCATGTTCTGCTGGGTAAGTGTGCATAGGATTGTGGCATGAAGCAGTCAAAATTGCTGAGTGCCAGCTTCTGCACTGACCTTGCTCCTGTACATCTAACAACCATCAAATGCACAGAAATTAAGTAGGTGAAGGTTTTTCTGGTATGGCGCTTTGGGGGAAGGTCCACACCCTGACATCATCAGGCCTAAGAGGGTGAGCTGGAGAATGGCCACCGGAGGCTAAATAATTCCCCAGCCCCTGACCTAGAGTGACTGTGGGGCAGGGAGGGGGTGGGGTAGCTCCATGTTAAATCACTTGCCCTGCCTTCAGAACAGCCCAGGCGCAATCCCCAACATGGCAGCTTGGGGCCCAGAATGCTCAAGGCCCAGAGAGCCACCAGTAGTCAGAGCAGACAGCTCCAAGTCATATAAGTATGGTCTGAATCAACATAAGACACTCTCACATGCCCCAATGTTTCATTACCTTAAATAGCTCAACCAAGTACTTGCTTAATTTATGTATAATATTGTTTGAGGGCAATGTTGCCACAAGTAAGCCATTCTACAAACTATCACAGAGAGAATCCTCTGTTCTTCAGAACAGGCCTGTGGCTTACGCTGGCTCAGCTTGTCTGAGCGTGGAAAGCTAAGAAGGGTCAAGCCTGGTTATTACTTGGATGGGAGACCCCTCCTCTAGTTTCCTGCATTGAGCAGGGGGTTGGACTCGATGGCCTAGTAGGCCCCTTCCAACTCTATGAAATCTATGGATGTTTCTAGTTCAGACTAAAGCCAGTGCAGATGTTGCTGGAGCCAACTTACTTTGCATGCAGTCTATTCACACAAGCAGTGGAGAACATAGGAAGCTGCCTTAGGCAAAGTCAGACCCTTGGCCCATCTAGCTCAGTACTGTCTACACAGAATGACAGTGGCTGTCCAGGGTTACAGGCAGGAGTCTTTCCCAACCCTAATTACAGCCCTTCCCTTGAGGCAGGGATTCATGGAAGATCATGCCTCCAGTTCCATGTTTAGAAAAACAACATCTTGTGTAAGCGATTATTTGTGTTGGTAAGACGGAAGCAATGATGTCTCCACTAGCTCCTAGTTAATTAGTAACTCTGCTCCTAATATAAGTTATAATGGTCTACTTACCTTGCCTTTTTTGCCTTTTTTCTCGGTTTCTCGGTCTACAGCTAACTTTAGATTCTTCAGTTCCTGACGCATTAGCTCATCAACCTGTTTGGGCAGATATATTCAGAGGATCTTGAACACTGTGCTTAAAAAAAAAGTTTCTGCAAGCAGAAAACACAAGCCTTGTGCTGGAAATGCATGTGCAATTATCCAGTTTTGGCATGTATATGCCAAAAAACCCCATGTGTATACATGTTTTTGCCATGTACTGGAGAAGTAGGATTAGGACTTGCAAAATATTACAGGGTTTTGAGGTATTTAAAGGCAGGACAGGAACTGGAGGCTTGCAAACTCCAGAAATAGCCAGATTCTTGACTAGATTTGGAAGGTCAACCCCTTATGGACCCCTTTTGTATTGGACTTAGATGATCTAGAATCCAAATCCAGTCTGAAACAAATCCAGATTGAAAATCTAGGCCATGCTGCTGCTGCACTGAGATCCTAGGCTCTAGTGTAAGGTGATGATGACACTGTGGACCAAGGCTGGAGTCCTCAGGATCTACCATAACCCTGATGCTGTAAATGAAGTACTCTCTTCCACCCTGTGGATATGCACAGTACACCTGCAAGACAAAACAAGAGAGCTGGTGCGGTATAGTAGCTAAGAGTGTGAGCTATGAACTGGGAAGTCTCTGGTTCAAATCTCACCTCACAAACATAAGAATGTAAGAACAGCCATGCTGGATCAGACCATCTAGTCCAGCATTCTGTTCACACAGTAACCAACCAGCTGCCCATGGAGACCCACAAGCAGGATATGAGTGCAACAGCATCCTCCTGCCCAAGTTCCCCAGCATACTGCCTCTGATATTGGAGGAAGCATATAGCCATCAGGGCTAGTAGCCATTGATAGCCCTCCCCACCATAAATATCTCCAATCCCTTACCGCCATGGGTGACCCTACTGGGAGTACATAGCTCCCGACGGCATTGCTCACAGGATTCATCGGAACACGCAAGCCCACTCACCACTTCAAGGTGACGATCCGGCGAGAGGAACCAGACAAAGAACGATCCAAAACATAAAGTCCTCAATGGCAGAACAGGCGGAAGATAATTAAACCTAAATTACAACGGCTGTGAAGGCGGATGAAGGCTGCAGCAGAGAATGGTTTTCCAATCATCAGGGTAACCGTGCCATTGGATCTCTGCCGTACTCTGTCAAGTTTGTGTGGTGATTCGTTGTGCACCCATCTCCCCACATAAAACAGTTTCACGCACAGGCGTCTTCCAACCCAACCCATCCAACCCAACCCAACCCAACCCAACCCAACCAAACAAACATAAAAAAAGTCCCATGGCGACTGGCGAACGGCGACGGGGGCAGGACTGTGAATCTGGAAGCCCCTAGCCATGGACCAGCACATGGGCGGTGGATGCAGACTCAGTCGCCCTGTTCAAGGAACGAGGTAGTCGAGCAGCTCGGCAGCTGTATCCATGACTGAGCAGCCCTATTTAGGATCCACTCTGCTCACCCCGTATGGGGAGGGGGCTAGAAAAGGTGCCCTAAACATAGTCTACCTCTTTCTCCCCTGACTGGATTACCGCGTCCAGTGGGGTCACCATTTTAGCGGTCGAAAAAGACATTTGAATTTTGGAACATGGAATATACGGACATTGCTGGATAACATAGATAGTGAACGCCCTGAGCGTAGGACTGCTATTATTGCAAGGGAGCTGAGACGGTTTAAAATTGACATAGCAGCACTTCAAGAAACTCGAAGGGCAGGAGAGGGACAGCTGAAAGAAGAAAAAGGAGGTTATACCTTCTTCTGGAAAGGACTACCTGAGCAGGACCAACGAATACATGGAGTAGGCTTTGCCATCAAAAATGAACTAGTGAACTCTTTGTCAGAAGTTCCTACTGGCATTAACGAACGCCTGATAACTCTTCGATTAAAGCTCGCCAATAACCAACAGGTAACTATTTTGAGCGCTTATGCACCAACATTAGATGCTGATGATGACATCAAGGAAAGTTTTTATAGCCAGTTGGACACTCTCCTGTCAGAGATACCTAAGGAGGATAAAATTATCCTCCTGGGCGATTTTAACGCAAGAGTCGGGCGTGACTCTGATTTATGGCCAGAAACTATTGGAAAAGACGGAGTTGGTAATAGCAACCCGAACGGACTCTTACTTTTGTCTATATGTGCAGAGCATAATCTCACTATTACAAACACGCTCTTTCGACAAAAGAATAAGCTTAAAACATCATGGCAGCACCCACGGTCAAAGCACTGGCATCTTCTGGATTATGTAATTGTCCGTGTTAGAGATCGCCGCGACGTACTTCTTAGTAGGGCCATGGTGAGTGCCGACGACTGCTGGACAGACCACCGACTAATCCGGTCCACAATGGTTATCAACATTGCTCCCCAACGTAGGCTTCAAGGAAGGAAACCAAGGCGTAAAATGAACATCCAAGTCCTTCAAGATCCTATTAAGCAAACTCTTCTTCAATCACTTCTTAAGGAACATCTACCTACGGAACCTCCTGACAACATTGAGGACCATTGGTCTAAGCTGAAAACCTCCATTACTGCAGCTTGTGAACAAACTATTGGATAAGAAACTAAGAAACATCAGGATTGGTTTGATGAAAATGATAATGAGATTAAATATATAATTGACCAAAAAAGGAAAGCCTTCCAAATATGGCAAAATGATATTAACTGCGCTGCCAAGAAAAAAACCTACGCTAGCGCAAAGGCTGAGGTCCAAAGAAGAACAAGAGAACTTAAGAACGCTTGGTGGAAAAAGAAAGCTGAGGAAATTCAACAACTTGCAGAATCTCATGATGCACGGGGCTTTTTTAAGGCCACAAGGGCCATTTATGGACCAAAAACCTATGGTACAAACCCTTTACAATCAAAAGATGGCACCAAACTCTTAAAAGACAAAGAGTCTATTGCACTGCGTTGGAAAGAGCATTATTATGACCTTTTAAATCGTAAATCTAAGGTGGATAATGAGATTTTTTCGCAAATCCCACAAAAACAAATTAAAGAGGAACTTGCAATACTCCCCACTTTGGATGAAGTAAAAAAAGCCATTAATCAAATGAAGAACAACAAAGCTAGTGGACCAGATGGGATTCCTGCTGAAATCTTTAAAGAAGGGGGCCCCGAACTTGTACAACATCTTCATAAACTCATTGAAAAAATCTGGATAAGAGAAGAGATCCCAGAAGACTTCAGGGATGCCATAATTATCACCCTCTTTAAGAAGGGTGATAGAACAGACTGTGGAAACTATCGGGGCATTTCTCTCTTAGCAACTGCAGGTAAAATATTTGCTAGGATTCTCGCAAACCGTCTTCTATCTATTTCAGAAGAGATCCTCCCTGAAACTCAATATGGTTTCCGCCCCTCTAGAGGGACAGTAGACATGATTTTTACTGCACGTCAGCTCCAAGAAAAATGCCGGGAGCAAAATCAACCCCTTTATATGGCATTTATCGATTTGGCTAAGGCCTTTGATACTGTAGACCGTACAGCTCTCTGGACTATCCTTATGAAAATTGGATGCCCCAATAAATTTGTGAATATCTTGCGACTTCTCCATGACAACATGACGGCAACGGTTTTGGACAACAACGGCTCTCATGGTGCTCCATTTAAAGTGGGATCAGGTGTTAAACAGGGATGTGTTATCGCCCCAACATTATTTGCCATTTTCATCGCCATGGTTTTACATCTTGTCAAGGGGAAACTTCCCACTGGTGTGGGAATTATATATCGAACAGATGGAAAGCTTTTTCATCTCAGCAGGCTGAAAGCAAAAAGTAAGGTAATTACAACCTCCGTTGTGGAACTTCAGTATGCTGATGATAATGTGGTCTCCGCACATTCAGAAGATGATCTCCAAACTATCCTAAATGCTTTTGCAGAAGCATACGAAAAACTTGGTCTCTCACTTAACATCAAAAAGACCAAAGTGCTTCATCAGCAAGTGCAAGCTAACCCTTTGGTGATGCCATCTATCCAGCTTGGCGGGACAATACTGGAAAATGTCGATCATTTTCTCTATCTTGGCAGCTATCTTTCTGTTACAGCTAACATCGACAGTGAAATCCAGCATCGTTTGAGCTCCGCAAGTGCCGCATTTTCTCGAATGAAACATAGAGTGTTCGAGGATCGGGATATTTGTAAGAAGACCAAAACACTGGTTTATGAAGCCATTGTATTACCAACTTTATTGTATGCCTGCGAAACATGGACTATCTATAAACGTCACTTCCACCTCCTTGAAAGGTTTCATCAACGTTGCCTCCGGAAAATCCTGCGAATTACTTGGGAAGATAGACGAACAAATGTCAGTGTACTGGAAGAAGCAAAGACTACTAGCATTGAAAAAATGATCCTTCAACGCCAACTTCAGTGGACCGGTCATGTTGTTCGAATGCCTGACTGCCGTCTCCCAAAGCAGTTACTTTACTCCCAACTCAAGGATGGAAAGCGGAATATCGGTGGTCAATATAAGAGGTTTAAAGATGTTCATAAGGCTAATCTAAAAAAATGCAATATAAACATCGAAAACTGGGAAGCTCTGGCCCATGAACGATCTAAATGGAGGTTGGCCTTTCACAAAGGTTCCATGGACTTTGAAGAAGCTCGAGTGCAAGGTGAAAGGGAGAAACGTGCTAAGCGAAAAGCACGTCAAATGAATCCTTTACAGGACCATCTTCTATCAGGTAACCTGTGTCCTCACTGTGGGAAGCTGTGTGGATCTAGAATTGGCCTCCACAGTCACTTACGGACCCATCGCTAGAGTCTACACAATCTTCTTTAGAATTTCCTCCTTTTATCCCGGAAGACAATCTTACTCGGTCACGAGTGATCGCCTGATGATGATGATGATCTCCAATCCCCTTTTAAAGTTGTCCAAATTGGTGGCCATCACTACATCTTGTGGAAGTGAATTCCATAGTTTAACTATGCGCGGTGTGAAAAGGTACTTCCTTTTATCTGTCCTGAATCTCCCACCAATCAGCTTCATGGGATGACCCCGGGTTCTAGTATTATAAGAGAGGGAGAAAAATGTCTCCCTATCTATTTTCTCCATGCCATGCATAATTTTGTGCACCTCTATCATGTCTCCCCTTGCTCACCTTTTTTCTAAGCTGAACAATCCCAGATGTTGTAACCTTTCCTCATAGGTGAGTTACTGCAGCCCCTTGATTGTTTTAGTTGTTCTTTTTTTTGCACTTTTCCCAACTCCACAGTATACTTTTTTAGGTGCGGTGACCAGAACTGTACACAATATTCTGTGTGGTCGCACCATAGATTTGTATTAGGACAGTATGATCTTGGCAGTTTTATTTTCAATTCCTTTCCTAATTATGCCTAACATGGAATTTGTCTTTTTCACAGCTGCTGCACACTGGATTGACATTTTCATCAAGCTGTCCACCACAGCCCCAAGATCTCTTTCTTGTTCAGTCACCACTAGGTCAGATCCCATCGGCGTATACTTGAAGTTGGGATTTTTTGCCCCAACATGCATCACTTTACACTTGCTTACATTGAACCACATTTGACATTTTGATGGCCATTCTCCCAGTTTGGAGAGATCCTTTAGGAAGTCCTTGCAATCCCCCCCCCCCACTTTTTTAAACCACCATAAATATCATCAGCAAACCTGGCCACTTCACTGTTCCCTCCTAATTCCAGATCATTTATGAATAAATTGAAAAGCAATGGTCCCAATACAGATCCCTGTGGGACCCCACTGTTTACATCCCTCCACTGGGAGAATTTACCACTTATTCCTACTCCCTGCTTTCTGTTCTTTAATCAGTTACTGATCCATGAGAGGACCTCTCCTCTTAGTCCATGGTTGCTACGTTTGCTCAGGACAGGAGTCTTTGCTGAGGGACTTTGTCAAAAGCCTTTAGGAAGTCCAAGTAAACAATGTCTACTTGTTTACCCCTGTCTGCATGTTTATTGACACCCTCAAAGAACTCTAAAAGTTTAGTGAAACAGGACTTACCTTTGCAGAAGCTATATCAATTCTTTTATAGCAGGGCTTGTCCTTCTATATGATTACTAATTTGATCTCTAATAATGCTTTCAACCAATTTACTCAGAATAGACATTAAGCTAATTGGCCTGTAATTTCCCAGATCCCCAAGGATCCCTTTTTTAAAAATTGGTGTTACATTGGCCATTCTCCAGGCCTCTGGTACAGAGGCTGATCTTAGGAATATGTTAAAAAAAATTAAAAAAAAGATCAGCAATTTCATATTTGAGTTCCTTAAGAACTCTAAGATAGATATCATCTGAGCCTGGTGATTTATTAACTTTCAATTTGTAAATAAGGTTGAGAACTTCATCTTTTATCACCAATTTTTTCAGATTCCCTTCCTGAAAACATCAGTTCAGGCACAGGTATCTGTTCTATATCTTCTGCAGTGAAGATAGATGAAAAGAATGCATTCAGCTTCTCCTTATCCTCCTTTAGTATTAATTTAACTCCATTGTCATCCAATGGTCCAACTGCCTCCCTAGCTGGTTTCCTGCTTCTGATATATTTAAACAATTATTTATTGTTGGCCTTGATGTTGTTAGCGACTTACACTCTGCAAACATTTACACTCTACAAACTATCACAGAAAGAACCCTCTGTTCCCTACTAAGCCGTTAAACCTTAGTGCTCTCATCCTTATATGGCAAAAATCCTGTCCTTGCAAGAAATCTTTGATACAAAGATTACTACACATACAGCAGAATGAGGATGTTAAGAGTCCTGAAATAATAGAATGGACTCTATGAGACTGCAGGTGTGGATCTCATTTTTAATACAACCAAATCTTTTCAAGTAGAAAACTAGCACGAGGTAGAAGTTTTTTCCCCCTCCCTGCTAATTTTTTACTTGCAGGGAGCATGTTTTTTGTTATTGCTTTTTACATAGGGAGCATTCAAAACATGATTGCATCCTGCAGCCTTAAATGGTACAATCCGTTCTACCACTTTATTCTACAGCATGGGCCCCCAACCTGGCATCCATGAGTGCCATGGCACCAGTGAAGACTACCAAGAGTGCCCACAAACTTGCAATTTTCGAGTTTCTTGAGGTTCTCTGAATTCTTCCTTGAAGCTCCTTTCACCTTGTTTGTGTTCCTGAATGTGTTTTGATCGGGAAAATTGTGCATTTTTCGATCAAGGAAAATGCACTTTTAAAACAGTGTACAATTTTTCCTGCCTTAAAATGTGCATTTCCCCCCACAGGCTAAAGTGTGAACATGCAAAGTTTTGGAGGGGATTTGTGCATATGTGCAAGTGGTCATTTGTGCAAGTGTGCAAATGCACATTTTGGGCAGTGTGTATATGTGCATTTTCAGAAATGCACTTTTGCACAAGTGCACACTTTTAAACTCGAACGCAAGTTCAGGAAATTGTGGAAATTTCCCAAAAACTGTGTTGCTGATCCTTTTCATGTTTGGGGTTGCAAATGAAACATGGTAGCATGATTTGCAAACAGGAACGAAATTCGCGTACCTCCCTACCCATGGAGATCTCCACTCCTCGCCCCCTTCAAAATTTCATTTTTAATAGAAACTTTGAAAAGCATTATGTTCTCCTTCCTGTTCCTGAACCTGACACTGATCAGCAGTTTGGCAGGCAGGAAGAAAAAGAAAGAGTTGCTTCCTGGCCCTGCCCAATCTTCTCCTACCCACACAGACCTTTCCCCTTTGAAAGGTCTCCAATCCTAGCCTCTAGCCTCTCTTATTTCTTTTACCCCAAACCCTTTCCTCTCTATTTCTCTCCCTTCCCTGTCCCTGGTGTTCTTCTTTCTCTCCCTTCCTAGCCCCTAGCCTTGCTCTCGCTCTCTCCCACTCACCCCTTTTAGTTTGTTGTTTCTCTCCACTCCATTTCTAGCCTTGCTATTTCTCCTCCCACCGTGTTACCTTACTGTTTCTCCCATGCTCCAAGCCTCTAGCCTTACTCTTTCTCTCACTACTTCCCCCTCCCTCCCAGCCTCTAGCCTTGCTATTTCTCCCCCCACCTCTTTACCCTGCTGTTTCTACCCGCTCCTAGCCCATAGCCTTACTCTTTCTCTCCCTCTCATCCCTCTCTCGCTGTTTCTTCTTCCTCCCAGACCATAGCTTTGCTCTTTTTCTCTCCATTTCCAACCCCTTCTCTTTTTCTTCACACACACACACACACACACACACACACACACACACACACATCCCAGGTGGGGGCTCTGATGGCAGAGGAGGAGGTAGGAATGTCAGGTGGGGAATGGAGTGGCTGAGCTTAGGGTTGAGGCAAGGAAAACCTTTTCCTTTCCTTTGGGGTTGGGGAAAGGTGTGTGTATGTGGATAGGATGAACACATCAATCCTATGTAGGCCTACTCAGAACTAATTCCCACTGAGTTCCAAGTAAGCATGCATATGATTGCAACCTTAAATGAGTATTTTGTTGTGCTTCTGTGAGGTCAAATATGTGGATTGACTTTGGAGTTCAGACCCTTTCTCTGTTTGTACTCAGTTTCTTGAGTGAATTACTTGTCTTTTGACTAGCCAGGCAGCATTATGTGGCTAGCCACATCCTCCATGGGAACAATTTTATTGTTTCTCCAATTCCCAAATGTTCCCATGGGTCCAGAAAGGTTGGGGACCCCTGTTCTACTGCATATGTAGACCAGCCTAAGATGATGCATGTAAAGTTCAACATAAATACTTTTTTTTTTTAAACTAAGAGTGTTCAGGGCCTTAAACAAGCCAGAAATGAAGGCTTCCTTCTGCTTTTGGCAAGTAACATGAAATCGGGGGGGGGGGGGGGAGAGAAAAGGAAAGGCAGCATTTGCTGCATGAACGTTCTGGTGATGTTGGCACCTCAGATCAGGGCTTAGAGCCCCCCCTTCTTTTCACATCTCTACGCAAAGGTGCTCTCAGATAACTATACTTCAGTTACTCTATAGTGTAGAGTTAATGGGTAAAGGCAGACTGACGCTAACCTATAAATACACCTGACAAGCTTTTACTTCTGTATAGGAATCCTCTTTGGCAACAGCCACTGTTTGTTATAAATGGCCTGCTCCTGTATGTTCACCTGCACTCTGATCTCTTCTTCCACTTCTTTTCTCTTTTCCTCTTTGATCAGTTCTGGATCATACTCCTGTGAGAAGTTCCATCCTTCATCTCTGTTCTGCCAAACATCTATTATCCCAGAAGAAAAAAGAGGGGAAACACTTAAAAAGGATGCCCTTTTTATTTATTTATTGTTGTTTTACAAAAAGAAAGCAGTTTTACAAGCATGTTTATACTGCTGGTATCTGGTGAGTGAATTACAGTAACAGGCCTTAGCAGCTTTAATCAAGTTTAATGCATGATCTGATCTTCTCAAATGGAAAATTAACCTTGACCGTAATGAGTTGAAACTGTAGGTTGAAAAATGACCATTGTTATTATTTGGTATATAAATAATAAATACAACATAACAGCTGAAACTAAATAACCATTTTAATGCCTCCATGAGAGAACTCAAGAATGATAAATGTACCTTCTTGATGAAAACAGAGGTAGAATGCTACTGCACCACGCCTGCTTAAATCTTAGCTCAAGGCGGCTTGGGTCATTTTACAATTACAATTTTCCTACATGGAAGGTACTACTTTGTCAGAATGTTCTTATGGGTTTTTATTATTTTATTAATTGTATATGTTGATGATGATTTCCCTAGTTATAATATAGGAATTATAATTACCTATCCTTCCTGGGAGATTGCTAGAAATAACAAGGGAAGGACCGGTTCTGTTTGCTGCCAGTATGACTACAAAGGATAAATGTCTTACCTTGAGCTAGGGATGTATGGATTTTATTAAATCCATTCTGTCTGTGTTTCGCAGATTGTGAGGCATCTTTCATTCTGCCATCTGCTCATTGATGGAATCAGATTTCTTTTAACCAGAATTTCGTTCTACTTGCACTAATTCACGTTAGTGCTAATGCACACGTGTACTGATCCACATTACTTAATATGAATTAACGCTAATTCAAATCAACTAATGCAGATTAGTGCCTTTGCGCAAGTGTGCATTACCATTATTGCACATTAGAGCTAATGAGAATTAGCACAAATCCCCCCTCCCCAAAGTAAAGAAGTGTCCACAGAATGCATGTGACTCGGAAAAAGCTGGTCTGCTGCGGAATCCGCAGGCTGGATTCATAGAAAACTGAACCCATTTGAATGCGTTGCCCATTTCTCTGGCATCCCTACTTTGAACATACAGTACTTGTAAATGGGCTTGGAGCAGTATGTCCAATAGAGCTAAATCGGGTGAGGTTTCTCATAACTGTCCTTAACCAAACTTTGCCCAGAATGTTGTGAAGAAACGTACCACTCCTAAACAGGCACAGGGTAGTGCTCTTGATTGCTCCGTGTCCTGCTTCTATAGTAATGCATTACAAAGAGCAACTGGCACCACATGCCAGTGTTGCACACATTGCAGTGGAGATGGTGTGGCTTTGTATGTACATCTGGATCAAAGTAATAGCACAGGCAGTAATCTAAGACAAGCACACTGCAGTAAAGGAACAACTGGTAAATGTCTAATTTAAAAGTTCAAAACATTTTTGTCCCCTTTTGTGGAATATGTGATTTGATCTGGTAGGATGATAGATTAGTAGAAATGGATCTCCGGTATTAACCAATGAAATCAGATTACTAAAAACAGATTTGAGGTTGATTTTTTTTTTTAATAACTTGAAATAATATTACAACAAGTAACAAAAATATTAACATTTTTGTATCTTTCTGCTTCTATTACAGGATGAAATGTCAAGACAATCCTTCTTTATTAACACCCACTCTACTCTAGTTGTTTCTCCATTTATTCAGACTTCATAGAATCATAGAAAAGTAGAGTTGGAAGGGGCCTACAAGGTCATCGAGTCCAAACCCCTGCTCAATGCAGGAATCCAGGTCAAAGCATCCCTGACAGATGGCTGTCCAGCTGCACCTTGAATGCCTCCAGATTGGGAGAGCCCACCACCTTCCTAGGTAGTTGGTTCCATTGTCTTATTGCTCTGACAGTCAGGAAATTTTTCCTGATGTTTAGGTGGAATCTGGGTTCCTGTAACTTGAGCCCATTATTCCGTGTCCTGCAAACTGGGATGATCGAGAAGAGATCCTGGCCCTCCTCTGTGTGACAACCCTTCAAGTATTGGAAGAGTGTGATCATATCTCCCCTCAGTCTCCTCTTCTGAAGGCTAAACATGCCCAGTTCTTTCAGTCTCTCCTCATAGGGCCTTGTTTCCAGTCCCTTTATCATCCTTGTTGCCCTCCTCTGAACCCTCTCCAGTTTGTCTACGTCCTTCTTAAAGTGTGGTGCCCAGAACTGGATGCAGTACTCAAGATGAGACCTAACCAGTGCTGAGTAAAGGGGAATTATCACTTCACGCGATTTGGAAGCTATACTTCTATTAATGCAGCCCAAAATAGCATTTGCCTTCTTTGCAGCCACATCACCACCATACATTTTAAGTGAATGATGCTGGTAGCCTCCTTCCATTGTTTCTGTTGCTTGTGTGGGAAATAAAACCTTGCTAAACCATGAAGAAAGTGTTGGGTTTAGTCTGTTTTTTCACAGTCAAATTTGATGTGTCAGTTTTTCAGCCAGGGCAAGGTACCACACCTCATTATACCAAATGTCCAAGTGTATTGCAGTACTCTCCTTTCACCTTTTAGCAAACACCAACCTCTCTGCAACAACTAGAAAGACAATCCAAGTCTTTATGCATCAAATTATTATCACCATCAAATATACCTAGAAGGGCAATTTTAGGATATAGAGCTACCTCTTGCTGTGTAAACGATGTTATTTCTTTAAAGATAAATTCCAAAAATCTTTCACCTATGGGCAACTCCACCATAAATGAAAATATGTGCCCCTCATACCACAGCCTCTCCAGCATAGAGGCGAATAACTATGTGAAATATAGGGCAGTTCCAGCAGAGTGATATACCAACAATGAATTATCTTAAAAGATCATATGTGTAGACGCCGACAGCTGTGGTCTCTGCTTCCACATAGCTATCCATTTGCCCTCATCTATGGTTCCTCCTATGTCCTTCTCCCAAACCACCTTTAAACCTGCCCCCCAGAGTATTAGTTGAGAGCTTAATAACATCTGGTATACAGGCCTGTGGCTCACGCTGGCTCAGCTTGTCTGAGCGTGGAAAGCTAAGCAGGGTCAGGCCTGGTTGTTACTTGGATGGGAGACCCCTCCTCTAGTTTCCTGCATTGAGCAGGGGGTTGGACTCGATAGCCTTGTAGGCTCCTTCCAGCTCTATGATCTATGAAAATCTATTAAATGCTTTCTTTCTAGGAGCAAGTGTTGTGTTATCAATGAGATCTTCAAAGGGAATATATTTCCTTGCAGCCTGATTTCTGATAGTTGCATTTGAAATGAAATATATAACTTGGCACAGCTGTAACCAATCAAACGTTAAAGGGTGTAGCTTCTCCTTGAGCTGAGCCTCTGAAAGTGGTTTCTTGTTTGTATTAAAATCTGCCACTTTGTACAATCCCTTCCCTTCCCATTCCCGGAAGCAGAGCTGTTTATCCTCACGGTAGAATGATGGCTGGTCTATTAGGGGTAGCAGAGGAGATGCATATGGAATTGATCTTTTTTGCCACGTCTTCCAAATCTGCAAACTACATTTCAAAAAATGGGTTAGCTACATCCCTCATTACTTTATTCAAAACCTTTGGAAGAAATAGGATACTTCTCCACTACATAGCAGAGGGAATAGCTAGCTCCATTTCTACCCATTTGTTCTCAGTCCCCTTAATTAAAAATATTGCTAGTACATCCAGAATACCCAAATGCCCCTGCCTTTTCCCCCATACCGGCTATACAGTCTTACATAGCTTCACCCAATTTTTGTTTTTTTGTATGAATCTGTCCAATTAACTTTGCTACCATTCCATTACTGGAGAGAAATTCAAATGCTTTCATTTTGCCAGGTTTTTATGAACTGTAATCCCAATTGTAATCATTGTTTTATGATTAAGAGTAAAGCCAGATAATGTTTTGATGTCATTTTGTATTTTGGGGGGAGTATTAAGACACAGTATCTCGGATTTCATATAGTTGATTTTTAAGCCAGCTACTGCCCCATAGTTTGCTATCTACACTTGCACCTCTGGAGTAGACATCATTGTGTCAGGAAGAAATAACACGAATGTCATCAGCAAACATACTAAGATGATGATTCCTCCCATCACTCTCAATTCCTTTTATATTTGGGTTGGCTCTAAGGGCTCTTGCCAAGGGCTGCATTGATGTGGTAAATAAGATGGGGGAAAGAGGGCAACCCTGCCTTCTTCCCCTGCCCGGATTAACTGGAGTCCCCATTTGCTATGACCATCACTTTGGGTGCCTTGTAGAGCTTTGAGATGGGCCTTATATACATTTCCTCCCTAACCCCATTTCAGTTAACTTGAACAGAAAAGACCATTCTAACTAGTCAAAGGTTTGCACACATTAAGATGACTAGTTGTTGTTCTGTATTTTTGATCCAGTGAATCGCATTCAGCATCCTCCTGCTCAGATCGGCTAGTTGTCGATTCGGCATGAATCCCTCCTGATCTGGACTTATGTAAGATATACCGTAAATAGGTTAAGCCTTGCCACTAAAATAGCAGTAAATAGTTTCAAGTCTTGATTCAACAGGGCAATCAGTCTGTATGTCTGAACTAGCTTTGGGCCCTTCCCTAGTTTTAGTACCACAGTAATTCTAGATTCTCTTCATGTACCAGGGATTTCACCTCCTGCAAGGATATTATTATTAAATAATTTGAAGGAGGTGGGGAACTAGGAGCTGCTTGTACTTTTTATAAAATTCTTCAGATAATCCATCTGGCCCAGGTCTCTTGTTTTTGAGTTTAGAAATTGCCCTTAGAATTTCATCAGCTGAGAAATCTCGATCTAATATAATTTTATGCCCCTGACAGCTGCTCGACCCCATGGCATCAAAATACAAGTCCACATTTTCAGCTGGTGGATTCTTTGATGTTTGTAGTTTTTTTAATAAACATTTGCAAAACAGTTGCTAATATCTAGGTTCATGTGCTGAAATTCACCCTGCTCATCTTGTACTGCTAGAATTCTGGTCCTATTAATCCATTTTTTTAGGGCTTTAGCTAGCAATTTGGAGTTTTTATCTCCAAATCTGTAATATTTCTGCTGTACATACCACAATTTTGTTGCAGTTTTGTGCACTTCTAGTGCTCCTCTGCTTCTTCCTTTTTTTCTAGCAGCTCTTTATAAACCTTTCTAGATCCTACTTGTTTATGCTTAGATTCAAGGTTTTCAATTGTCATTTGCAACCTTCTCTGCTTCTCCTTATGCAACTTATTAAAAAGGGCCATCTCTACAGTGCATTTCCCCCTAATTACTGCTTTCATTGCATCCCACGTTATAGCCTGTGACATTGCCTCAATAGAATTCCAACTCCTGTTTAATTTTATTTGAGATCTCTGGACTCATTAGTATGAGGGGATTAAACTTTCAGTTAGGAGAGGAAGGTTGTTGACCATAAACTGTTATTGTTGTGATTATGGAAGCATGATCCATAACTGTTGCTCCCTTAATTTCTAAGCTGAGTATTGTTGGGTCTAAACTCTTCCAAACCAATATGTAATCAATGTGTGTGTAAGTATTAAAGTGTGGGGGAGAATATGAGCAATCTCACTCTCCAGGGTTCTAGATGGGTCAGCAGGTTTCAAATATTATCTTTTCACATAGGCATTAGGATTTAGTTATTTATTATCCATAGATGAACCACACTGTTTTTTTTAAAAAAAGAAATTAATTATTTTTTATACTTAAGAACCAGATTAGTTATAAATTTTCTCTTAGGAAAAATCAACCAGAGACTTTACTTGCATGGCAATTGTCCTTTTCTGAGTAATTTTAAAAGTTGGTTTTACAGCTTCTAATTTTAGAAGACAGGTAGCTTGTAAGTATTAAAAACCTTTCAGTGAACTATAAAAAACACATGTTTCTTCCTTACTTTAAAGGGAAGCTCAGAAGGTTAAGGATACCAATATTTATAAACGTAACCCTATACACACCTTACTAGGTATATAGCACATTACCTTGACAAATATTAGATTCACCCTGCACTGTATTGGTCAGCACAATCCTATGAGGCTGCCCATAACCCTCTGAACCTGGAGGATTGCGGGCATCCTATCCGGGGGCGGGGGGGAGCATGATAGCCGCCGTGCTCCCCTTGCCATGAAAAACATCTGGATGGCCGATTTCGGCCGTCTAGATTTTTCTCCCCCCCTCCCTAGGAGGAGAGGCTGAGGCACTGCCTGGATTCTTTGTAAGATGGCAGTGCCTCACCATCCCCCCTGCTCCCAGGAAAGCCCCCCCCCAAGGGGGAACCGAGCATGGTCTTCCGTACTCTGTTTCCCTCCGACGCAGAAAGAATCACACCAGCACCAAGGTGGGGGGCGGGTACTCTGAGGCGCTGTGACCTCGGAAGGGATTTCTGAGGTCACAGCATCTTCTATCTCTCTTCCTATGTCCCTCCAGACAAGGTTGGAGGGACATAGGATTGCGCACTAAATGTATTTGAAATATGCTTACAGTTAATGCTGATAACTAGTAAAAATCTGAAAGGAATTTCATTTTATTACTTGAGTTTCAGAGAACAGACTATAATAAAAACATGGAACACACAGAATGTATTACCCTTGCACTTTTTTTCCAATGCAAATTACTTATCCCATGAAGCTGTTTTTTTGCCCTCTTAGGAAAAAGACATGGGCATAGCCTGTGTGTCCATAAGTTTTTACTAATTGTGTAAACAGCAGCCTGTGGGGTAATTTTCATCAGAAAACCAGCATGAGGAGGAAAGAATTAACCCTCTCCTCCATGACCCCAATCCAGACCCCTTCCCTCCCCGCCCCCGGCTGCAATTTACAAAAATGTTTGCAAACAGCAGCCGGGTAAAGCGTGCTTCAGGTTCATAAGCTGCCAGGTTTGAAGGCTGCGTTCACAGCACATCTCTTACAGCCTGGTCTGACTCATATCTCTCCAAGCTGTCAAGAAGTGTAGAGGAGATAAAGGAAATCCGAAGCTGGGTGAAAGGGCAGATGGGATCTGCCATGGGCCAGATCAAGTCTGCAGTCTGTGCGTTGCTGAATCTCCAGTATACAGCACACTTGCTAGACCCATGTGGCCGAGCACTAGCCACATTTTGCTTACATTATCAGAACTGTTGTTTCTAAGTACTGATAATATAAGCAAAACTGGCTTATATTAACTCTTAATTAACGAGTGGCTGACATTTTCCTTGTCATAAACCAAGTTTTAAACAGCAGGAGCAACGGTTTGGGGACACCACTAGCTCCCACTTGTCATCATCCAGAGAGAAGCAGGATAGAGGCAAATGCACCAACTGCCTTCTTCTGCTCCCCCAAATAATGTTCCATCTAACACAAGCTTGCACAAGATGCAACCCACAGGAATAAGCCAAATGCGGCCCAACAGCCAGGCATTACAGCATGCAGGGTGCTTGACAACCTTCTACCCTCTGCAGTACCAGGCGGCAGCAAATGCAGGAGGTTTATTGAGCACCTGGTGAACTGCCATATGTGATGGGGGGGTGGGGGGGTTGCATTTGACTTGGTTGGTCACAAGTGATGCAGATCTCCTCTAGCATATCTGTGGCATTTATAGCTATGGACAAGCGTGCCCTTTAAGGATTTAAGAAAAGCCATACCTACATTGGCAACTTCTGGCAATAAGCACACATCTGCTTTCAGTTAGACTCACGAAACTAACTCCCCCTCTAGCCATCAAGTCCACATGATAAATAGCATCTTTTGAGGAAGAAATCCACTGTACCACATCCTGTTAAATAGCCCTGAAATCCCCAGTCTCACATTTTAAGCATAAATTTTTAATATGTTATTTTTAAAAAATCTAATGAAGCATGCATCTTAGCCCTGAAAGCATGTTAATTTACCATTTTTACCTTTCTAGGGTCTTGTTTACATATTATGGTAAACAAGTCCTTGGTAAGGAACACACAGAAATTTGTTCCACTTGGCATCTGTTAATATTTGATTATTCGGTATACATTTTCTCTTTAGAAGTGTTGGATTAGGCTAATAAAGAGTGAGTGGCAAGCACATAACTCCGAACATTCACATGGTGAAGTGTGGTCCAATGAAGTGTATTCCAGGTTCACAGGCTACCTGAATATTCAACCTGTAGATCAAGTTCCACTTCAGCTAAGCTCTACTCACCTTTGTATTTGTTGTTTCCTTCTTCCATTACTGGGAGAAAATTACTGGGGGCCATTTTCCAACCTTCTTCTTCTTCCTTAATATACAAAATAAAACCTTGAGATAACTTACTTAGAAACACAGTCAATTAAAATATTACAAAAATGGTATTATCAAGAGTAGCTGGCATCAGTGATCCCCATACCTGCATAAACAAGATTCCATTTGCTCTCTTCTGAGCATCAGTTATCTGATTCTAGGCACTCTGAGGGTGTTCTGATTCCTAACCCAATGGAAGGCCTTTTCCAAGCCTAATTGTACCATTGAGGAGCAACAATTGGGGAGAGGGGTACAAGTGGGGAGTGTTAACTTTCCCCCAGCTGTGACCCCCCCTCCCCAAAGGCATGCCCTTGCACTGCAGTTAGCTTGGGGATAGGCCAGTGGGAGTCTTCAGATTATGTTTTCAAGACACAAGATCATCAGATGTGGTGGCAAGTTCAAAAAGGCTATGGAGGAGTATGGGATGCTTTTCTGTGACTTCCCTCTGTCAGTAGCAGGAAAAGAGCTAGTATTACAGGTTTGTTTTATCAAGCTAGAGGGCCCAGTGATAAGATGAACAGGTCACTTACCTGTAACTGTGGTTCTTCGTGCGGTCATCTGTGCATTCACACATATGGGCTCTACGCCTGCGCTGAGACAGTTCCGGAAAATTCTAAAGCTGAGGAAAATTGGACAGGAGCCCCTCCCCCACCATTTCACTGTGCATGTCCTTGCAGGTTCCCGCCCAATCCCTCAATTCCCTGAGACTGCCTATTGTGGCCTTGGAACCGAGAGAACACTTGGTATACAAACAATGATACAAGGGATCGATGTCGATACCAAGAACGAACCGCTTCTGGCAGCCCCATCAATATCAATAGTGACACTGAAGTGGGGATGGCGGGCGGGTTGTGCGAATGCACAGATGACCACTCGAAGAACCACAGTTACAGGTAAGCAACCTGTTCTTCTTTGTGGTCTCTGCGCATCGCACATATGGGCGAATTACCAAGCTGACTTACCAGAGGTGGGTCGGTGTCATCATGGTAAAATAGAAGAAAGCACAGCCCTGCTGAAGGCGCAGTCTGCTCGAGCTCATACATCCAGTCGATAATGCTGGATGAAGGTAGACAGGGAAGACCATGTCGCAGCTCTGCAGAGGTCCGGCAGGGGCACCCCACGCCCAAATGCCACCAAGGTGGAGACTCCTCTCGTAGAGTGGGCACGTACTGGTCCTGCTACTTGAAGGCAGAGGAGCCCAAAGGAATAAACTGTCACACAGCATGAAAGTATTTATATAAGTGTAGAAATGATGCTCCACAAATTGCACCAGAATTTGTGTATTAAATAAATTAATACTAAACAAAAATATACAAGAATGTAAGCCAAAAATATTACACAGTTTGTCACAAAATATAACCATGAATAAACAAAATGTAACCACAAATAAATTACAAAGAACACATTTTTCACAAAATATAACCAGAAAACAGACAAGTGTACCGGTTACACAACATCTTGTTTCATTAACATTCCCACAGTCCACAAGGGAGGTAACCCGATCAAAAAAGGAGATCAGATTAGTCTGGCAGGATTTGTTCTTGACAAATCCATGTTGGCTTCTAGTAATCACTGCATTGTTTTCAAGGTGCTTGCAGACTGACTTCTTTATAATCTGCTCCAAAATTTTCCCAGGGATTGATGTCAGACTGACTGGTCTATCATTCCCAGGTTCCTCCTTCTTGCCCTTTTTGAAGATAGGAACAACATTTGCCCTCCTCCAGTCATCTGGCACTTCACCTGTCGTCCATGATTTCTCAAAGATAATAGACAGTGGTTCTGAGAGTTCTTCTGCCAGTTCCTTTATTACTCTAGGATGAAGTTTGTCAGGCCCTGGAGATTTAAACTCGTTCAAAGTAATCAGGTGCTCCTTGACCATTTGCCTATCAATCTCAAGCTGCAATCCTGCCCCTTCAGTCTGCACTTCAGGTTTGCCAGGGGGGACATAAACTCTCTTTTGGGAGAAGACTGAGCAGAAATAGGAATTGAACACTTCTGCTTTTTCTTTGTCTTCTGTTATCAATTTGCCATCCTCATTGCGTAGTTGAACCACCATTTCTTTCCTCTGTCTTTTACTATGCATGTATCTGAAGAAAGCTTTCTTGTTGTTTTTAGCATCCCTTGCTAGCCTCAGTTCATTCTCAGCTTTAGCCTTCCTGACACTATTCCTGCCGTTCTGTGCTACCTGCCTGTACCTTGTAGCCTGCCCCTCCTTCCACATCCTATATGTGTCCTTTTTTGTTTTCAGGTCATCTCTGATTTTTGGGAAGCCTCATTGGCTTTTTCTGTTGCCCTCTGCCTTTTTTCCTTGTGGGAATTGTTTGCCATTGTGCATTTAGAATTTCCTTTTTTAAAAACTCCCACCCATCCTGGGCTCCTTTTCTCATTAGAGTCGCTTGCCATGGGACCTTACTTATCATATAAGTAGAAACATAGAAACATAGAAAAGTAGAGTTGGAAGGGGCCTACAAGGCCATCGAGTCCAACCCCCTGCTCAGTGCAGGAATCCAGGTCAAAGCATCTCTGACAGATGTCTGTCCAGCTGCACCTTGAATGCCTCCAGAGTGGGAGAGCCCACCACCTCCCTAGGTAGTTGATTCCATTGTCTTATTGCTCTGACAGTCAGGAAATTTTTCCTGATGTTTAGGTGGAATCTGGGTTCCTGTAACTTGAGCCCATTATTCCGTGTCCTGCAAACTGGGATGATCGAGAAGAGATCCTGGCCCTCCTCTGTGTGACAACCCTTCAAGTACTGGAAGAGTGCGATCATATCTCCCCTCAGTCTCCTCTTCTGAAGGCTAAACATGCCCAGTTCTTTCAGTCTCTCCTCATAGGACCTTGTTTCCAGTCCCTTTATCATCCTTGTTGCCCTCCTCTGAACCCTCTCCAGTTTGTCTATGTCCTTCTTAAAGTGAGGTGCCCAGAACTGTATAGTGGCCCCCATGTCTTGTGAGTGAGATCTTCATTCACAGTTGAAACAAGAATGAGTTGACAGTGGGAGCAGGGATTATAAATTTATAGTCTGCTCTGGAGCAAGATTGATCTTGCATCGAGGTAAACCTTCATCATTCCATTTATTTCCACTTTCCTGATCTTCATTCCCCTTTTTAAAGTTCTTGTTTCTCATTAGAATTCTTTGTGATTTTGGGACAGGACATCAAAGACAAAAAGTCGAGTGAAAAAGTCTTTTGAAGTTACTCATTTTGAATCTCCTGATGAGGGTGAGGTTTTTGTCTTATTTCATTCAATTTGGATATTTAGAATATCTTAAAACTAGTGTATTTTTCATATCTTCTGTATTACGGTCACAACACAAGTATAAGTATAATATATATATGTTTAATTTTTATTTTAGCCAACTCATAGAATCATAGAATCATAGAAAAGTAGAGTTGGAAGGGGCCTACAAGGCCATCGAGTCCAACCCCCTGCTCAATGCAGGAATCCAGGTCAAAGCATCTCTGACAGATGTCTGTCCAGCCGCACCTTGAATGCCTCCAGACTGGGAGAGCCCACCACCTCCCTAGGTAGTTGATTCCATTGTCTTATTGCTCTGACAGTCAGGAAATTTTTCCTGATGTTTAGGTGGAATCTAGGTTCCTGTAACTTGAGCCCATTATTCCGTGTCCTGCAAACTGGGATGATCGAGAAGAGATCTTTGCCCTCCTCTGTGTGACATCCCTTCAAATACTGGAAGAGTGCGATCATATCTCCCCTCAGTCTCCTCTTCTGAAGGCTAAACATGCCCAGTTCTTTCAGTCTCTCCTCATAGGGCCTTGTTTCCAGTCCCTTTATCATCCTTGTGGCCCTCCTCTGAACCCTCTCCAGTTTGTCTATGTCCTTCTTAAAGTGAGGTGCCCAGAACTGGACGCAGTACTCAAGATGAGGCCTAACCAGTGCCGAGTAAAGGGGAATTATCACTTCCCGCGATTTGGAAGCTATACTTCTATTAATACAGCCCAAAATTGCATTTGCCTTCTTTGCAGCCACATCGCATTGCTGGCTCATATTCAGTTTGTGATCTACCACAATTCCAAGATCCTTCTCACTTGTAGTATTGTTGAGCCAAGTGTCCCCCATTCTGTAACTCTGCATTTGGTTTCCTCTCCCTAGGTGCAGCACTTGGCATTTATCCCTGTTAAATTTCATTCTGTTGTTTTCGGCCCAGCGCTCCAGCCTATCGAGGTCACTTTGAATTTTGTTTCTGTCTTCCAGAGTATGTCTTCCAGAGTTGAAACTCATTCTTGTTTCAACTGTGGATTAAGATCTCACTCACAAGACATGAGGGAAGTGAGGGAAGTCAAGTGTCCCAGTAATATCCCCTCTGAGGAGGAGCCGACCACTCCAAGCGTCTTTCCCAATCGGAAGTAGGGGAACAGGAGTGATGTTGGCGGTCAGAATGGCAACTGTCTCGTGAGCCCAATTTTTGGTTCCGAGGAGGAAGATGGAGAGCCAGGGGAGGGTCCATGGTTTGAGGGTCCACAGATGACTGGGTGTCTTGAAACCAAGGCCTGTCTGAGGCTGAGGAGATATCCACTATCTCCCCCTCAGAGACAGAGACTGCTGGTAGATGAGAAGAAGGCCTCGGGATCAATGTCTCCTTTGGGACTGAAGTAGGAAATGGAGCCATGGTATGAGTTGTTTGCAGAGTCGATTGGATTGGCTCGGCTGGAGACTTCACCTCCTTCTTGCACTTACGGCACTCGGCATCCTCCTTCCTGGAGTGTGCCTTCTTTGCCAGCTTCTTTGCGGAGGAGAAAGATATGTTACGACCTGGAGTCAATGGGGCCTCCACAACCTCAGGTTGAGGTGGCAGAGTGGCTGGGCAGTTGACTGGTGGTGGCATCGCAGTCGACATGGTGGAGGCATCCACTGCCTCCAAGGCCTTGTGCCACAGGATCGCCCTTAGACGATTTGCTCTGTGTCTGCGGACCTGCCTCATGAAGGTCTGGCAGTGGGGACACACGTCCACCACGTGCCCCACACCAAGGCAGAGCAAGGAGGAGGAGTGTCTGTTGGTTGGTGGAAGCTTGGCACCACACTTTCCGTTCTTACGGAAGGGGGCCTTCAGAGGCATTTTCCTCGATACGTCCTCGCAGCCAGACGAACAGTATGAAATAAAATTTTACAAAATGTAAAGAAAGAAAAACGGTAAGAGAGAAGGTTAGAAAGAAAATAAAATATAAAGAGAATTAAAGGGTGCCTCAGCACCAAACACTTGAACTAGTCGAGAGAAGTTCCCTCTGTCGTCTAGCCACAATGGCAGTCAAAGAGGAACAGAAGGATCAGGCAGGAACCTATAAGGACATGCGCAGTGAGATGGTAAGGGAGGGGTTCCCGTCCAATTTTCCTCAGCTTTAGAAGTTTCCCAAATTGTCTTTGCACAGGCGCAGAGCCCATATGTGTGATGCACAGAGCCCATGAAGAAGAACATATTGTACTAGAAGGAACAGCCCTTTTAGAGAGGCCTTACTCTGAAGAAAGGAAGGAATGGGGAGGAGCCACAGCTCAGAGAAAATTTCTGCCATGGGGAAAATTTCTACCAACGAAACCAGAAGTCAGGCAGAATTCGGGGGGGGGGGAGTGATGGAGGAAGAGAGAAGGAAATGTCTCAGAATGGCAGGCAGCCTTGATTTTGAGCCCTTTAGCAACTATATAGCACAGTGTGGGAAAGTTTCAGGAGGGGGTGAAAGAAAAAGGTGTCCTCTGTGAGCCCCAAATAGCTCTCTATAAAGTTCTGTTCCAGGCTGGCTGGAACCCTAAGCAGAAGCACTTCTGTTAGGAGGCAGGGACACACAGCAACCTTTTATTATTGGTCTTACCTTGTACAGTTCTAATAAAGAAACACACAAGTTTTTCATCCAAATTCTAGCCAACATATATGTGAATCAACAGAATTTGTTAAACGTTATGATCCAGAATTTCTTGCCTCATCTTTCTTCTTTGGTTTCTTCTCTTCTTCTTTTCCTTTCTTTTTCTTTTTCCCCTTTTCTTTTTTTTCTTTCCCCCCCTTTTTCTTTCCTTTCTTTTTCTGTTCTTCTTCTTCTTTAGCAGCTAGTTCAGAAGCAACCTGGTAGAAAATAATCAAAGTTTTCCAGATTTTAAAAATACTTTAAAAGTGGCTTATAAAACAGGAAATTATTTACTGTAAATACAATTTACTATATAGTCCATAACTACCTTACAAACCACAACCAGCTAGTTTATCTTGGATAGTTTATGTAAAATACGATTTTTAAGAAACATAAAAGGCCAAACAAATATAAAATAAATATTATGCAACAGCAAACTACATTGTTAATTACAAATTTGTATTATAATTTAGCAGCCACCACTGTAGGCTCTTGGATTAACAAGAAAAATGTACTCAAACTTTGAAACGATTTTCATTCCATTGCCTGGGAATGAAAATCTGTTTCTCAGTGGTTTTTGCTAGTCAATAGTCCCATTAAACTTGGGCTAAATGTTCTTCATAGCTTATTGTAAAAATGGATTTTAAGGAACAGAACTAATACTTGATTTTTGTACCCAGATGGCTTAGGAGTTTTTGACTATAACCTTTTATTCTGTTGCCTTGACTTGGAGCCAACAAGATTCAAAATGACTGGAAGAAATCCATGAGGTCATGAAAGAGTTAGTGGAAGCATCATGCAAAAATAGACAGAATGGTACAAAATATGTGGATAGTATCCAGCTGTGCCATTCCGCTAGTGCAAATGATGTTGTGCTAGCAGAAACTAGGTTGTGAACAATGTGCAAGAGGAGAATCCAATTAAAGTTACATTTGCTGGGTTGTGCAACTGGTTGTGCATTATGCTTGCACAATTGGTTGTGCAACTGCTTGCACAATGGAAAGTTTTGGCAGAGCTCCGCTAGTACTATTTGAGTTGACACGATTGGATACTGCCCACAATATATAAAAATAATGGTTTTTCATATTTCTCTTATAGACAAAATTGTTTATGAAGCTTAGAGTTGTGACCCATTTCCCTATTTAGTTTGTTACCAGGTGCTGAGCAATGAGTCATATCTCTAATCAGGCAGCATTTCTAGAACTGAACATTACCCACACCCACCCTCCCTTCACTGTTTCTTACCACTAGTATTTAAGGTCCCTGCAGATATGTGCACCCCAATTTAACTTCACCCAAAGTATATAGGAAGTAAATGCAATACAAAAATATGGGGTGGGCAATTTGTGGCCCTCCAGATGTTTTGGTTTACAACTCCCATGATCTATCTTCATTGTGTATAGTGGCTAGGGCTGATGGGAGTTGCAGGCCAAAACATCTCGAGGGCCAAAGTTGTCCACCTGTGCAATAATAGGAGTAAACCAGGGTGGGCAACCAGGGCACCACACAGACTGGGACTCAGGAGATCCAGGTTCTAGTCCCCACTCAGCCATGAAACTCACTGGGTGACTTTGGGCCAGTCACTGACTCTCAGTCTAACCTACCTCACAGGAGTTGTGAGGATAAGAAGAATAGGAGGAGGATTATGTAAGCCGCCTTGGATTCCTCACAAAAGGGAAAAAGGCGGGATATAAATATAATTTATAATAATAATAATAATAATAATAATAATAATAATAATAATAATTATTATATATTATTATTATTATTATTATTATTATTATTATGCCTTTTCCCCTCCATGTTTTCCTCTGCTGCCAAATTCAACGGTGCATGTGGCCTGCGTGCTGCATGTTACTATCCCTGGACTAAACCAATGACCTCTGCAAATGAGCTGACCTCTAATGAAGCGAAGACTGCAGCCTTATGCCCACTTATGGATACTTAAGTGTTACTGAAATTATTAAAACGTGCGCCTGACAGTGCAATCCTATATTTCTCTACTCAGAATTAAGCCCCATTGAATTCAATGGTGCTTACCCCAGGTATATGTGTACAGGAGGGGTGGGGAACCATTTTTCTGTCGAGGGCACATTACCTCAGGGATAATCTGCAAGAGGGATGGGCTGCAAGCTGGTAGTGGGCACAGCCATAGCCAAAAGTGGGCAGAGCCACCCCTTTTCTCTCTCTCTCTCTCTTCCTTCCTTCCCACCCACTGGGCTGCTGGGGAAGGGACTGGTCACTCTTCCCAAAGATCAGAACTGATTGCTTGCAGAGTGTTTTTGAAATTAGGCTGAGGGTCACAAGTTGCTTCCTCCAAGCAGTTCAGGATGGCATACATTGTCTCCCCCCACTTTATCCTCACAACAATTCTATGAGGTTAAATTATTTATTTCTTATATTTATTAATTGCCCATCTGGCCGGTCACAAATTAGGCTAAAAGAGTGGCTGACCTATGGCTACTCAGGGAACTTGATAGCTAAGTGGGGATATGAGTTTTAGAATTAATATTCTAACTTTTAAAAAGTAATAATCTAGCTCTTTATGTCTGCAAAATAATCTTGAAAAACAACCATGTTTTCAATTTAGGTAGTTGCAACAAAAATCTAAAAGGAACAACATCATTGTACAGGTTTAGAGCAAAAAGATAAATAAATAAATAAATAAATAAATAAATAAATAAAAATGGAAGGGAGGGAGGGAGGAAAGGAGGGAGGAAATAAAGGAAGAAACTTAATTATATCCCAGAGATGAGTTTTTACCCAATCAAAATTATTGAAATTTACCTTGTTTGGTATAGTTAAGGATTTCATGGTCACTATGACAGTCATGGGCCTGTCTCAAATTATATCTGGCCCAAAGCATGTGGTTGACTTGGTTTTCTGTTCAGGGCAAGTGGAGGGTGTTCTGTAGTTGGGCAAGCTGGAGGTGGTTCCCTTGTTATAGACAGGCCACTACCAGGTTAAGTTTCACAGGGGTGGGGAACCCATTAAAAAGTCAAGGTGGTTACATGCGGTTCCCCGGTGGTCTCCCCTCCAAGCACTGACCAGACCCAGACCTTAGCTTTAGTATGCTGGCTGCCTCATGTGCCTTCAGACCATATCCTGGGACCTTATGTTAGCCTTAGGCATTCATACTGAAACAACTCTACCTCCTCTGGAGTTTTCTCAGAAAACAGAGCTGCTGAACCACCTTGTTCTTCATCAGGGTAGTCAGGAAACTTTCCTGTAATGTGCCTGTGTGAAAACAAAGGTTCCATTTTAAAAACATATATAATTTTCATTTAGTAATTCAAAGTACAGTCATGCCTTGGATTGAGAGCATAATTCGTTCCGGAAACGTGCTTGTAATCCAAAGCACTCTTATATCAAAACGAATCCCCCCCAAAAAAATTGTACAGAGATTTTTAATTTAAGCTGTACTACAGTACTTGTATTGCAAGACGCTGCTTGTATATCAAGTCAAACAAAATTAAATAAATATTTAAAAAATTGCTTGTCTTGCAAAACGCTCTCAAACCAAGTTACTTGCAATCCAAGGTATTACTGTACTTAAATAATGATATTTGGCTAATCAGAAGAATCTTTTTCATATTTACAATGGGTTTTCTGTTGTGGAAAATTGTACTAGATCATTGAAGATGCAGTGTGGTATAATGGAGACAGTCAGTTATAGACCTGCAAGGCCTGGATTCAAATCCTCCCTGGGGGGAGGGGGCACTTTACCTCAAAATCTATTCCACACGAATGCAATGTATATAGTAGAAACCTACCTTATACGGCTGTAAAAATAGCCCCCCAAATGATGGTAAAACCTTACTTGTTACAACTGTCATATAAACAGTTCATAAGTCTTACTCTAAGCACCATTTATTTCATCGAATTTCCTAAATTATTGAAGAGAATTGTAATAATAAGATGCTGGACATTTTTTATATAACTTTTGGAAATTGCATTCAAATGTTGCCCCATGTACAGTAATACCTTGGATTACGAGCATAATTCGTTCCAGAACCATGCTCATAATCCAAAACACTCGTACAGTAATACCTTGGATTGCGAGTAACCCAGTATGAGAGCTTCTCGTAAAACGAGCAAAATTTTAGCATAAATTTTTAAATTGGAAAGACAAGCAAGTCTTGCAACCGGGTTACTCGCAATCCAAGGTATTACTGTAATTCAGGGATTCCCTGATTGATTAGCTTCCATGCTTCTCAGTAATCTCTTGTTGACAGGCTTTTCCTGTGTGGTCTCACTCCTTTGAAGTAATCTCATCCCCCAACAATGACTTTGCAAAGTCCTCCTTGTCCATACATATTAAGAAATGGACAATATATAGAACCTGCTTAATGTGAAATATCTCATCAATGATGGACACTCCTTCTCTTTCTCTCTCCCTTTTTAAACCTTTGCTACAGTAAATTAATTCTAGGACAGGGGGGAAATGGCATCATGTTCCTTTCTTTTTTTAAAAAAATATACTGATTTCATTTTTTTCTTCCTGATCTTGTTTTTTTAACATTGTGGGGGAAATGGTGTTTGCATGCAGAAATATTGCTAACAAAAAAGAATAGATAAATGGCACAGATCCAATTTTGTATTTAACTTAAATATTAAGAGTTGTGTTAGATTATTCTTTTATGTTTTTACTGTCTTTTTACTGTTTTACTATTCTTTTATGTTTTTCAAATACACCCATTTGAGAAATTGCTCTTGGCACTAGAACTGAAGCACGGATTATTTGGCTTGCTTCATATTTAGGCCACATTAGAGAGAAATGTGTTGTTCAAAACAAGCATAACTAATGACTCATTGCAGCCCTTGATTGCCCTCAAGTCAATTCTTCAGCAGTTTCAGCTGTTCCCGTTATTAATCTATCATCCTCTTAGGGGAAAGATGGTCTAGCATGAGGCACTGGCTTCAGGCTCTGCACATTTGTGTCATGCTGTACTGCACAGTGTCTCAACATTATGTAATTAGTAAATTTTTAAACATATGTACAACATCAGCTGAATCTCTGCAGTGGGAAAGCCTGACATGCTGTTTCCTGCTGCATCTTGAACCAGGAAAAATGTTCAAAAGCACTAGATAGAAATCATAACCTACTTTAGTGCAGAGAAGAGGTTCCCTGGATCTTGAAAACTGTTTTGCAAACCAAGAACATGATCTTCAATCCCATGCCCACAGATGCTCATGCACCCATGGAAGGGAAATGCCATAGGGTAAGAAAGAGCTGTCCTCCCACCTGGACCAAGACTAACATGAAGACCGGGGCTCTGGGAAGAATATAGACATTTGCACTCTGTTTGCCTGTAGTGTACTGGGACGTTTCCCTTTTTAATTTTTTTGCTACCAATGACCATTTACTTGGGATAAGTCCTACGGAAGACAGAAACAAAATTCAAAGCAATCTCGATAGGCTGGAGTGCTGGGCCGAAAACAACAGAATGAAATTGAATAGGGATAAATGCCAAGTGCTGCACCTAGGGAAAGGAAACCAAATGCACAGTTACAGAATGGGGGACACTTGGCTCAACAACACTACAAGTGAGAAGGATCTTGGAATTGTGGTAGATCACAAACTGAATATGAGCCAGCAATGCGATGTGGCTGCAAAGAAGGCAAATGCTATTTTGGGCTGCATTAATAGAAGTATAGCTTCCAAATCGTGTGAAGTTATCATTTCCCTTTACTCAGCACTGGTTAGGCCTCATCTTGAGTACTGCGTCCAGTTCTGGGCACCACACTTTAAGAAGGATGTAGACAAACTGGAGAGGGTTCAGAGGAGGGCAACAAGGATGATAAAGGGACTGGAAACAAAGCCCTATGAGGAAAGACTGAAAGAACTGGGCATGTTTAGCCTTCAGAAGAGGAGACTGAGGGGAGATATGATAGCACTCGTCCAGTACTTAAAGGGTTGTCACAAAGAGGAGGGCCAGGATCTCTTCTCAATCACCCCAGTTTGCAGGACACGGAATAATGGGCTCAAGTTACAGGAACCCAGATTCCACCTAAACATCAGGAAAAATTGCCTGACTGTCAGAGCAATAAGACAATGGAATCAACTACCTAGGGAGGTGGTGGGCTTTCCCACTGTGGAGGCATTCAAGATGCAGCTGGACAGCCATCTGTCAGGGATGCTTCGACCTGGATTCCTGCATTGGGTGGCCGGGTGACCGGCCAGATGGGCGATTAATAAATATAATAAATAAATAAAATAATAAATTGAGCAGGGGGTTGGACTCGATGGCCCTTTAGGCCCCTTCCAACTCTACTTTTCTATGATTCTATGAATTAATGCTTACGATTGTACTGTAAGTCTCAAATAACTGGATTTTAACCATGTTAAAGCATTTTTAAAATATGTGTTAAAGAAAGGTGAGTAGTGTTAAAAACAGTGCTAGTGGTGTTCACGAACCTGGGGGAGGCTCACCTCTCCGCCGCCTCGCTTCTCCGCAGCGGCGCCCCCACACCTCATTCTTTCGAGCAGCACGGAGCATTCACCGCACTGCTTGAGCTGCCGGCGCCGGCTGCACCGGTCCCATCGCGTCACTTCCAGTGTGGTGGAAGTGACGCGACGGGACCCTGCTCCAGCGTGCCGGACCCCTGCGCTATATTTTTGGCGGGGGAAACCAGAGCCACGGAGAGGCGAGCCGCCGCCAGGACCAGGTCATCATCAGGCGATCACTCGTGACCGAGTAAGATTGTCTTCCGGGATAAAAGGAGGAGATTCTAAAGAAGATTGTGTAGACTCTAGCGATGGGTCCGTAAGTGACTGTGGAGGCCAATTCTAGATCCACACAGCTTCCCACAGTGAGGACACAGGTTACCAGATAGAAGATGGTCCTGTAAAGGATTCATTTGACGTGCTTTTCGCTTAGCACGTTTCTCCCTTTCACCTTGCACTCGGGCTTCTTCAAAGTCCATGGAACCTTTGTGAAAGGCCAACCTCCATTTAGATCGTTCATGGGCCAGAGCTTCCCAGTTTTCGATGTTTATATTGCATTTTTTTAGATTAGCCTTATGAACATCTTTAAACCTCTTATATTGACCACCGATATTCCGCTTTCCATCCTTGAGTTGGGAGTAAAGTAACTGCTTTGGGAGACGGCAGTCAGGCATTCGAACAACGTGACCGGTCCACTGAAGTTGGCTTTGAAGGATCATTTTTTCAATGCTAGTAGTCTTTGCTTCTTCCAGTACACTGACATTTGTTCGCCTATCTTCCCAAGTAATTTGCAGGATTTTCCGGAGGCAACGTTGATGAAACCTTTCAAGGAGGTGGAAGTGACGTTTATAGATAGTCCATGTTTCGCAGGCATACAATAAAGT
Source organism: Shinisaurus crocodilurus (assembly GCA_021292165.1). Taxonomy (NCBI): domain Eukaryota; kingdom Metazoa; phylum Chordata; class Lepidosauria; order Squamata; family Shinisauridae; genus Shinisaurus; species Shinisaurus crocodilurus. Next base: position 117,495,353 of record CM037876.1, on the reverse strand, counting down.
TGGTAATACAATGGCTTCATAAACCAGTGTTTTGGTCTTCTTACAAATATCCCGATCCTCGAACACTCTATGTTTCATTCGAGAAAATGCGGCACTTGCGGAGCTCAGACGATGCTGGATTTCACTGTCGATGTTAGCTGTAACAGAAAGATAGCTGCCAAGATAGAGAAAATGATCGACATTTTCCAGTATTGTCCCGCCAAGCTGGATAGATGGCATCACCAAAGGATTGGCTTGCACTTGCTGATGAAGCACTTTGGTTTTTTTGATGTTAAGTGAGAGACCAAGTTTTTCGTATGCTTCTGCAAAAGCATTTAGGATAGTTTGGAGATCATCCTCTGAATGTGCGGAGACCACATTATCATCAGCATACTGAAGTTCCACAACGGAGGTTGTAATTACCTTACTTTTTGCTTTCAGCCTGCTGAGATTAAAAAGCTTTCCATCTGTTCGATATATAATTCCCACACCGGTGGGAAGTTTCCCCTCGACAAGATGTAAAACCATGGCGATGAAAATGGCAAATAATGTTGGGGCGATAACACATCCCTGTTTAACACCTGATCCCACTTTAAATGGAGCACCATGAGAGCCGTTGTTGTCCAAAACCGTTGCCGTCATGTTGTCATGGAGAAGTCGCAAGATATTCACAAATTTATTGGGGCATCCAATTTTCATAAGGATAGTCCAGAGAGCTGTACGGTCTACAGTATCAAAGGCCTTAGCCAAATCGATAAATGCCATATAAAGGGGTTGATTTTGCTCCCGGCATTTTTCTTGGAGCTGACGTGCAGTAAAAATCATGTCTACTGTCCCTCTAGAGGGGCGGAAACCATATTGAGTTTCAGGGAGGATCTCTTCTGAAATAGATAGAAGACGGTTTGCGAGAATCCTAGCAAATATTTTACCTGCGGTTGCTAGGAGAGAAATGCCCCGATAGTTTCCACAGTCTGTTCTATCACCCTTCTTAAAGAGGGTGATAATTATGGCATCCCTGAAGTCTTCTGGGATCTCTTCTCTTATCCAGATTTTTTCGATGAGTTTATGAAGATGTTGTACAAGTTCGGGGCCCCCTTCTTTAAAGATTTCAGCAGGAATCCCATCTGGTCCACTAGCTTTGTTGTTCTTCATTTGATTAATGGCTTTTTTTACTTCATCCAAAGTGGGGAGTATTGCAAGTTCCTCTTTAATTTGTTTTTGCGGGATTTGCGAAAAAATCTCATTATCCACCTTAGACTTACGATTTAAAAGGTCATAATAACCAGAGCCACGGAGAGGCGAGCCGCCGCCAGGACCAGGTAGGCCCATGGGAGCCTCACGCGGACATGAGCAGGGCCGATTTCGGACCGCTACACCCGCGTGAGGCAAATCGTGCACCCCTAAATACAACCATGTCAGTTTTATCAGTATAATGTCACAAACAGTTTACTGGAACAAAGGAATAAAAACATTATGATTGTGTATAATAATTTTATTAGGAACTTAAGTTATGGCAACAGTGGTTCAGCATCAAAGAGCTTTCCCTGTTACAGCTGCCTGGTAGACTTTGAAGAGAATTAATACTTCTAAAATTATGGCCCTTTCTTCACTGCAGTCCACCTCTCAATGGAAATCCACATGAAGGTTGTGGCAAACATCCTAGGCTCAAAATTCTGGGACAGAATTTATGGGACAGCACAAAGTTTTGTGATTTTGTTTGTCATGAATTACTGAAGCTGTGTTCGCTCCAAATCTCATGATCCAATCATATGGACCTCCACAGAGAAGATTTTGCAAAAAATGGAAAATACAGTTATGTACATATATCATAATCCTAGGTTTTCAGGCAGACAGCCTAAATTACCTCAAATGCCAATGCAGTTGGAGGGTACTCAGGGAAAGTTTTCAAGCTTTGGCCTATAGAATCATAGTATAGTCAAGTTGGAAGGGGCCTATAAGGCCATCGAGTCCAACCCCCTGCTCAGTGCAGGAATCCAAGTTAAAGCATCCCTGACAGATGGCAGTCCAGCTGCATCTTGAATGCCTCCAGAGTGGGAAAGCCCACTATTGCTCTAACAGTCAGGAAGTTTTTCCTGATGTTCAGCCAGAATCTGGCTTCCTGTATCTTGAGCCCATGATTCTGTGTCCTGCACTCTGGGATGGTCAAGAAGAGAAAGCCTGCAGTAGCCTATCTGCTTACAGAAGAGAAAAGCTTATATTTGGCCAGGAGATAACATGTAAAACTGCTGCCCCCTCTCCCTTTTGTCCAATGATAGAAGATGTGCAACAAAAAGAGCCACCATTGGAAGGTGTGTGACCTGAAAAGAGCCACCACTGATGGAAATAACTAAGTAATAGCGTGCATTGGGCATGTGGCTGCATGCCATGTTCAAATTAACTCTAACCTTAACTCTAAAGAGCCAGTGTGGCGTAGTGGTTAGGGTGTTGGACTGGGACTCAGGAGATCCGGGTTCTAGTCCCCGCTCGGCCATGAAACTCACTGGGTGACTTTGGGCCAGTCACTGACTCTCAGCCTAACCTACCTCACAGGGTTGTTGTGAGGGTAAAATGGAGAGGAAGAGGAGGATAATGTAAACCGCCTTGGGTTCCTTGCAGGAAAAAAGGCGGGGTATAAATATAATAAATAAATAAATAATAAATAACGATGGGATATAGAAACAACAGGAGTGCTTTATGAAAAACAAGCAATTCAAAGAACTTCTACTCTATGAAGGAGGTACTGAAAGTGAAACAATTATTTTATTATTGTTTGTTATAATTGTTGTCTCACATTTCTATGAGAAATGCCCAAGGTGGCTCACAATACATAATAAATTCATGTGATGTGACTGGACGCTGTGTTAGATGTCATGATAACCAGAAGGGTGCTAGTGCACGCTACCCAATTGCTCTCTCTTGGCTTCTCCTGCAAGCCAAGCTAACCAGAATCATAGGTCATGGTTTTTTGTTGGCTTATGACTCTAGCTTGTTTGTGGAGAGACAAGCCAGAAGGCCCTGTTCAGATGTCAGAGGATCTGTGATTGTTTAGCTGTACCTACTTGCAGGAGGAACCTAGCAGGAGCAATTGGGCAGCATGCACTAGTACGCTGCTCATAAACAAAAAGCCAGAATTCCCAGGAACCCGGGCTTATCATTGTGTTCAAACGCCGCCACTGAAAATTCCCTTAATTGCTACAAAGTATTCTCAGGGCCAGTTCACCCATCAAGTTTTATATATGAACAACCAAGCTGTTTCATGAACATACCTATAAATGTAAAATCAGTGTGAATACAGCAGAGATTTGTATATACAAATATTATATAAGTATACCTATCAGGGAGCTGGGATTGCCTGTGTCTTTCCATTTATTGTACACTTTGTGGCAAACCAAGGTGTTCTGATCCATAATGTGTGAAATGGCTATAGGCACCTGCAGGAATTTTTCCAGTGTGTGCGTGTGTGTGTGTGGCAGGGGGCCGGGCAAAGCTGCACATCAGTGTGTGATTGTAATTGCACACATAGCACATGCCACTGCAACACAGCTGTGCATTTTCCTTGTGGGTGTGCATGCCACTACAACATCTGCCTATCCTGTTCTGGTTCTTCCTCCATCCAGATGGTTCCTGACTGTCTTGCCAGCTTGTCTTTGGGTCTAGTTGGGCTGTTGCTGAATGTCAGGTTGGTGCAAAACAAAATCTCCCTCATCCATGATTTAATTGTGGAGAACAGGGTTGACCTGGTGTGTCTTACCGAGACCTGGATGGGTGAACTGGGAGGGGTTAGTCTCTCCCAGCTGTGCTTAGACTTGGTGTTGAACACCCCTAGGATTATGGTTCTGGGGGATCTCAACTTCCATGCTGAGGCTGCTACAGCTCAGGACTTCATTGCAACCATGACAACCATAGGGCCATCCCAACATGGCATAAGCCCAACCCATGTAGGAGGATACATGCTTGATTTAGTTTCCTTGACTAGTCAGGAAGATGGTGATCTGAAAGTGGGGGAATTAACATCTGTCCTATTATCATGGTCAGATCACTTCCTATTGTGGTTTAGATTTTCAGCAGCCTTTCCCCTCTGCAAGGTGCAGGACCTATCAAAACGGATTCCAGAGAGCTCTGGGGATTTTCCTGCTGTTATCTATTTATTTATTAAATTAAATATTTTATTAAATAAAATAAATAAATAGATACCAGCAGGAAAATCCCCAGAGCTCTCTGGAATCCATATTGATAGGTTCCTTCTCAAACCGTGGAGAGGTAACGAGCGGGGTACCACAGGGCTCGGTCCTGGGCCCAGTGCTCTTCAACATTTTTATTAATGACTTGGATGAGGAGGTGCAGGGAATGCTTATCAAATTTGCAGATGACACAAAGTTGGGTGGAACAGCTAATACTCTGGAAGAAAGAAACAAAATTCAAGGAGATCTCGATAGGCTGGAGCACTGGGCCGAAAACAACAGAATGAAATTTAATAGGGATAAATGCCAAGTGCTGCACCTAGGGAAAGGAAACCAAATGCAGAGTTACAGAATGGGGGACACTTGGCTCAACAATATCACAAGTGAGTTGGAATCTTGGAATTGTTGTAGATCACAAACTGAATATGGGCCAGCAATGCGATGTGGCTGCAAAGAAGGCAAATGCTATTTTGGGCTGCATTAATAGAAGTATTGCTTCCAAATCACGTGAAGTGATAATTCCCCTTTACTCGGCAGTGGTTAGGCCTCATCTTGAGTATTGCGTCCAATTCTGGGCACCACACTTTCAGAAGGACGTAGACAAACTGGAGAGGGTTCAGAGGAGGGCAACAAGGATGATAAAGGGACTGGAAACAAAGCCCTATGAGGAAAGACTGAAAGAACTGGGCATGTTTAGCCTTCAGAAGAGGAGACTGAGGGGAGATATGATAGCACTCTTCCAGTACTTGAAGCGTTGTCACTCAGAGGAGGGCCAGAATCTCTTCTCGATCATCCCAGTTTGCAGGACACGGAATAATGGGCTCAAATTACAGGAACCCAGATTCCACCTAAATATCAGGAAAAATTTCCTGACGGTCAGAGCAATAAGACAATGAAACCTACTATCTAGGGAGGTGGTGAGCTCTCCCACTCTGGAGGCATTTTTCAAGGTGCGGCTGGACAGTCATCTGTCAGGGATGCTTTGGCCTGGATTCCTGCATTGAGCAGGGGGTTGGACTCGATGGCCTTGTAGGCCCCTTCCAACTCTACTTTTCTATGATTCTATGATTCTAAAGCACCAAAAGTTAGCTGTTCTAAACTTCCCTAAACCTAAAGGCATGCTCTCCCAGGCACAACGTAAAATCCACTTTCTACAGTTAGTAAATAAAGTAATTCCAAGGACTCTTAATATGGATGATTTAACAAACATACAGTATATTTTCTATGATTACCAGAGCGCACGGGCAGTGCTGACTTTTGCATCTTGGCAGTCTGCGAAAGTGGTCTATGGCAATAAGGCCCTATTTTTGGATGTGGGCATAACAGTGACTAGATTTTTTGAGAATATTGCTGGCAACGCTCTATCCTATTAGAGTACAAGAGCGGAACAAGACAATGTTAGTACTGGCAATTTCATTAGCCTGGAGGACCCACAGATCCTTGCCTACGATGATAAATCAATCCAAGATAGTTCAATGCAAGAATTTCCTAGTTTAGTAAATAGTGGTGAAGATCCTTTTGATTCAGATGACAAGAAGCTTTTAAACTCTTTTTTAGCCTTGCCTCTTCAAGCACAGGATGATATAATTGTTAGAATATCATCCTTGCGAGAGTCATGAATTCATTTGCGAGCTCTTGATAAAACTCAAAAGATCCAGGAAGAGGACACAAAAGTAACACATTGCCATATGAGACCAGAGCAGGAGATAAGGGAGGAAACTAATTCTCCCTCTCATTTAAATAAAACCTTAGGAGAAAACTATCACATTAAAAAAGATTATCTAAGAATTCCACTTAGGGATTCAATGTCTAGCAAAGAATGGCTTCAAAGAAGATACCTTAGCCAGGATGAATTGGGCCATTATGAACCTTGCCTGAGACAAGGAAAAACAATAGCTACAAAGGAACCTTTGAAATGCCAGAAAGGAAACGGATCCATTTATGTGGACAAAAGTGGGTTATTGAACCAAATTATAGAACTTGACTGACAGATTACGTATCCTCTAGAGTCATCTCCTGAGACATCTAACCAATATGTTAATAATAGAATTAGGTATAAATATAAACGGGTTGGTTATCTAAGCAAAGAGATCCTGACGTTCTGAAATATTTCAGATCATATGAAGTGATTGCATTACAGGAAACTTGGCTTACTAAAAAGATTGACTTTAATGGATACGCAGTAAACGATATTCTAGCCGAGCCCGGAAGAGGAAAGGGCAGACCAAAGGCTGGTTTGGCATTGCTGTTTCCTTCCTCTCTTGAGTAACAACTAAATGGCTTAACCCTTGTGGCAAAATTGCTGTGGCTGGTCTAATGGAGTTTAGAACTCTGTCTTTTTTATTTATAAATGTGTATATTCCTCCATATGCAAGCAGGAGTTGTACAAAAAAGGCCTGGGAAAATTTGGAGAGCTATATAACAGATAGAATTAAAATTTCCAAGAGCTCACCTTATTTTAATGGGGGATTTTAATACCAGAATTGGACCCAATAATGATGCACTTTTTTCTTCTTGTTAATGGGGGATACTTGATTCCAAGAATTATGTTTTTAATTATAATAGAAGTTCAAAAGATTCTAAAGTTAATTATGGTGGTATATGCTTGACACAAATGGTGGGTCATTTTGACCTCACAATTTTGAATGGAAACCATGTCGTTGATAGCTGTGCAGAATACACTTTTGCCTCTAGGTCCAGCAGTAGTGTTCTAGATTATGTTTTTGATATCTTATTACTTATCCAACATGATTAAGGACTTTTCTGTTGGAAATAGGATCGAAAGCAACCCTCTACCTCTTAATTTTACTCTCTTATTACCTACCTCAGCACATACTGGTTTCAAGTACCAGTATAGAGACCCAGGTTAACCATCAGGTATAAGAGACTATATTGGTCAGAAGCAGTAAATACAAAATTTGCTGGTATTCTAAATTCTCCCTGGGGTGAAGAATTGAAATCTTCAATTTTAAGAGACACTGAGTCTACATCTGTCTTAAATAATTACTCCACATTGATGTCTGCCTTGAAACTTGCCTTAACTCAGAAACATTTTGCTTCAAGAAATGCCCCGATGAGGAGCCCTCCCAAGTGGTTTGACAAGGATTGTCTTGCAGTAAAAAAACAACTGAAAGAAGTATATCTCCAATATAGAAAGGAAAATCTTACAATCTTACCCCATGAATACTATTTGTTAAAAAAAAATGCTATTAGTCATTCCTAGCACAAAAAAAGATGCAAGCAATGCAACATGGGTGGAAGGTTTTGATAGACTCTTCGTTAAATAACAAATCTAAATTATTTTGGTCATTGGTTTCTGGTGTCTTGGGTGAAGCTTCAGGCTTAATTACGGTAGTTGTAATATTTCAGCGGATGTATGGGAAAGCTATTTCTCCAAAAATTTTACAGAAACTGGGGAACATCAAATGGAAAATATAGACTCTCTAGAGATAAACCATCTACCTAAATAGGATCCAGTTTCTCAGCTTGAAATAAAGATTTTAATTAAAAATCTCAAGTCAGGAAAGGCCCCAGGCCTGGATTTGATAATTCCGGAAGTCCTGAAGGTCAATATAGACTGGTGGGACCCCTCCTCGCAAATCTTTTTTCCCATATTAATAATTCAGGACAGCTCCCTCTAGCATGGTTGGAAGCTGTTGTGATCCCTATATTTAAAAAAGGTGACAGAGAAGATCCATCAAATTATAGGCCTATCAGTCTACTGTCAGTGGTGGGGAAGCTGTATGCCAGTTACCTAAACTCAAGGCTCACCTCTTGGATAGAGGAGGAAAATATCCCGGGGAGTGAACAAGCTGGTTTTAGGAAGGGTAGATCAACCCTCAACCATTGTCTAGTCCTAAAGCACTTGGCCGAGAAAAATATGAATACTCATGGAAATGGTTTGTTCGGTGCGTTTATAGATCTCAAATCCGCTTTTGATACAATAGCAAGAGAAAGACTATGGGCCAAGCTACAACATTCTACTATAGATAAAAAAGATTGTTATATCTTATTGTTTATACCAATGTACTACGATCCGAGTAAGATGCAGCTTGGAGGGCTATCTGACAAAACATATTTTAACCAATAAGGGGGTTGGCCAGGGCTGCATTTTAGCCCCTACATTGTTCAATTTCTATTTAAATGATTTGTTAGGAGAATGTTTAACATCAGATTTTCATACACCAAAACTGGCCGGGACTAAAGTCCCGTTACTATTGTACGCTGATGACGCTGTACTAATTTCACTTTCCAAGATAGGCCTTAAACGATTATTTTGAGTTTTCATGTCTTATTGCAAGGACAATTTGCTGACAGTTAATTTCAATAAAACAACAACAATAATAATAATGATAATGATAATGATGATGATGATGATGATGATGATGATGATAATAATAATAATAATAATAATAATAATAATAATAATAATAATTATTATTATTATTATTATTATTATTATTAATTTACATTTATTTATCGCCCATCTGGCCGGCAACCGGCCACCCTGGGCGATGTACATAAGATAAAAACAGAATAAAATACATTTAAAACAGTATAAAATTTTAAAATCTTAGCCCACCCTACATTCCCGCCTGAACAGCCATGTTTTTAGTAAGCGGCGGAAGAGAGGGGGCATCAGCAGAGAGGGGGCATGGCGGAGGTCACTCAGGAGAGAGTTCCACAGTACAGGGGCCGCCACAGAAAAGGCCCTCTTCCTAGTCCCCACCAGTCTAGCTGCTCTGGTTGAAGGGACCAGGAGAAGGCCGTCTGTGGCAGATCTTGTTGAGCGGCCTACTTGGTGTTGCTGGAGACGCTCCTTGAGATAGACTGGACCGGAGCCATATAGGGTTTTAAAGGTCAAAACCAACAATTCGGCTCAGCAAGCAACTGGTAGCCAGTGCATTTCCTTGAGCACTGGCGTAATGTGATCCCGGCGGCGGCTGCCTTTAACCAGGCAAGCCGCCGCGTTCTGTACCAGCTGTAGCTTCTGAACCGTCTTCAAGGGTACTGTAAGAGCACATTACAGTAGTCTAGGCGAGAAGAGACCAAGGCATGAACCACTGATGGGAGCAGGTGATTAGGAAGGTAGGGGCTCAGCTGCCGTATCAGATGGAGTTGATACAGCGCCGCCCGGCTCACAGCTGACACCTGAGTCTCCATGGACAGCTGGGAGTCTAGAATGACTCAGGGGTAGATGTACCCCATTCAGCACCAGGTCAACATCCCCTAACCTTCCCTTGTCCCCCACCAGAAGTACCACTGTCTTGTCGGGGTTCAGTTTCAGCATGTTCCTTCCCATCCAGCCACCCACTGACTCCAGGCACTTGGACAGGGTTTCACTGGCCAACCTCGGTGAGGACTTGAAACAGAGGTAGAGCTGCGTGTCATCCGCATACTGATGACACTGCACCCCAAACCTCCTGATGATAGCTCCCAGCGGCTTTAGGTAGATGTTGAATAACATCGGGGAGAGGATGGAACCCTGCGGCACTCCACGAGTGAGCGGCCGAGGGTCCGAAGCCTCCTCCCCAAGAACTACCCTCTGGTACCTTCCAGAGAGGAAGGACCGGAACCACTGCAATACAGTGCCTCCCATGCCCAACCCCTCCAGGCGGTCCAGGAGGATACCGTGGTCAACGGTATCAAAAGCCGCTGCGAGATCGAGGAGGACTAGAAAGGAGCATTCGCCCCTATCCAAGGCCCTCCTCATATCATCCACCAAGGCCGTCTCCATCCTATGTCCAGGCCTGAAGCCCGACTGGCATGGATCTAAATAATCGGCTTCATCCAAGTGTGTCTTCAACTGAGCACCCACCACCTGCTCTATCACCTTGCCCAGAAATGGTAAATTGGAGACTAGGCAAAAATTATGGTATTTTCCAGGTGTAAACCAACAAAAAAGTGGTTAATAGAAGGACAGTACTTTGAACAGGTCATCTTCTCAGTATCATCCTGCAGAGCTTTTCCAATTGATTCACAGCCTGATACAATCTGAGCTGGTAGAGGGATGGTAGAACCCTCAGTAACATGCTATGATGAGTTTGCGTGATATATTGAAGATAAAGTTGCTTGAATCTGCCAAGACTTGGACACCACAACTAATGTAATTCCATTGGATGTCTTTCAGTTGCTGAGGCCTGAGGATGCGGACAAGGAGCTTGGCCAAATCCAGTTGACCACCTATGTGCTTGATGCTTGCTCTTCATGGCTTATTACATCTAATAGGGAGGGGATGTCCAGCTGGGTCCAGGAAGTTGCAAATTTCTCCTTGAGAGAGGGGGCGGTACTGGCCTCCTTAAAAGAGGCAGTAATCAGGCCACTCCTGAAGAAACCTAACCTTGACCCAGAAGATGTTAACTATAGGCAAGTTGCCAACATCTCCTTCCTGGGAAAAGTGCTTGAGTGGCTGGTTGATCAACTCCTGTCACTCTTGAATGAAACTGATTATCTAGATCCAATTCAATCAGGTTTTAGACCTGGTTTTGGAATGGAAACTGCCTTGGTCATCCTGTGGGATGAACTTTGCTGAGGGACAGTGGGAGTGTGACCCTGTTGTTTCCCTTGGACCTCTTAGCAGCTTTCGATACCATTGATCGCAGCATCCTCCTGGGTAGGCTGTCTGGGTTGGGAGCTGGATTGCAGTGATTCTACTTCTACTTAGGTGGTGTTAGAATCATAGAAAAGTAGAGTTGGAAGGGGCCTACAAGGCCATCGAGTCCAACCCCCTGCTCAATGCAGGAATCCAGGTCAAAGCATCCCCGACAGATGGCGGTGCAGTTGCACTTTGAATGCCTCCAGATTGGGGGAGCCCACCACCTCCCTAGGTAGTTGATTCCATTGTCTTATTGCTCTGACAGTCAGGAAATTTTTCCTGATGTTTAAGTGGAATCTGGGTTCCTGTAACTTGAGCCCATTATTCTGTGTCCTGCAAACTGGGATGATCGAGAAGAGATCCTGGTCCTCCTCTGTGTGACATCCCTTCAAGTACTGGAAGAGTGCGATCATATCTCCCCTCAGTCTCCTCTTCTGAAGGCTAAACATGCCCAGTTCTTTCAGTCTCTCCTCATAGGGCCTTGTTTCCAGTCCCTTTATCATCCTTGTTGCCCTCCTCTGAACCCTCTCCAGTTTGTCTACGTCCTTCTTAAAGTGTGGTGCCCAGAACTGGACGCTGTACTCAAGATGAGGCCTAACCAGTGCTGAGTAAAGGGGAATTATCACTTCACACGATTTGGAAGCTATACTTCTATTAATGCAGCCCAAAATAGCATTTGCCTTCTTTGCAGCCACGTCACATTGCTGGCTCATATTTAGTTTGTGATTTACCACAATTCCAAGATCCTTCTCACTTGTAGTATTGTTGAGCCAAGTGTCCCCCATTCTGTAACTGTGCATTTGGTTTCCTCTCCCTAGGTGCAGCACTTGGCATTTATCCCTATTAAATTTCATTCTGTTGTTTTCGGCCCAGCGCTCCAGCCTATCGAGGTCACTTTGAATTTTGTTTCTGTCTTCCAGAGTATTAGCTGTCCCACCCAACTGAACTTTGTGTCATCTGCAAATTTGATAAGCATTCCCTGTACCTCCTCATCCAAGTCATTAATAAAAATGTTGAAGAGCACTGGGCCCAGGACCGAGCCCTGTGGTACCCCGTTAAGATGAGATATAGTTCTGATCATTTGGTTATGGCTACACCTCCAAAAGAAAGTCCACAGCCCTCATAAGAAGCGTTGGGTAAGCAAGGGTTCAGAAGAAAAGAAGCAGCCTGCCCACCTCCCCAGCAGGGCAGAAGGCAAAAGGTCATGACTGAAGGTTTGAATGGAAGAGTGAGTGAAGCCTAGAGGCATGCATAGGCAAATGAGTGGCAGGCTTGCATTGATTAAGACCTGAATATTGCATATCACCTAAAACACAGGAGGATTTCTCCTGAAAAGATATGGCTCATTCCCCCCCACTGGGCGAATACCACCAGAAGCTTACTCCAAAAACAGTCCCATCAGCAGGAAGACCCAAACCTTTGCTTTCCTAAGTACACCCATTATGAGTCATCAAAACATAGCAGAGTTTGAAGACATCTGTGGGGCAAAGACCGCCCCCACTGCTCTCATTTCTCCGAAAAGGTGGGAAGGAGACTATAAGAACCAAGAGGTTTTAGCAAGGTATGTCGGGAGAGAGCTGAGGGGGTCACTTTGGAACGTGGACTGCTCAAACCCTTCCCGCCTCCGCCGGGGCTACAGCTGGAACCTCATCACAGCAGACAGGTAGTAGCCGGGACTTTGCTTTTCTATCCTTCTAGACGGGAATCTCTCCCCCCCCCTTTTTTTTTCTGTTCAGGCTTGTCAGGGCAAAAGGGACTCTTTCTCCTCTCCAGAATACAGGGTGTGTTTGAACCATAGCGTAAGGATATTTTGCTGCCTGACATCACTAGGTTTGCTTTACCAACAAGTAAGGTACTGCACCTTCTCTGTATTTCTTCTTCAATAAAACCACCCTTTTGTTTCTAGAGTCTGTGTGTTTGTGTAGGTTTGTTTAAGTGTAAAAGGAGCAAAGCGTATATTCCCCCCTAACCAGGGATGGGGACTCGGACTCGAGGACTCGACTCGTGAGTCGGACTGAGTCCCCCCTCGACTCGGACTCGAGTCCCAATATTTTTTTTTTTTTTTAAATATTTTATTAAATTTTAAAACAATACAAAGAAAATAACATACACACATAACTAATATTGTGCTCCCATCACCATGGGACCAAACAATCCAATAACTCTATAATTGTTCATTATTCCAAAAATACAATAAATCTTGACAGGGTAAACTCCCGTTCCCCCTTTTAAACACATATTCCAAAAATAAACCCCAAATATCCTTAAAATTATTTTTCTTTAATTGACCCCTTTTGCATTTAATATTACAAGTCAACATATCATTCAAAGCCATATCCCATACTTCCTTATACCATTCATTAATAGTGAAAACTTGCTGGATTTTCCATTTCCTTGCTATCATTAGTCTACCTGCCGTTAACAAATTTATGATTAATTCTTTAACATTTTGAGAACCGATCACCTTTTCCGTTATTGTTAGCAAAGCTAGTTTAGGGCATACCTCTAAATCAACTCCAACAATTTCTGATATTTCCTCAAAAATCATTTTCCAAAAATCCATTACATTTTTACAACTCCACCACATATGAGCATATGTACCCAATTCCTGACATCCTCGCCAACACATTGGAGAACATTTATTATCTATTCTATTTAATCTCACTGGGGTCAAATACCATCTCCAAATTAGCTTATAAAAATTCTCTTTAATTCTTATAGACATATTTTTCAATATTCGCCTATCCCAAATCTTATTCCACTCATCCTTTGATATTTCCTCTTCAAACTCTGTATCCCAAACTATTTTAAGATTTTTAATGGGACTTGAGACTCGAGACCAAGGACTCGTCAACATCCCTGGGCTGTTGACGAGTCTTCTGGCTGTGCCAGAAGGAGCGTGATCACCAGTGAAGAGCGCGTGGAAGCGAGGCGCGCCACTGCTCGGCCACTATGGACAGCTACCAGGAGCGCAGCCCCAACGATGTGTTGAGATTTATTTTGATTGATGTGTTGTTGTGGGGGGTTTGGGTTAGGGTCAGACATTTTGGGTTTGGCTGCCTCTGCCTGCCTGCTTTGGGGTTCCCTGCTTCTTCTGCCTGCCTGGTTATTTTGGGTTTGTCTGCCTGGTCTGTTCTTGCCAAAATCAGTTGCAGAGTTTTGAAATAAAAAGGCACACTTGTGCCTAGAATTTATTTAAGTCACACATCTGAAGTAGCCTTATTTTGTTGGGGGGAAACCCCATTGATTTTAATAGGGACTCGTGGAGTCAGTTTTGGGAGTGACTCAGGACTCGTGACTCGTGAGTCACCATTTTGGACCAAGGACTCGGACTCGGACTCGGGTCCAAAGACTCGTGACTCGACTCGTGACTCGAGACCAAGGACTCTTCAACATCCCTGCCCCTAACAGCGCAGGTTTTACCCCAGCCAAAGATCCTAAGCCTTTTGTAAGAGTGTGGGGTTAGAGGGAATCTAGTGCCCAGAATTATCTGTTGTAACAGAGGCCGATTCCAAAAGATGGTGCTGGGAGATTATTGTTCTGTCCCCTGGCAGCTATAGTATGGGGTTCCACAGGACTCTATCTCCCCCCCCCCCATGCTGTTTAAGATCTACATCAAACCACTGGGGGAGATTCTCTAGAGGTGTGGACTGAGGTGTCACCAATATGCAGATGACACCCAGCTCTCTCTCTCCTTTTCATCAATTCCAGATGAGGTAGTGGATGTTTTGAATTAATGCCCAGGCACAATAATGGACTGGATGAGGGCCAGTAAACTGAGACACAATTCAGACAAGACAGAGGTACTGTTAGTGTGTGGTTCGTCTGCCCAGCTAAGGGATCTTCAACTTGTTCTGGTAGGGGTAACACTCCCCTTAAAGGATCAGGTTCATACTTTGGGGGTGCCTCTTGGAAGCAGCATTGTCATTAGAGGCACATGTGGACTCAGTGGCACAGAGAACACCTTTTATCAGCTTAAGCTGATAAACTATGTCCTTAGCTGGACAGAGATAGCCTGTTATCCATGCTCTGGTAACTTCTCAATTGGATTACTGCAATGCATATACATGGGGAAGCAAGATTGTTAACCGGGACTGCTGCAATATGAGCATATTATGCCAGTGCTTTGTGATCTACACTGGCTTCTAGTCCATCCGAACCATAATTCAAAGTGCTGGTATTAACTTTCAAAGCCCTAAATAGATTGGGTCCAGGTTATTTGAAGGATAATCTCCTCCCATATATACCTGCCCAGATCATAAGATTGTCTTCAGAGGCCCTCCTCTGGCTGCCCCTGCCAAATTAAGTGAGGCAAAACGCTACTACGAAGGCCGTTTGAGTTGTGGCACCCCAGTTGTGGAATGCCCTCCACAGAGAGCCTGGTGCTCTCTATGGATGGCGCTGTCTTTACAGTGCAAGATAAAACCCTCTTTATTTTTCCAGGCATTTTAGTTCTTCTGTTTTTATTGTTTTAAATCTATTATATTTTAGGTCTTTACACTGCTGCTGGCTTTTACTTAGGTTTTATACTGTAGTTTTAAATTTTTTAAAGTTGTATATTTTGCTTTGCCATATTGTATTTTATGGTTTTATTGGGCACTATAGAAATATAGTAAGTAAATAAATAAGTGGTGTATTTTCCTTGTGTGTGTGCTTTGTTGCTTAGCATCACATTATGTGACATTTGGAAACCTAGGCAGGGCAGCAGAAAATCCTGGGAGTTTGACAGTACTAATGCAAAAGAGTGATATTGTGGAGAAACGAGCCTTTGGGGGTACACACACAAACCTCATGTGTGAACCGGCTGGGGTGGAGTGTGCATAGTTAGCGTGTAGAGAAAAGAGTTTTAGGGTTCATGCATGCATGCATGCATGCAGGAACACAAACACACACACACAAACACGCCTCCTCATGAGTGAACCAGGTAGGGGCTGGGAGGAAGCAAAAGGTGATGGAACATAGGATGGGGCCTGGCGCCCAGAGGTCTGGAGGAGCCAGGCTGAAAGCGTTCATATGCAGATGTAATTCAAATAGTTCAAGCCATGACTCAGGAGTTCCCTTCCCCCTGCCTGGCCAGTTCCTTCCCCCCTGCCTGGCCAGGTGAAGTTCAAATTGATTGGCTGAAGCAAGAAGGTTACAGAAAAGGGGAGGGGGAAGAGCTATTTCCCCACGTGTAGCCTTTGTTCTTGGTCTTAGTCTTTTGGGTGCCTGCCTGGCGGTTGGAGCCATGGCAGGCCAGCGAGGGGCCCGAGCCTTTAGGGGGGCCCCCCTCAGGAACCGACCCCAGGCAGCCCCTGGTAAAATTAGCTGGTTGGAGGGCTCTAGAAAGGCAGGACTGTGCTGGATCTAACCCTTGAAGCAAACACCCTCAGGTAACAGGTGTATGCCTGAGAGATCTTAAAGAATCAGGTCTTTATTGTTTTATAGCTTTACTGTGTAACAAAGTGTCTCTCTATATTGTGTGCTTCTCTTATTTCCCTAATCTTGTTGTAAATTGCTACCAGAAATAAACCTTGTTTGGTTTTACCCCACATGGGTTTTGTAGTGCTCTGTGAGTTCAGTATCTAAATCCAGGTTACAGAAATATGAAGGCGAGTCCCTAAACAGAGATCCAAGTAGGATTGCAGACAGCTGAGGCTGGCAGTCTGGTATCTTGAGATCTCAGAGGGTCTTGGTTCCTTTGCCAGTAGGCAAGGGTGGGGTGGTGTCGGGTCAGCCAGCCCCCCTTCCGGGCCACATGGTGGCAAGTGCTGGGTCTCCTTTGAGTAGGAAAGGGTGGGAGGTCTGGTGGGCCAGCCAGCCCCCCCTCTTCCTCCACATGGTGGCAAGCGCTGGGATTCGAAGCTGAACCATAGAGTGTGCACGTGGGCAAATGAGAGAAATTTGAGAGACTTTTGGTGCATGAGTACAGAGTTTGTTATTTTTTAGAAATAAAATGAAAGTGAGCCTTAGAAAAAACGTTCAGATTGCTAGCAGTCTGTCTTAGCTGCCAGTGGAGAGGGAGCGTTGAAGGCAAGAAATCTTGATGTCTGTAGAAAGGCAAAGCTAGTTCCCTTTTCCAGGCGTGGAGAGGCCAAGGGGACAAGCAAAGAAAGCAAACTGCAAAAAGTTCCAGAACAGCCTGTGTGCCCCAGTCTGGGGAGCCTAGCTAGGAGCCTAGCAGAGAGCATTGGCTGGGGGAAGGCTGCTGTGATCCAAGAGAACCAGAGCTGGTGGAGCCCTGGCTAGAAGCAAGGATCCTACCCATCCAGTGCAAAAAGCGGGTGAGCAGATGGCGGCTGTGTGATCCCAAAGTTTGGGGGCTGGGAGAGCCCGGGAAGAGAAGAAGAAAATAGTGTGTGCGTGCGCACGTGTGTTCCAGGAGGAAGGAGAGAAGACCAAGAAACCTCTCTTAAGAGGCTGGTGAGCAAAACGTTGAGTTTTGGGACAGCGTTTGATGAATGATTTTAGTTGTGCTGTGTGCCCCAGAAGAGTCGTCTAGACTTTGGGGGGGGGGGAGGGCAAAGTCCTGCCCTACATCTCTCCCATGGGAGAAGGACTCAGATTTTGAACTTAAGACTGTCCATTTGCTCTTGGGGGGGGCATGGTGAATGCCCAGGCTAGGCAGCAGCAAGTAAAGGGGGGAGGCATGGTTTCGAGCTTTGAAAAGAGGATTGCTCCCCTGCTTGAAAGAGACTTTGTCCTGTGCTGCAAGAACAGAGAATCAGCAAAAGAAAAAGGAATTTCCCTCCAGGCGTCTCCAGCGAAAAGACAAAGGACTGAGATTAAGTGTTTGTTTGTTTGTTGGATTAAAACAGTGGACTCTGACTTGTCCCTCGGAAAAGGAGAGGGGACAGGTGATTCAAGTTGTCTTGTTACTGGGCGGGCGATCCCAGTGTGGGCGGCGGAGAGAGAAGGGGATCTCCCTTCTAGCTGACAGAAGCCCAGACAGAAAGATTTTTTTTCTTCAAGTGTCACCCGAGAAGAAATGAAAACTGTTGAGTTGTTCCTCGAAGGGAGGGGCGGGTGATCCGTGATCCAAATGTAATTGTGTTATCTAGATTGTTGCTAAGGGGCCCAAGGGCCAGGTGCTCCCAGTGTAAGCAATTGAACTATTTGTTGTCTTGTGTTATGTGCAAAGGTCAATTTGAAAATGAAGATGATGAAAAATTTTGAATGTAAAAGGTCTCAAGAGGCCAGGGAAGTTAGAGGCAGGAAAGCCCTCTAGTGGCCGAAAGCAAGATTGCCAGACTGTGTGTTCTCAGTTTCTTAGGAAACTGAGTAGAGCCTCCAAAGCTAAGCATTCAATGCTGAGAGAAAGTCATCCCGTGCAAGTTTGGGTGGTGGGCAAAAAGAGCCAAGCCCAAGAGGCTGGAAGATGGTCAAGCTGTGTGTTTGGGAAAAGGGGGGTGGTGGGAAGCCATCCCATTCAAGTCATTGTGGAAAAAGTGCCAACTGCAAACCTTTGGGAAAAGGGAGTGGTATATTCATGTTGTTGGGTGGTGGGAAGCCATCCCATGGGCCTTTGGAGGGTGTGTGTGATGGTATTCTTGTCGTTAGGTACAGGGTGGCAGAAGCAAGCCTGTAAAAGCAAACAAAGGCGAATTGAAGAGTCACATTTCAGCAGGGATGTTGAAGAGTCCTTGGTCTCGAGTCACGAGTCGAGTCACGAGTCTTTGGACCCGAGTCTCGAGTCCGAGTCCGAGTCCTTGGTCCAAAATGGTGACTCACGAGTCATGAGTCCTGAGTCACTCCCAAAACTGACTCCACGAGTCCCTATTAAAATCAATGGGGTTTCCCCCCAACAAAATAAGGCTACTTCAGATGTGTGGCTTAAATAAATTCTAGGCACAAGTGTGCCTTTTTATTTCAAAACTCTGCAACTGATTTTGGCAAGAACAGACCAGGCAGACAAACCCAAAATAACCAGGCAGGCAGAGGAGGCAGGGAACCCCAAAGCAGGCAGGCAGAGGCAGCCAAACCCAAAATGTCTGACCCTAACCCAAACCCCCCACAACAACACATCAATCAAAATAAATCTCAACACATCGTTGGGGCTGCGCTCCTGGTAGCTGTCCATAGTGGCCGAGCAGCGGCGCGCCTCGCTTCCATGCGCTCTTCACCGGTGATCGCGCTCCTTCTGGCACAGCCAGAAGACTCATCAACAGCCCAGGGATGTTGACGAGTCCTTGGTCTCGAGTCCCGAGTCGAGTCTCGAGTCCCATTAAAAATATTGGGACTCGAGTCCGAGTCGAGTCAGAGGGGGGACTCAGTCCGACTCACGAGTCGAGTCCTCGAGTCCGAGTCCCCATCCCTGCATTTCAGTCCATAATCTGCCCCCTACAGGCTGTGGGAGAAACAGCAACCCTAAGTTTTTTTTGAAGTGCATGAAGTTTCTTGTGTATGCAAAACAGATGTAATGCAAGCCTGTAAACTTCTGATTGATGGTTATTGATTGTGTTTTGCTGTTTTGATGTTTGAAGAGCTTTAGCAAACCTGTAAACTTCTGATTGATAGTTATTGATTGTGTTTTGCTGTTTTGATGTTTAAAGATTTTTAGAATTAAGATGTTAAAGCTGTGTTAAGACTATAGTTAATGTGTTTGATGTTTTGATGCTTGCTTTTTTGTTCTGTTCTGTTTTTGTCTGTGTGTGAAAGAGAAGAGATGCACTAGTGGTAGGAAGCTAGCGCAAGCTCGTTTCTCTGTTTTTTGTTAGTATAGATGAAAGGAGAGGATTAGCCCCTCTTTTCATCTTTTCCCAAAGGAAAGGGTGTGGAGAAACGAGCCTTTGGGGGTACACACACACACCTCATGTGTGAACCGGCTGGGGTGGGGTGTGCATAGTTAGCGTGTAGAGAAAAGAGTTTTAGGGTTCATGCATGCAGGAACACAAACACACACACACACACACACGCCTCCTCATGAGTGAACCAGGTGGGGGCTGGGAGGAAGCAAAAGGTGATGGAACATAGGATGGGGCCTGGCGCCCAGAGGTCTGGAGGAGCCAGGCTGAAAGCGTTCATATGCAGATGTAATTCAAATAGTTCAAGCCATGACTCAGGAGTTCCCTTCCCCCTGCCTGGCCAGTTCCTTCCCCCCTGCCTGGCCAGGTGAAGTTCAAATTGATTGGCTGAAGCAAGAAGGTTACAGAAAAGGGGAGGGGGAAGAGCTATTTCCCCACGTGTAGCCTTTGTTCTTGGTCTTAGTCTTTTGGGTGCCTGCCTGGCGGTTGGAGCCATGGCAGGCCAGCGAGGGGCCCGAGCCTTTAGGGGGGCCCCCCCTCAGGAACCGACCCCAGGCAGCCCCTGGTAAAATTAGCTGGTTGGAGGGCTCTAGAAAGGCAGGACTGTGCTGGATCTAACCCTTGAAGCAAACACCCTCAGGTAACAAGGTGTATGCCTGAGAGATCTTAAAGAATCAGGTCTTTATTGTTTTATAGCTTTACTGTGTACCAAAGTGTCTCTCTATATTGTGTGCTTCTCTTATTTCCCTAATCTTGTTGTAAATTGCTACCAGAAATAAACCTTGTTTGGTTTTACCCCACATGGGTTTTGTAGTGCTCTGTGAGTTCAGTATCTAAATCCAGGTTACAGAAATATGAAGGCGAGTCCCTAAACAGAGATCCAAGTAGGATTGCAGACAGCTGAGGCTGGCAGTCTGGTATCTTGAGATCTCAGAGGGTCTTGGTTCCTTTGCCAGTAGGCAAGGGTGGGGTGGTGTCGGGTCAGCCAGCCCCCCTTCCGGGCCACATGGTGGCAAGTGCTGGGTCTCCTTTGAGTAGGAAAGGGTGGGAGGTCTGGCGGGCCAGCCAGCCCCCCCTCTTCCTCCACAGATATAGTCAAGCTTCACACAAGAGGAATCATGAACCCCAACTAAACTTTATTTGGAGTGAGGGATATGTAAAAAAAACTAGGGGGGGATGGGACGATACCAGATGCACAAACCAAGTCTAGCAGTCTTCAAAATGTCATATCGAATATTTTATGGCATTACTGGCCTTAACGATGACAACTTCACATCACTTGTCATAGGATGATTTCATCTTGGAAACACTGGTGAACACTCTGTTCAGAGTAGCAGTGGAGTCTGTGAGGAGTCTTTGGCAGGGGTAGGAGAAATGGGTATACTTGATCAGGGTTTAGGATTCTAGAGGAGCCTGGACTACTCACTTAAATTTTCACATTATCTGTTACTTTTTACGTCAGCTAATATGATTACGTCAGCTAATTATCTCAAGGAGCGCCTCCAGCAACATCAAGTAGGCCGCTCAACAAGGTCTGCCACAGACGGCCTTCTCCTTATCCCATCAGCCAGAGCAGCCAGGCTGGTGGGGACTAGGAAGAGGGCCTTCTCTGTGGCGGCCCCCACATTATGGAACTCCCTCCCTAGTGACCTTCGCCATGCCCCCTCCGTGATGAGCTTCCGCCGTGCATTAAAAACATGGCTGTTCAGGCGGGAATATGGGGTGGGTTAGGTTTTTAATGAGAATTTTTATATTGTTTTAATTATTATATTTTATTGTGTTTTACTGTATTTTAATTGTACATCGCCCAGGGTGGCTGGGCGACCGGCCAGATGGGCGATTGATAAATATAATAATAATAATAATAATAATAATAATAATAATAATAATACAATTTTTGCATGGCTTGTATTTTGAACTTCAGCAACATTCTATTGGAATTGCATGTTCTCCTAGAACTGTACATTTTGTGTATTGGTCCACATTTTTAAAAAGCCCAGAGAGTCTCAGAGAACAGGTCTACCATTTCTAGTAGATCTGGTGACTGAACAGTGACAAGCCCTGGGCACTAGGTCTACAAAGATAAGTAGACCTGGCCATTGAGAAATCTGTATACCAGGTCTACTTCTCTGCTGTTTCTCAGTGGGTAGACCTGGTATCTGGACAACGTCTTTTCACCCACAGCTGAAACTCTCAATTCAAGGGCCAATACAGGGGTGAAGGGCATGGTGACTTAGAGTTGTCACTTATGAACTTCCAAAAAAGAGGAAATGCATTACCAAAAAGAAGGGGACACCAATTTGCATTAAATGTGCATATGCTAATTGTTATGTACAGATGTAAATTTAGAGATAATTATTATATAAGTAGAAATATAGGGTGAAAGGCTTCAATGAGGTGACTTGTTCAGCCTGCCTGTTCATTCTGCTGTCCAGATGCTAACTGTTGACAGACAACTCTTCTTGCGGTTCTTTATTTTTAAACTGGAATTAGACTGGACAGCCCTTCAAATAGAGAATGCCTTCAAATAGAAGATGATCCTCTGGCAGCCCTTTAAATACAGGACTATCTTCTGTAAAAAAAGAAAAGAAAGGACATATGGCCACCCTAGCCCATGGTTTATACGGGGTGGGGGCAGACCTGTTCAGCTTGTAGTTTGCTCTTAGGGTCTGCTCTCCAGGCAAAACACAATAGACCAGTGTTCTCCAATCTTGGGTCCCCAGATGTTTTTGGCCTACAACTCCCAGCATGCCCCACAGGTACTTTCACGACAGGGTTCTTTATTACTGCAACACACTAACTTCTAAGTTAGTGGCATGCTGTCTCAGCTCCAAGGTCTGCAACTTAGGGGAGGGGGAGGCCCCACCCGGGCCTCATGCAGGAACTAAACATGGCAGGTTCTCTTATTATACACACATATATACATCCCAACAACCTCCTCTAGCCCTTAATAAATTACACTGTTGCTACAATTATTTTTATAGCCCCACCTGCATTTTCCTAAAAAAAAAAAAAAAATACCAGGAGACTTGATAACAACACTGGACTACCCTGCAGAGTTGTCATGCTCTACTCTAATACATAGGCACCCCACACACAATATGGTAATAACAACACTGAGCTACTTTGCAGGGCTGGTATAGCCCACACTTATTCATCTACAGCCCTGCCTCCTGCAATATGGGTATAATAATGATGAACTTTATCTGCATGCATTGTCAGGGTAATTGTTTAAATGTTTACAAGCCCAGAAAAAAAAGTTTATTAACAAGACCAGAGTTAGAATCATGAACTCCTGTCTTTGCTGCTACCTTTTGTTTTGGGATAGACACATTACTGCACAATCACTGCTACACTAAACTCCTGGATTTCTAAATTATTTTTTATGAGGCAGCAATCACTTCCCTGCCCCCTCATGCTTAAATACGAACTAAAAAGTACCTTGTCCAGATGTGTGTTAACCATTGCTATCATTTCATTCATTGGCTAAAAAAACACCAAACCCTGTAGGTTTGTTTCTCACAAGAGGAATGGGCAGAATAGTGGCTACACATTTGGCCTCACTTCAACTCGGATTCTACAAGGGATAGCTTTTTTTTTTTTTTAATGCAAACTGGGAATCTGGAGATTATGGCTCATTCGCTTGCATGCACACACACCAGATGCCCATGGAACTGGCACTTTAGGTCAGGGATGCAATGATTTAAATCAGAATGATTTAAATCAATGATTAAATCATTGATTAAATCATCAGTAAAAATAGATTTTTTCGGTTTTTTGCAAAAAAAAAATCATGATTTTTCGCAACCCTGTCGTGTAGGTAGCCTAGTATCTGATAATACTGGTAACGTTAAAAAAAAAAAAAAAGAGGAATGTGTTTTCTGTGTAATTTGGTGTTCTTAACTATTACTACGTTATTAACTATTTGTACATGTGGTTGCCTAAAACTTTGAAATTAATTTTACTAACAATTTTTTGGGGGAAATTGATTAAATAAAAAAATCGATTTTTTTTCCCCAATTTTTTTGCAGCCAATCATGATTTTTTGCAACCCTGCTTTAGGTGAAACTTGCTATGAGCAAGATATGAGGAACATTCCTTATGCAATGTTTGCATTTGCTACTTTGTGTAATCTCATGGGTTTGTAAAATGCAAGTGTCCTTCACTTTGCAAAATATGCTGGCATGCTATATTTGCCGGGGAATGGTTCCCCTCATTCACCTGTGTGTTACCTAAAAAATTGGTTGGAACTCCCAGTTAAGTCTGTGTGTCTAATTTGCTCCTTTCCCTTCACCACCTGGACCCAACTAAGTGCTGACCGTACAAGCACTTTGAATACCCCATGCTTCTTATTATTATGGTATTGCGGCTGCACAGAAGTGGCAACTTTCCTAATATTTATTTTACTTGTAATATTACAAGGAAAGGATGGAACTTTATTCTTAGGTTCTCTGCTTTCATTTTAGAAGAAAGAATGTAACTGTAGAAGATAATACAAAGGAGAATAACTAAGGCATGGAGTTGGCTTTGCATCTGACACAGAAAGTTTGTGAGGACAATAACTGTTCAATTTTTCACTGCCTTACTTTTTAGTGGCTATTATGTCCTAACTTTAACTCTGGCTACCCTAGAATAGTTTTTACGTCACCAAGACACATCTATATTTAAACGCATATCCTAAGCTG
This sequence comes from Shinisaurus crocodilurus, assembly GCA_021292165.1. Classification (NCBI taxonomy): domain Eukaryota; kingdom Metazoa; phylum Chordata; class Lepidosauria; order Squamata; family Shinisauridae; genus Shinisaurus; species Shinisaurus crocodilurus. Next base: position 117,471,190 of record CM037876.1, on the reverse strand, counting down.
ACTTACTAGAAAGTAAGGCCCACTGAATTATGCGGACCTTCCTTCCAAGTAAACATGCTTAGGATTGCAGTCAGTAAAATAAGAGTTCTTAATGGATGGGTTCCGATGATCAATTAACCCAGTGTTCTCCAACCTTGGGTCCCCAGATGTTTTTGGCCTACAACTCCCAGCATGCTGGCTGGGGCATGCTGGGAGTTGTAGGCCAAAAACATCTGGGGACCCAAGGTTGGAGAACACTGAATTAACCAGTGTGGTGTAGTGAGCCACTATACTGAGCCAGTGCATTGAGCCACTACACTGAGCCAGTGCAGCGCAGTGGTCAGAGTGTTGGACTGGGAATTGGGAGACCAGGGTTCTAGTCGCCACTTGGCCATGGAGCTCACTGGATGACTTTGGGCCAGTCACTGACAGTGACTCTCAGCCTAAACTACCTCACAGGACTGCTGTGAGGATAAAAGGGAGAGGAGGAGGATCACGTATGCTGTCTTGGGTTTCTTAGAGAAAAAGGTGGGATATAAATGTAACAAATAAATAAATAAAATTATATTTCTGTGCTAAGAATAAATTACAGAAAGGAATTGAAACAATTATGGCAACTATAAATAAACTACCGGGCAGCACAATCTAACGAGGCTGCCTGTGACCCTCTGAACTTGGAGGATTTCAGGCATCCTCTTGAAGGTGGGAGGAGTGCAGCAGATAGGATTGCTGCTGCATTCCCCTCGCCCTCAAAAACACTGAGGCGGGTGTTTTCAGCTGTCTAAAGGCCTTACACCTCCTCCTGAGGAGCAGAGGCTGAGGCACTGCCTGGAAACCTCAGAAGCTGGCGGTGCCTCACTCCTCCCCTTCCCGCCCCCAGGAATAGTGTTCCGTCTTCGGTTCCCAGCAGGTGCGGAAAGAATCGTGCCGGCTGCAAGGTAGGAGGGCAGGCGCTCTGCGCTCGGACTCCCCACTGTGACCTCAGAAGAGATTTCTGAGGTCAGATGGGGGAATCCAAATTATCCTACTGCACCCCAGGCAAGGTCGGAGGGCCACAGTATTGCGCCCTAAATGTTACTTCAATATTCAAATCGCATGCTACAAGAATGGCTTTTTTAAAATTTTCCAATAAAGCAAACCACAATTTATTTATAAAATATGGAAGGAACCAAGAATTCAACTGCACAATAATCAGTAACTGTAAGCTACTCTGCTATATTGCTGATTCTCTTGAAGGTTGCTGTGGAGCTCTGTTCTAAATGGTTTCCTTTCAGGCATTTTTGAAGAATCATTTATGCTTCTAGATTATATATGCTTACAACTGATTGTATTTTATGCCTGAATTAAATCTTTTATAGTTAACATTTTGAGTTTGACAACGCATTTTTTTTAAACCTCATGCCAGTGTTGTGCTAATGACATTACTGTTACGCTTGAGAAGGCACTTTCATTAAGAAAGGATACAAGTGCATTTTCTGCTCAAGAAATCTAATGAAGAAATTTACCATTTAAAAAAAAAAGATGAACTTTGTTGCTGTAGTTACATTTTAGCACATACTAGATGTTATTCTATCAGAACACTATACAACGTGTAAACAAGATATTTATTTTGCTTAGTTGTCATCTTATTTGAACAAGTACCTGACTAAATTTTATGCATATAAAGACAGTTGCAATAGTTTCACTCTGGTTTCTGGGGCCTGATCTAAATAAATCACGTTTAGGCATTGCAAAAGAGAACCTACAGTATGAACTATTCCTCATTTTAGTTATACAAAGATGTCATATTTAACTGATTTATTTTTTAAAAGATGCTGGCCAGTGAAGATCAAGAAAGCTTCCTTGTACAAAGTATTAGCTGATATAAATTGGCCAGAATCTTGGCATGCTTTCTGGGACTTCTGAAGTGTGGAAGATGAAGAGAAATAAACCAGATGTCTTCAATTAGAAGCCAGCCCTAGTCTAATGTTGAGAGCCCATTTATCAATGTTGCTAATTGAGAAACTCTTGTTAGCTTTGCTGTCCAAGGAACACATTACAATGCCTTGGGATGCCAATCTCATTAGCTCCCACTTTTCTGATTTGTGAATGAGAAACTGTCAGCTTTGTATGTTCATCCAGTCAGTTAGCACATGTATTAGAAATATTCCCTCAAATACCTAACTTGGGTGATTGCCTATATATTTGAATCAAAACAGGGATGCCTCAAAATAAGGTGGTGGTTTGTGCATACTTGGGGAACTCCCTACATACACAGAACTATGTATTTGTAAAATCATCATCATCATCATCATCATCATCATCATCATCATCATCATCATCATCCAAATGGCCTTACAAGGATTTTTGAGCTTCCAGGATGTATGGAATGTTGAGGTATCCATTGAGAAAATAATGAAACTGGAGGTTGGGGTAGAAGAGGAAATTATCCTGCTCAAACCCCTATTTATATTAAGATTAGGGGGAAGGGAATAAGGGTTGTGGGGATGCGTGCTGTGAGGTTAAAAAATTCCCCTCCCTGCACAGTACAGGGATGTTCCAAGAGGAAGGAAAGGAAAAAACCATATTTTGCATTCCCACTCTCCAAAAGCCCCACCGCCCACCCCATTATAAAAGGCTTACGCTCAGGGATGGCAGTCCCAAACCTGAGTCCTCTAGTGCTATGTGAACACAGGAAGAGGCATTACCCCAGGTCAAACTATTGGTCTATCCAGCACAAGATTATCAACTCTGATTGGCAGCTGCTCTCCAGGGTCACAGACAGAAGTCTTTCATGTTAGCTGCTTCCTGATCTTTTTAGCACCGGAGAGGAAGGTCCCAAGAAAGATGAAAAATAAAAGAATTGTGTCCTTACCTCCTTCCCCACAAAGAGGGGAGGCCTCCCTCCCCATGAAGAATGTCAACAGTTTTGTTCTAGGTCAGTTGGAGCCCTGAACAGGAGCACTTCTCTAAGGGGCTGGGGATACACTGTCAGTTTTTGTTTCAGGGCCCATGTATATAGTGTCTAGTCTCAAAGTAGCTGATTCTTTTGAGAATACTTCTAGTTTCTCTTCTCTAATAAAGTAACAGCCCAATACAAGTAACATGCATTGGAATGCATAACAATACTCACTCCTCTGGGATACATCCCTTTTGACATTCACAAATTGTTTCACGTACATGGATGATTATACAGAAGCCCCTGCGACCTTGGAAATACCTTCTGCGGTCACAGCGCCATGGAGCACCTGCTTCCCCACCTCATAGCCGGCACAGTTCTTTCTGCGTCAGCAGGGAACCAAACATGGAAGACCGTATTTGGTTCCCCCGTGGGGGGGCATTCCTGGCGGCGGGGAGGGGAGGAGCGAGCCAACACTAGATTCTAAGGAATCCAGGTGGTGTCTCGGCCTCTCCTCCTTGGGAGGAGAGGTAAAACATCTAAACGGCCAAAATCAGTCTGAGTTCAGAGGGTTACAGGCAGCCTCATTGGATTGTGCTGCCCATTAATTTACTACTACTAATTATTAAGATTAATTTCAGCTGCATAAACTAGTTATCAGCAATTGTGTCCCCATTCCAAACAAAGCAGATTCTAACATCATGTTATTGAAGAGTATTGCTTAACTAAGGACTTACAATTTAATAATGACTAAAAACTAATTTTCATACTGCATTATGGAGGGAGGGAACTGCTGCAAAACTGCACACTTAAACACACTGAGGTAATTGGAATTAAGCAACTCCAGTGGGGATACCCGTAAACCTCCAAACTTGGAGGATTACAGGCATCCTATGCAGGGCGGGAGGAGCATGGAGGTGATCTTCATGCTCCTCCTGCCCTGCAAGTTAGCTCGTTGGCCTATTTCGGCCCTCTAGCTGCAGCACCTCAGACAGGGATGGAAGGAGGCTGGAGCGCCACCAGGATACATTGTCTCTGGTCTCCTCTCCTCCCCCCCGGAATGCCCCCTTTACCTCTTCTCCGACCTCGGAGAAACAGCTGGCATGGTTCTTTCCACATCAGCTATGGGGGGGAGTGGGATCCGAGGACAGAGCTCTTTTCCAATCTCAGAGCTGGGAATCTTAACTGTGCAGGATTCCAGCCAAAGATTCTAGATCCTTTGGAATGGATTGACATTTGCAATTGTACGTCATGATTCTTGGTTCAGTTAAAGAGTTATACTTATATATTTATTTATTTGATTTGTACCCTGCCTTTCTACCAATAAAATGGCACTCAAGGCATCTTACAATCACAGAAATTAAATAAAAACTTGATTAAAACAATAAAACAAATATATTAAAAACAGAGTTAAAAACAAAACAATAACAGAATAAAACAGCACCCAACCCACCAGACCAGCCTACATGTCAAAGGCCTGCTTGAATAAAAACATCTTTGCCTGCTAGCAAAAGGACAGCAGAGAGGAACCCAACCTAGCCTCCCTCGGCAGGAAGTTCCACAACCTAGGAGCAGCCACCGAGAAGGCTGCTCTCGCACATCTCCACCAAGCGTGTGCCTCTGAAGGCAGAGGTACAGAAAGAAGGACCTTCCCCTAAAGATCTTAACATCTGGGCAGGCTCGTAAGGGAAAAGGCGGTCTAGGTAGCCTGGTCTATAAGTCATAACAAGCACTTTGAACTGTGCATAGAAACAGACCAGTAGCCAGAGCCAGTGAAGCTATTATAACAAGGGAGTTACATGCTCCCTGTGACCAGCCCTGGTCAACAGTCTGACTGCAATATTGTGGACCAGCTGAAGTTTCCTGAAAAGTTTTCAAAAGCAGTCCCATGTATGGAATGAAACTAAGGCATGCATGACGATGACGATGGGCTGCAAAGAAGGCAAATGTGATATGGCTGCAAAGAAGGCAAATGCTATTTTGGGCTGCATTAATAGAAGTATAGCTTCCAAATCGTGTGAAGTTATAATTCCCCTTTACTCAGCACTGGTTAGGCCTCATCTTGAGTACTGCGTCCAGTTCTGGGCACCACACTTTAAGAAGGACGTAGACAAACTGGAGAGGGTTCAGAGGAGGGCAACAAGGATGATAAAGGGACTGGAAACAAGGCCCTATGAGGAGAGACTGAAAGAACTGGGCATGTTTAGCCTTCAGAAGAGGAGACTGAGGGGAGATATGATCGCACTTTCCAGTACTTAAAGGGTTGTCACACACAGGAGGGCCAGGATCTCTTCTCGATCATCCCAGTTTGCAGGACACGGAATAATGGGCTCAAGTTACAGGAACCCAGATTCCACCTAAACATCAGGAAAAATTTCCTGACTGTCAGAGCAATAAGACAATGGAACCAACTACCTAGGGAGGTGGTGGGCTCTCCCAATCTGGAGGCATTCAAGGTGCAGCTGGACAGCCATCTGTCAGGGATGCTTTGACCTGGATTCCTGCATTGAGCAGGGGGTTGGACTCAATGGCCTTGTAGGCCCCTTCCAACTCTACTTTTCTATGATTCTATGATGGCCAGATCAGGCATCTCAAGGAAGGGGCGCAGTTGGTTCACTAGCCTCAGCTGTGCAAATGTGCTCCTGGCCACTGCCGAGAACTAGTAGTGGCCATGCTTTCATTTTAAACATTTCCAAATGCTTAAAATGGAATGGTATAATTGAGAACCTTCACAACTCTTGAGGTGGCATACTTTAGCATCTGAAAGTCTGGAAGCAGAGTTAGTGCAATGGGTGAAATATTATATCTGGGGGCTTGACACTAGACTTCAATTGGCTGTATTGTCCCAGATTCATGACAGAGATTTATCTTCGCTTCATCAAGTATAGAAAATATCTGTATCAGGAGGCTTCCAGCTGATCCCTTCCAAAGCCATCAAGCTACCTCCATTAACATCAGGAAACTCATAAATTTCCAGTATACACTGAAGTAGACAACTTTTGCCATTGAACAGAAGCTACTCCAGTGTCTCTAGCCTCCTGTAAATCCAGCAACACCCTATAAAATAGATTAACTACACATGGGCTTAATTACACTTCCTCCTTCTTTTGGAAACAGAAAGATTCACACCTTCAGAATCATCAGAATGAAAAGGGTTATACAAGAAACTAAGAAAAAAGAAAAATTCAATGTAGTGTTCAGATTTCAAATTGAAAAGAATTGTGTCCAAAACAATTCTCAGATGTTTCCCTTTCAACATGTTTGTTTTTTGCAGTGTTTCTTCTGCTCCACTTCTGAATGTTCTTCTTCTATTCAGTGAACCAGCCACTCGTTTTGAATGATTATCTATAGTATTCACCACAAAATGTTCTAGCTAGCTAGGCACCTATTCTTTTGATGCAATGATTTAGCACAGTAGTTCTCAAGTTTCCTTACCTTTTAGGAAACACTTTGCACACAACATTGTCTGCTGAGAAATTTATGCACCTTCATCATGGATCCCCACAACATTGCAGAGGATCCTGAAGAATACTCATTCTATATGGGGCACTGGCTAGCAGTGCCACCTTCAGATTTTTTGGAGTTCTTCGACCTATTCATGCATTCTTCCTCCCATGTTGAATGAATGCGCAAGGAGAATCAGGGTTCTTAACTGTGTAGGGAGCCTCCACAAGTACAGGAGGCTCCCCTGTTAGACTGTCACCTTCCATGAGTGCAGGGTGATGGATGCGACAATGGAGGGTGGTGGGGCTGGAGCACTATTCTCCTTACCCGTTTATTCAACACAGGAGGAAGAAAACATGAATAGCACTATTGCTTTCGGTGTCCCACCCCCCTTAAAATAAGGAGGATGTTGATTCTCACCAATAGGGTGGGGCAATCTTTGTTCCTGGTGCTCTTTTTTGGTTCTGCCACTTTGGGAAATGTGAGATCACTCCGTGTCATTGCAGGCCCCTCTGGGAAGATTTCCCATTTCTCAATGGGAGGGATTCCCAGCTATCTGAGAGATATGGGCTGCAAGGGTACCAGCTGGCTATACTGGAGGAGTGGCAAAGGGTCACTTCTCTCTTTTTTCTTTCTCTACTCAGTAGAGGGCCCACAGCCAGTCTGGAAGTCTTCACCACGCTGACTGCTGACACCAGGCTTGCAAGCCAGGCCTACTGGATCTAACAGTCATTCCATGAACTGAACACACCCTAGACCACATTCAATTTTCCCTATGGCTGTGTATTGATAGTGATGGACAAACTGTCTTTCAGGGAAGTTTGTCTGCTGTTACTGATCTTTTCAGTGAGGAATACCCTATAAGCTTCCCGGGAACTGCACCACTGATTTGACTGTGGCTGTGACTTTATATCTATCTAGTTCCTCACCGGCATTCAATGAACCACTGGCGGATCTGATCCTGGAGGCTTTCTTTGATGTCAGGGCCTTCAATTTCTTTCACTCGCTCTTTGATGCTTACTAGAGCTTTCTGGAAGTCAGACTCATGTTTCTCCTGAATTTCACACCTTAGACTATCCACCTTCTGGGCGCGCAGCAATGAAACACTAGGTCTTTGGAAGTGAGGAGGTGGATTCTAAAAAAGAAACAAGAATCAAAATCAGTACCATGTTGTTCTCCTGATTTTATTAACAGTTTTATTGCAGTACTAACATTAGAGATACCATAAGTATTTCAGCTTTGTCTGAATGTACACATTCATTCTCAACTGATCTTTCCCAGTTGGCCTTAATATGGCCATCTCCTTTGCCTTGATTTTGATGATAGACCGTATTCACTTACAGTGATGCTGCAAAATAGCTCTTTCTATTTCCTCCACTCCACTTGATAATTGATATATAGCAAGGCCTATAGCTCAGTAGTAGAAGACATGCTTTCCACACAGAAAAGCATGTCTAGTTTCAATCACTGGCATCTCTAGTTCAAAGAGAGGAAAGACCTCTACCTGAAATTTTAGAAAGCTGCTGCCAGTCAGAATAGACAGTGCTGAGCTAGGACCAACAGCTGACTCAGTATAAAATTACATATGCTCAGCTGCAGAGCATAAATGAGGTGGCATATAGCATTCCTTACTCAACACTGACCCAGTTCACATGATCACCACAGCTCAATGTGGGCTGTTTTAGGGTAGTGAGTGGTTTCTTAACCACACCAGCAACCTACCACACACCAGGTTTGGATGTTATGATTAGCTGTGGCAGCCACCTGCCATGGCTTGAATATTCAAAATGGCCTCCAGCACATGCTGCAACCCACTGTGACTTATATAAGCCACAGTGGGCTGCAGCAATTGTGTGAACTGGTCCACTATGTTAGATATGTGACAGATAATAGCCTGCTGTTAATTTAGGCAGATATGGGAAGACAACAATTTATGGTAATCTTTGCTAGCAGCTGGGGAGTATTTGAAGTTAATTCACAGACTGCTATGGAAGAGTTTCTGATTAGTGTACAGATTATGTATATCCGCATCAGGTAATGTATATATTTTCATTAAATAAATGAATTCAGTGATTCTCATGAGGTGCTTCAAGCAAGGGTGCTTATGAGAAGACATATTTTCTCCCTGTCCTTGAATCATTCATACTGATAATTTCCTATTGGTTCATTACAATCTTTGGAACTACAACTGGATCTTCCAGTGTTGACTAAAATAGGACAAGTTTTACATTTCCCCCAGTGACAGTTTCCAGTGGAAAACTGCCTGTACTAACACACCAAAGCATGCACGTCAACAATGCCTGGTTGATTTATTCTTAGTCTTAATTTGCTCAACAGCAAGAAAAAAAACAAACCTGTTGCTTGAAAAACAAAACAAACAAAAACCCTAGAGGCACACAAAGGGTATATGTTCAGTGTAAATTACCAATATTGCAATATAGAAAAATGCTTTAAGTGTGGGGTCATGGGATGCTTTATGGAGCAGGTGAGAAGACTGCTGTTTAACAAATGCAATATTTATCTACATCAGAAGGGTGCCAAAGATTTTTTAATTGGATTTCCCAAAGTTCACACTTCCAATTGGTCCTTTTTAATTAGAAGAGTATTGGTTCTAATTTTTTTTTACTTAATTTTATGTGTACAGCTTAGTCAATTGTTTCCTGGCATTTTCTTGAAGCTGTTAAGAGTATGTGAGGAAATCCACTGGGGGGGGGGGGGGGAGGACTTACATAAACAGTGTAAAATACTTTAATTAAAAAAAAAACGCTATTGAAGTTTCTCATTATTTTAATAGCTTCACCCAAGAATAAGTTTAGGTACTCATAAACCAGCATAGAGAGTAAAAGCTCAGCTTTCTTGCTGCTTTTATTACTACCTTCCAGGAGAAGAGAAAATTAACAGCACAATCCTATCTATTTATTTATTTATTGCATTTATACCCCGCTCTTCAGCCGGAAAAGGCTCTCAGAGTAGCTTACAAAGATTAATAATTAGATAGTCCCTACCCTCAGGCTCACAATCTAAAAGACATGACACAAAAGGAAAAGGGATTGGGAGGGAGGAGGAAGAATGCAAAACTCAGACACCAGTTCTTAGTTAAAAATCCTATGCTCATTTTATACTGGTTGGAGAGCTTTAGGATTTGTTGTAAGTATCTGTGATGCAGGATCTTGGAGACCTGCCAGCCCCGGTGACCTACATCAGCATAATGGATATATACTGGCTTAATATTATGCCAGCATATTTCATACCCTCCAACATTTCACAGATGAAAATAGGGACATACCTGTGAATTTGTAAGAGGTATGGTTAAGCAACATGAAGGTGTGATCAAGGGGGTGTGGCCTAGCAACATGAGGGCGTGGCCAAGGGTATGGCCAGGCAACCAAAGGGCATGGTCAAGTACAAAAGTTATTAGAGGAAACACACAAAATCTTATATATTATAATTATTACATTATTATATTATACATTATTTTATAATATTTTATTAGTGGCTTTTAATTATTTTTTTTTAACCTTACTTAAACCCTTAATTGTTGATATCTGGTGTTTTTCATGGGGGGAGGGGTCAGTGCTTGCAGGACAATCTCTTTCTTTTTGTCTTAAAATTGTCAGGATTGGTCCCACATTTTCAGGGCAGCTGGAGAAGGAGAAGAAAAGGAGATGCGGAGGAGGTGGAACTTCTGGGTGGGGGAAAATACAAAAAGATACATTGGGGTTTTGAGCCCCTTCAGCGTTTTGCTCCAACACCTCTACAGCTCTGGTTTTTAAGCACAAGGAGTACCTTTGAGGGGCTGAACGGCTTTGTTGTTGTTTGTTATTGTGGAAAGGCCCCAGTTTAAAGCACTTTTTGTGCTCTATTCACACAATTTAGATTTAAAGAAACACTTAAACTGGAATAATCTTACAGAATTTAACTAACTTGAATTAAGTTAAAACAAACAGTGCAATCCTACGCACAGTTACTCGGAAGTAAGTACTTCAATGGGTCTTACTTACACGGGGGGGGGGTGGGGGTTGGGCTGGTCAGAGGAAGCAGGTAGAGCACGCGCACGCACACAAAGACATCCTCAGTCTGTTCCCTTCCTGCTTAAAGGGACCATGGGCAAAATCGCAGATAAGCTAAATAGCTTGCGGAGGCAGGGGAATTCCGAGCTCTGCATAACAAATCGGGAATCTGCATAACAAAGTACGAAGCTGTTTTGGCCTAAGTGTTTGCGGGACTGTCCTGGCAAATTCGGGGCAATTGGAGGGTATGATATTTACCATGCCAGTGAAATCTGCCAGCAGAGGTACTGAAAATGAGTGTTGGAGGAGGTACAGGCTTGGCCTAAACTCACTCAGGTCTCACTCCCAGCCCCTATACCTACTTATGTTATATCCCCCAAAGAGATGTGCAAATCAAAACACTCCCATTGAACTCCATGGAGAGCAAAGGTGCCCCCATCATCTTCTTCCACGCTGCCTGCACCACAGCGGAGCAGATTTCAACTAAATTTGCTGCCAGTCACAGCACACCAGTATAACTACCCAACAGGGAGCCCACAACAGAAATGATAAGCAGTGTGGCAGGAAGTTATATCTCCCTCTCCTCATGTCATGCATGAAAGCAAACGTTGGTAATAGGAACCATGGTGAAAAGATGCGTGAAGGGAAAATGCAGCACTTTGCCAAAATAGCCAGGCCTCAGAACAAATATAGGCCACCACCTCCTCCTTCTCAGTTCCACTTGCTGTCATTCAAGCATATTCACTCACTGCTGCTTTGATTAGTTGCCCCATACCTAGTCCATTTAATCCTTCCAAAGGGCCAGTCACATGCCTCTGGAAGGTTGGCAAGTACTGCTCGAAGGGCAATAATCTTCTCTTGCAGGTGTCCCCCAGAAGGCAGTATTCAGTAATCATCAGGCGATCACTCGTGACCAAGTAAGATTGTCTTCCGGGATAAAAGGAGGAAATTCTAAAGAAGATTGTGTAGACTCTAGCGATGGGTGGGTCCGTAAGTGACTGTGGAGGCCAATTCTAGATCCACACAGCTTCCCACAGTGAGGACACAGGTTACCAGATAGAAGATGGTCCTGTAAAGGATTCATTTGACGTGCTTTTCGCTTAGCACGTTTCTCCCTTTCACCTTGCACTCGGGCTTCTTCAAAGTCCATGGAACCTTTGTGAAAGGCCAACCTCCATTTAGATCGTTCATGGGCCAGAGCTTCCCAGTTTTCGATGTTTATATTGCATTTTTTTTAGATTAGCCTTATGAACATCTTTAAACCTCTTATATTGACCACCGATATTCCGCTTTCCATCCTTGAGTTGGGAGTAAAGTAACTGCTTTGGGAGACGGCAGTCAGGCATTCGAACAACATGACCGGTCCACTGAAGTTGGCGTTGAAGGATCATTTCTTCAATGCTAGTAGTCTTTGCTTCTTCCAGTACACTGACATTTGTTCGCCTATCTTCCCAAGTAATTTGCAGGATTTTCCGGAGGCAACGTTGATGAAACCTTTCAAGGAGGTGGAAGTGACGTTTATAGATAGTCCATGTTTCGCAGGCATACAATAAAGTTGGTAATACAATGGCTTCATAAACCAGTGTTTTGGTCTTCTTACAAATATCCCGATCCTCGAACACTCTATGTTTCATTCGAGAAAAAGCGGCACTTGCGGAGCTCAGACGATGCTGGATTTCACTGTCGATGTTAGCTGTAACAGAAAGATAGCTGCCAAGATAGAGAAAATGATCGACATTTTCCAGTATTGTCCCGCCAAGCTGGATAGATGGCATCACCAAAGGGTTAGCTTGCACTTGCTGATGAAGCACTTTGGTTTTTTTGATGTTAAGTTAGAGACCAAGTTTTTCGTATGCTTCTGCAAAAGCATTTAGGATAGTTTGGAGATCATCCTCTGAATGTGCGGAGACCACATTATCATCAGCATACTGAAGTTCCACAACAGAGGTTGTAATTACCTTACTTTTTGCTTTCAGCCTGCTGAGATTAAAAAGCTTTCCATCTGTTCGATATATAATTCCCACACCGGTGGGAAGTTTCCCCTTGACAAGATGTAAAACCATGGCGATGAAAATGGCAAATAATGTTGGGGCGATAACACATCCCTGTTTAACACCTGATCCCACTTTAAATGGAGCACCATGAGAGCCGTTGTTGTCCAAGACCGTAGCCGTCATGTTGTCATGGAGAAGTCGCAAGATATTCACAAATTTATTGGGGCATCCAATTTTCATAAGGATAGTCCAGAGAGCTGTACGATCTACAGTATCAAAGGCCTTAGCCAAATCCATAAATGCCATTTAAAGGGGTTGATTTTGCTCCCGGCATTTTTCTTGGAGCTGACGTGCAGTAAAACTCATGTCTACTGTCCCTCTAGAGGGGCGGAAACCATATTGAGTTTCAGGGAGGATCTCTTCTGAAATAGATAGAAGACGGTTTGCGAGAATCCTAGCAAATATTTTACCTGCGGTTGCTGAGAAATGCCCCGATAGTTTCCACAGTCTGTTCTATCACCCTTCTTAAAGAGGGTGATAATTATGGCATCCCTGAAGTCAGTAATATGCTGTCTCTGAAGGTAGAAGCTGCATTCAGCTATCAATTTTAATTTTTAGTTGCTTTTTTCACAGCTGCCACACTCCCAGTTGATTCACCATACCCACAACATCTCTTTCCTGGCCAGTTCAAACCTCAGCACGTGTATTTGTGAAGTAAATTTTTATTGGCCCAGTGTGCATTGCTTTAAACTCACATACATTTAACCTCATTTACCATTTTGTTACCCATTCATCCAATTTGGAAAGATCCTTTTGGAGCACTTTAAAGTTTGCTTGGATTTGCACCATGCTGAATAATTAGGTGTCATTGGCCCGAATAACATATAATTTATGATCAAGTTATAGAACACTGGCCCCAATACACATTCTTGGGGGATCCCACTTGTTACATCCCTCCACTGTGAGAACTGCTGATTTACTCCTGATGTTTCCTGCAGTTTAACCAGTTACAAATCTATAAAATGACCCATTCTCTAATCCACACAAGGACAACCCACAGCCCTTAGTCTCTGTGCTCTCCAGATGATTCATAGAATCATAGAATAGTAGAGTTGGAATAGGCCTATAAGGCCATCGAGCCCAACCCCCTGCTCAATGCAGGAATCCAAGTCAAAGCATCCCTGACAGATGGCTGTCCAGCTGCATCTTGAATGCCTCCAGAGTGGGAGAGCCCACCACCTCCCTAGGTTCCATTGTCTTATTGCTCTGACAGTCAGGAAATTTTTCCTGATGTTGTGGAATCTGGGTTCCTGTGACGAGCCCATTATTCCGTGTCCTGCAAACTGGGATGATCGAGAAGAGATCCTGGCCCTCCTCTGTATGACAACCCTTCAAGTACTGGAAGAGTGCGATCATATCTCCCCTCAGTCTCCTCTTCTGAAGGCTAAACATGCCCAGTTCTTTCAGTCTCTCCTCATAGGGCCTTGTTTCCAGTCCCTTTATCATCCTTGTTGCCCTCCTCTGAACCCTCTCCAGTTGGTCTACGTCCTTCTTAAAGTGTGGTGCCCAGAACTGGATGCAGTACTCAAGATGAGGCCTAACCAGTGCTGAGTAGAGTATCACTTCACATGATTTGGAAGCTATACTTCTATTAATGCAGCCCAAAATATCATTTGCCTTCTTTGCAGCCAAATCACATTGCTGGCTCATATTCAGCTTGTGATCTACCACAATTCCAAGATCCTTCTCACTTGTAGTATTGTTGAGCCAAGTATCCCGCATCCTGTAACTGTGCATTTGGTTTTTTTCCTAGGTACAGCACTTGGCATTTATCCGTATTAAATTTCATTCTGTTGTTTTCAGCCCAGCACTCCAGCCTATCGAGATCACTTTTGATTTTTTTCCCCTGTCTTCCGGTGTATTAGCTGTTCCACCCAATTTTGTGTCAACTGCAAATTTGATAAGCATTCCCTGCACCTCCTCAACAAAGTCATTAATAAAAATGTTGAAGAGCACTGGGCCCAGGACCGAGCCATGCGGTACCCCGCTCGTTACCTCTCCCCAGTTTGAGAAGGAACCATTGATAAGCACTCTTTGAGTCCGATTCTGCAGCGAATTGTGGATCCACCTGATAGTTGTTCCATCTAGCCCACTTTTAGCTAGCTTGCTAATCAGGAAATCATGAGGCACTTTGTCGAAAGCTTTGCTGAAGTCAATCCAAAGCAAGAAGCAATATATAGTGTAGTGGTGAGTGTTGGACTGGGACTCGGGAGATCCAGGTTCTATTCCCCGCTCAGCCATGAAACTCACTGGTTGACTTTGGGCTAGTCAATGACTCTCAGTCTAACCTACCTCACAGGGTTGTTGTGAGGATAAAATGGAGAGGAGGAGGATTATGTAAGCCACCTTGGGTTCCTTGCAGGAAAAAAGGTGGGGTATAAACATAATAAATAAATTCCCACATACATTTAACCTCATTTACCATTTCCCACATAAATTTCCCAATAAAATTCCCACATACATTTAACATAATAAATAAATAAAGTCCGCAAGGGAGGTTTCCGATAAAAAAAATGAAATCAGATTAGTCTTGCAGGATTTGTTCTTGACAAATCTATTTTGACTTTTAGTAATCACTGCATTGTTTGCAAGGTGCTTGCAGATTGACTGCTTTATAATCTGCTCCAGAATTTTCCCAGGGATTGATGTCAGACTGACTGGTCTGTAGTTCCCAGGTTCCTCCTTTTTACCCTTTTTGAAGGTAGGAACAACATTAGCCCTCCTCCAATCATCTAGCACTTCACCTGTCCTCCATGATTTCTCAAAGATAACAGACAGTGGTTCTGAAAGTTCTTCTGCCAGTTGGCTGCGCGGCTGTTTTAAGATGGTTTTCTATATTTACCTGAAGAAGCAGCGCCGGGGTCCCGTCGCGTCAGTTCCTGGCACAGCGCCGGGACCCGTTGCATCACTTCCGGGTCCCCGGCGTGTCCGAAAAGAGCCTCGGTGTCGCTGCAAGAAGACTCGAGTGGCAGGGGTGCTCACCGAGCACAAGGCAAGCACCCCTTAAGGTACGTGTACATCGCTAGCCTGGCCTTCCTTCCACTTCCTATATGTCTCCTTTTTTTGTTTCAGGTCATCTCTTCCAACAGCGCAAGCAGCTTGCACTTGTTGCATGTGTAGGCCATGCTGATCTCAGGCAGGAAAACAAACATTGCACACACACTGCATGTCACCACCACTGGAGAGTCTTTCTCGTCCATCATTCTCTATCCCCTTTTTAATTCTAGCTTTCTTTTTGTACTGGATTGGCCTGTGCCTTGTCCTGCCTTCCCTGAAGGTTAACAAAGAGTCCCACTGGTCTTTAAGTGTGTGTTACAAGAACAAAATAAACAAACAAGAAAAATTCTTAGGGCCCTCCCCCTTGACTTCCCCTGCCAAACTCCTGTTTGCTCTCCCTGTTCTCTTTCAGCCCCTGCTCTCAGGACACACCTCCTTCACCTCCCCACTCCCTGATGTCCAGCTAACTGGAACAGCTGAAGAACACAGCAACTGGTGTGCTCCTCAGCTGTATACCAGTGATAATCAGCTGGGCATCGGGGGTGTGATGGGATTGCTACAACTCCATCATGTGCCTCCCCACCTTCCCTTTGCCCAGCTGACCAGTGCTGGGAATAGCTGAGGAGCTCACTGATCGGCTACACTAATCAGCTGGGCAGTAGAGAGGTAAACATGATGTGATCACTGCAATCCCATCTCGTGCCTATCCCTGCCCTTGTGAATGTGTTTGCTTGTGTGTATGCATGCACCTGTGCAAGAGGGGAAGAATGGGGAGCCCAGGCCCTGCCCACTGGCATGCGGCCCCGCAACACACTGTCCACCAGTATATGCAGCCCTTGAGGGTAAAAAGGTTGCTCACCCCTGCTCTTTATCACATGACTCCCAGGTTTGCTCAGGAGCTTTTGGTGAAGGACTTTTTGTCAAAAGCTTTTTGAAAGTCCAAGTATACAATGTCTATGGATCACCACTATCCACATCTTTGTTAACACTTTCAAAGAACTCAAAAATCAGCAATTTCATATTTGAGTCCTCTAGATGGATGTCATTTGGACATGTTAATTTTAAATGTTTTGATAAACCCGATAACTTCTCTAGTCATTTCTATTTGACTCAGTTCCCTGGCTGGTTTCTTGTTTCTGATGTATTTAAAGACATGTTTATTGTTGCCTTATTTTTGCAATATGCTCTTCAAATTATTCTTCCTCTTACCTTATCAGCTGACATTTGCTTTGCCAGTGTTTGCCAGAGTATAAAGGGGTTTGTATTCCTTTCTGTTCTCCTGACTTGAGAAAGACTTCAATTTTCCGAGGGAAGCTTTCTTGCCTTTTATAGCTTGCTTGACACAACTCATTAACCTGGCATCCTCTTGAACTTTCCAAATCTGCAGTATACATTCTACCAGAATGACTATTATTGTGGTTTTAAAGAACCTCCAAGAATCTTAGAGATATTTGACCCTGTTTATGTTCCCTCTCACTGTGAAGGTTTAGAATTAAAGGTTTAGAATTTAAAAATACATCTTATCAAAACTATATACCACTGATTAGTGTTGCCCGCATTCTACAGAAGGAGATGACTGGGGCTGAATGACAAAGGGAATATGTGGAGGCATGGAAATTAAGGCAGGTGCTTTAATTTATAATTTCCATGTATATTGGTGCATGAAATTTGAAAAGAAGGGTTTTTATTATCCTAGAACTGAATTTTTCATCTTTTTCTTAACCCTGTTTGATTGTGCAGTGATCGATTATGCCCCAGACTCCAGAATGCCTACAAACATCTGTGTATACAATAAGCTATTTTAGGAACTGAGTCAGTCTAAACCAAAGCAAATACTTGATGCTTTTACACTCTGTCTGTTATATCTTTCCCCAAACGTCAAACATTTAATATAGAACTTTTGATTCATAGTTGCCTCATGTTGCCACGTTAAATATTTTTGGGGGGCTGTACAAAATTCAGATTTGTGAACTTGCCCCAAGAACAACTCATTTAAAAACAAATCTAAATATATTAGATGTAGACTGCATACTTAGTAGTATATGGTCAACAGTAGAATAATCAGCAGTAGAATAATACATCTTAATGAAGGCTTCCTATGTGAATTGAAACCATTATGTTTACAAGCTTTCTATAGTTAATGACCCAAAACGGGATAACAAAATTCACATATTTAGTCAGATCCTCTGTCAGCAATAATATGCCTATTAATAATTGATGTTACTGTAAAAATAGACTGCAATATGAGCTCCTAGTGTTTATCAAATGATAGGACTATACGGCCCATTAACTTAAAATGCTTATCTAATGTTTGATGGGCTTTGTCTTAAACCATTGTTTAAATTGATAAGGCAAAAATGGACATTAGTCTACAGAAGAATCCTTTCCAGCCCATCTGTCACAAGTCTGTTTGGAGAGTTATTTTATGTTTTGTTCTTTTCTTTTTCACGGAAATTCCATTTTTGTTTAAAGAAAATGGGCATTTGTCTAGCTTCATGCATGATGGTCACTGGCTGGCAATCTGATACTGTTTCAAATGAAAAGCTTATCTGAACAATACTAGAAAATGACACCCCAGTATTGGCCCTTGAAGTCTCCAGCCTAATCGATCACCTTGGAGCTACACCTGTGCATATAGGATGCCCAGTACTGTAATAAATAAATATATACCCACTGTAATATTAAGCAGAAGGATAGCCTTATCTTCAATGAAATATTTTTATTACGGTAATTTATAAAGTTATCTTGAAATTGTTCTCTGTGTATTTCTTCAATGCATAATGCCAAACAATTTTCACTACATCTAATTCCCTCATTCAAGGGAATTGTAAGAGACTGCTACACGTATGGGTACTTAAGACGGGCTGCACATAAAAATCCCAATAAGGTAATACACACTCTTCCTGATGTGTTTCCCTATTGATAGAGGGGGCTTTGTTTTCTTTGGCAGTATCTTCTTGCACACTTAGTCCAACTGATCCATTTGAGGAAATCTGTACCTACAGATGGAGTGCTGTCACTTTCCAAGAATGCATAATCGAAAAAGAATGGAGTATCTTTTACCAATTCAATAACTGTTAAACTGCTTTCATTATATCACTAATAAAACAAGGCAAAAACACCTTTATGATTATCACTGTAACATAGTATTTTAAAAATGTAATAAATAAATAAACTGCCCTCAACCATAGAGTTAATTTCTAGACTCACGCAGCCTGCCCAGCTTCCACTTCCTTTATATGCTGTTGTTCTTTTTTCTTCTCTATTTATTATTTATTTATATATTTCATTTTTATACCGCCCAATAGCCGAAGCACTCTGGGCGGTTTACAGCAATTAACAAGACAGTCCCTGCCCGCAGGCTTACAATGTAAAAAGACACGACACAGAAGAAAAAAAGGAATGGGGAGGGAAGAAGGGGGATGTGAAAAGTTTCCATAAAAAACAATAGAGAAATGCAGGGTTTTAGCATAGATGGTACTGGGCAGCAGTGTGTCCACCCAGAAACAGAAGGTAACAATGAAGAGAGGAGTTATTATCTTTGGCATTCAATGTGAACCTCAAAATTCCCGCTTTAAACAATTATATAAGTATTTTCTTTTCTCTATGGCATAGAGTCTATGCCCTCAACATTCCAAAGGTCCTGGAAACTCATGGGGCCATTTTTGTTTTATTTTTAATTTACAAATGTACATACTTCTGCATACCTAGCAAGCCTCTCAAGTATATTGAAACCGCTACCCTATTTTAGGGTGTCCCTGCCTTGCATCCTGATAGGCACTCAACCATCAGAGTTCCTTATTAGAGAGGAGGATGCTAAATTAGGATGATGCTTAACTAGGATGAGTAGTAATTCTAGTTTAGAGCAGCAAGATAAAAGGTTTCCAGAGAGGTAGCCATGTTAGACTGTTGCAGCAAAAGCAATAAAGAGTCTTGTGGCACCTTAAAGACTAACTAATTTATTCTGGAATAAGCTTTCATGGATACTGTCCATCTGTGTGTGGAGTGTGTGGCTCCTTCCCCACCCTTGCATTTGCTGCTGTGTAATGCCAGGTCCGTTACCCAAAAAACAACAGTAATCCATGACATGATCCTGGATGAGGGTGCGGACCTGGCATGTATTACGGAAACCTGGCTGGACGAGGCCGCTGCTCCAACTCTGGCGGCCTTGTGTCCGGCTGGTTTCTCGTATGCCCAGCAGCCAAGGGTTGGGGGATGGGGATGGGGAGTGGCTGTTATCTACTGGGAGTCCTTGGTCCTCACCAGACTCCCTCTCCGGGAGACCAAGTTTATTGAGTGCATGTACTGGAGGTTGGGTCCAAAGGGCAGTCTGGGGATTCTGCTCGTGTACCGTCCACCCCGCTGCACGACAGACTCCCTGGCCGAGGTGCTGGAGGTGGTCTCTGATGTGCGTGTGTTGTCCCCCAGGCTATTGGTGTTGGGGAACTTCAACGTGCATTCGGGGGCTGCCCTCACTGTGGCACCTCGGGACTTCATGGAGACCATGGCTTCCTGGGAGCTGTACCCTGTATTAACTGGACCTACCCATGTAGCCGGTCATGTGCTGGACTTGGTTTTTGTTTCTGGAGAGGGGGGAAATGATCTGGAAATCGGGGGTATATCCACCACCCCCTTGTCATGGTCAGATCACTATCTGGTGGGGTTTGATTTCTCGGTGCCACAACCCCTCTGCAGGGGTGAGGGACCTATTAGGATGGTCCGCCCCAGGCGTCTTATGGATCCGGATGGATTCCTGAACACGCTTGGGGAATTGGAGCACACAAACAGTAGCTCGGTCGAGACCCTGGTGGATGACTGGAATGCTGCAATCACCAGGGCATTAGACCGAGTTGCCCCGAAGCGCCCTCTTCGCCTAAACAGAGCTCGCGCGGCGCCATGGTTCACTCCGTCGCTGCGAGCTCTGAAACAAGAGGTGAGAAGGCTAGAGCGCCGATGGCGAAATTCCCGCTCCGAAGACGATCGAACACGGGTTAGAGCTGCATCTTCAGCCCACCGGGTGGCGGTGAAGGCAGCAAAAAAGAATTTCTATGCTGCCTCCATTGCGTCTGCAGAGTGCTGCCCCAGGAGGCTGTTCCAAGTGGTCCGGAGTCTGGTCGGTCCAGTCGCTCCGGACCCACTGGAACAGTCAAAAGCCTCCTGTGAGGCTTTAGCGAAGCACTTCGCAGATAAAATCGATCGGATTAGGAGTGGGATATCGTACGTCGTGGACACAGGAAGTGAGCGGGAGGAGGCCAATGGCAGACCAGTTTGTGGGATCGGTTTCGGCTTCTTCCTTCTGATGAAGTGGACAAGGTGCTTTCATCTGTGAGGCCGACCACCTGCTTGCTTGATCCTTGCCCGTCCTGGCTCATCATGAGCTGCAGGGAGAGACTCGGTGAGGGGATCAAGGCGGTGGTGAATGCCTCCCTCGAGGAGGCAGTGATGCCATCAGCCCTCAAGGAGGCAGTAATAAGACCGCTTCTAAAGAAGCCCTCCTTGGATCCCCAGGATTTAAACAACTTTCGCCCAGTCTCCAATTTACCATTTCTGGGCAAGGTGATCGAGCGGGTGGTGGGTGCTCAGTGGAAGGCACACTTGGATGAAGCCGATTATTTAGATCCGTGCCAGTCGGGCTTCAGGTCTGGACATGGGACGGAGACGGCCTTGGTCGCCTTGGTGGATGATATGAGGAGGGCTTTGGATAGGGGTGAATGCTCCTTTCTAGTCCTCCTCGATCTCTCAGCGGCTTTTGATACCGTTGACCACGGTATCCTCCTGGACCGTCTGGAGGGCTTGGGCTTGGGAGGCACTGTATTGCAGTGGTTCCGGTCCTTCCTCTCTGGGAGGTATCAGAGCGTAGTTCTCGGGGAGGAGGCTTCGGACCCTCGGCTGCTCACTTGTGGAGTGCCGCAGGGTTCCATCCTCTCCCCAATGTTATTCAACATCTACCTCAAGCCGCTGGGAGCTATCATCAGGAGGTTTGGGCTGCAGTGTCATCAGTATGCGGATGACACGCAGCTCTACCTCTGTTTTAAGTCCTCACCGAGGTTGGCCGTTGAGACCCTGTCCAAGTGCCTGGAGTCAGTGGCTGGCTGGATGGGAAGGAACATGCTGAAACTGAACCCCGACAAGACCGAGGTACTTCTGGTGGGGGACAAGGGAAGGTTAGGGGATGTTGACCTGGTGCTGAATGGGGTACATCTACCCCTGAAGGACCAGGTCCGCAGCTTGGGGGTCATTCTAGACTCCCAGCTGTCCATGGAGGCTCAGGTGGCAGCTGTGAGCCGGGGCGGCGCTGTATCAACTCCATCTGATACGGCAGCTGCGCCCCTACCTTCCTAATCACCTGCTCCCATCAGTGGTTCATGCCTTGGTCTCCTCTCGCCTAGACTACTGTAATGCGCTCTACGTGGGGTTACCCTTGAAGACGGTCCGGAAGCTTCAGCTGGTACAGAACGCGGCGGCTCGCCTGATTAAGGGCAGCCGCCGGCGTGATCACATTACGCCAGTGCTTAATGAGTTGCACTGGCTACCAGTTGCTTGCCGAGCCGAATTCAAGGTGTTGGTTTTGACCTTTAAAACCCTACACGGCTCCGGCCCAGCTTATCTCAAGGAGCGCCTCCAGCAACATCAAGTAGGCCGCTCAACAAGGTCTGCCACGGACGGCCTTCTCCTTATCCCATCAGCCAGAGCAGCCAGGCTGGTGGGGACTAGGAAGAGGGCCTTCTCTGTGGCGGCCCCCACATTATGGAACTCCCTCCCTAGTGACCTTCGCCATGCCCCCTCCATGATGAGCTTCCGCCGTGCATTAAAAACATGGCTGTTCAGGTGGGAATATGGGGTGGGTTAGGTTTTTAATAAGAATTTTTTATATTGTTTTAATTATTATATTTTATTGTGTTTTGTTGTATTTTGGTTGTACATCGCCCAGGGTGGCCGGGTGACCGGCCTGATGGGCAATTGATAAATATAAT
The DNA here is from genome assembly GCA_021292165.1 of Shinisaurus crocodilurus. Classification (NCBI taxonomy): domain Eukaryota; kingdom Metazoa; phylum Chordata; class Lepidosauria; order Squamata; family Shinisauridae; genus Shinisaurus; species Shinisaurus crocodilurus. Next base: position 117,448,854 of record CM037876.1, on the reverse strand, counting down.
AAATAAATAAATCTGCATCAGATGCATCCAAAGGCACCGGCCATTCCAGTACGAAAAGAAAAGCAGAAACAAACATAAAGGGAACAGAGAACTATGGAAGGAAAGGACTCTGCAGTGGTGGTGACCTGCAATGTGTGTGCAATGTTTGTTTTCCTGCCGGAGATCAACATGGCCTACAAATTTGCAGAGGACACAAAGTTGGGTGGAACAGCTAATACTCTGGAAGACAGAAACAAAATTCAAAGCGACCTCGATAGGCTGGAGCGCTGGGCCGAAAACAACAGAATGAAATTTAATAGGGATAAATGCCAAGTGCTGCACCTAGGGAGAGGAAACCAAATGCTTAGTTACAGAATGGGGGACACTTGGCTCAACAATACTACAAGTGAGAAGAATCTTGGAATTGTGGTAGATCACAAACTGAATATGAGCCAGCAATGCGATGTGGCTGCAAAGAAGGCAAATGCAATTTTGGGCTGTATTAATAGAAGTATAGCTTCCAAATCGCGGGAAGTGATAATTCCCCTTTACTCGGCACTGGTTAGGCCTCATCTTGAGTACTGCGTCCAGTTCTGGGCACCTCACTTTAAGAAGGACATAGACAAACTGGAGAGGGTTCAGAGGAGGGCCACAAGGATGATAAAGGGACTGGAAACAAGGCCCTATGAGGAGAGACTGAAAGAACTGGGCATGTTTAGCCTTCAGAAGAGGAGACTGAGGGGAGATATGATCGCACTCTTCCAGTATTTGAAGGGATGTCACACAGAGGAGGGCAAAGATCTCTTCTCGTTTATCCCAGTTTGCAGGACACGGAATAATGGGCTCAAGTTACAGGAACCTAGATTCCACCTAAACATCAGGAAAAATTTCCTGACTGTCAGAGCAATAAGACAATGGAATCAACTACCTAGGGAGGTCGTGGGCTCTCCCACTCTGGAGGCATTCAAGGTGCAGCTGGACAGACATCTGTCAGAGATGCTTTGACCTGGATTCCTGCATTGAGCAGGGGGTTGGACTCGATGGCCTTGTAGGCCCCTTCCAACTCTACTTTTCTATGATTCTATGATTCTAAGTGCAAGCTGGTCACGCTGTTGGAAGAAAAGGTCAGAGGACTGGAGCAGCAAGTGTCAACCCTCAGGAGTATTAGAGAAAGTGAAGAGTTCCTAGACAGAACGATGGATCTACAGCAGCAAAGCGTAGTACAGGAGCCAGAAGGGAAACGGCAGGATGAGGCACAGTCGGAGACTGCTGAGGCAAGGGAAAATAACGTAGGGTGAACTCCCTGGAAAAAGGTGACTGTTAGGAGCAGAAGAACTAGAAGACATTATGCACCTGTGGAAGCAGTGGAGCTATGGAACCGCTTCCAGGTACTTGAGGACGAGAGCAGAGGACAGCCTGCAGAGGACGAATTATCTGGCACCCAACGTGGCAGCAAGCAAGAGGCTGAAGGTCAGTCAAGTGGAGGCAATCAAACCAAGGCCTACAGCAAGAGAAAGAGAAGAGTACTAGTTGTGGGAGACTCCCTCCTGCGGGGGATCGAAGCCAAAGTATGTCGCGAAGACCCATGGACTCGCCAGGTGTGCTGTCTCCCAGGTGTGCACAAGGAGAACAAATCCTGCCAAACTAATCTGATCTCCTTTTTTGATAGGGTAACCTCCCTTGTGGACTATGGGAATGCTGTGGACATAATATATCTGGACTTCAGCAAAGCTTTCGACAAAGTGCTTCATGATATCCGGATTAGCAAGCTAGCTAGGGATGCCATAATTATCATCCTCTTTAAGAAGGGTGATAGAACAGACTGTGGAAACTATCGGGGCATTTCTCTCTTAGCTACCGCAGCTAAAATATTTGCTAGGATTCTCGCAAACCGTCTTCTATCTATTTCAGAAGAGATCCTCCCTGAAACTCAATATGGTTTCCGCCCCTCTAGAGGGACAGTACACATGATTTTTACTGCACGTCAGCTCCAAGAAAAATGCCGGGAGCAAAATCAACCCCTTTATATGGCATTTATGGCTCTTGCTAAGGCCTTTGATACTGTAGACCGAACAGCTCTCTGGACTATCCTTATGAAAATTGGATGCCCCAATAAATTTGTGAATATCTTGCGACTTCTCCATGACAACATGACGGCAACGGTTTTGGACAACAACGGCTCTCATGGTGCTCCATTTAAAGTGGGATCAGGTGTTAAACAGGGATGTGTTATCGCCCCAACATTATTTGCTATTTTCATCGCCATGGTTTTACATCTTGTCAAGGGGAAACTTCCCACTGGTGTGGGAATTATATATCGAACTGATGGAAAGCTTTTTAATCTCAGCAGGCTGAAAGCAAAAAGTAAGGTACCTCAGTATGCTGATGATAATGTGGTCTCCGCACATTCAGAGGATGATCTCCAAACTATCGTAAATGCTTTCGCAGAAGCATACGAAAAACTTGGTCTCTCACTTAACATCAAAAAAACCAAAGTACTTAATCAGCAAGTGCAAGCTAATCGATCATTTTCCCTATCTTGGCAGCTATCTTTCTGTTACAGCTAACATCGACAGTGAAATCCAGCATCGTTTGAGCACCGCAAGTGCCGTGTTTTCTCGAATGAGACATAGAGTGTTTGAGAATCAGGATATTTGTAAGAAGACCAAAACACTGGGTTATGAAGCCATTCTATTGCCAACTTTATTGTATGCCTGCGAAACATGGACTATCTATAAACGTCACTTCCACCTCCTTGAAAGATTTCATCAACGTTGCCTCCGGAAAATCCTGCAAATTACTTGGGAAGATAGGCGAACAAATGTTATTTTATTCCCAACTCAAGAATGGAAAGCGGAATATCGGTGGTCAATATAAGAGGTTTAAAGATGTTCATAAGGCTAATCTAAAAAAATGCAATATAAGCATCGAAAACTGGGAAGCTCTGGCCCATGTGAACGATCTAAATGGAGGTTGGCCTTTCACAAAGGTTCTATGGACTTTGAAGAAGCCCGAGTGCAAGGTGAAAGGGAGAAACGTGCTAAGCGAAAAGCACGTCAAACGAATCCTTCACAGGACCATCTTCCATCTGGTAACCTGTGTCCTCACTGTGGGAAGCTGTGTGGATCTAGAATTGGCCTCCACAGTCACTTACGAACCCATCGTTAGAGTCTACACAATCTTCCTTTAGAATTTCCTCCTTTTATCCTGGAAGACAATCTTACTCGGTCACGAGTGATCACCTGATGATGATGATGAGCAAGCTAGCTAAAAGTGGGCTAGATGAAACAACTATCAGGTGGATGCACAATTGGCTACAGAATCGGACTCAAAGAGTGCTTATCAATGGTTCCTTCTCAAACTGGGGAGAGGTAACAAGCGGGGTACCACAGGGCTTGGTCCTGGGCCCAGTGCTCTTCAACATTTATATTAATGAGTTGGATGAGGAGGTGCAGGGAATGCTTATCAAATTTGCAGATGACACAAAGTTGGGTGGAACAGCTAATACTCTGGAAGACAGAAACAAAATTCAAAGCGATCTTGATAGGCTGGAGCGCTGGGCCGAAAACAACAGAATGAAATTTAATAGGGATAAATGCCAAGCGCTGCACCTAGGTAGAGGAAACCAAATGCAGAGTTACAGAATGGGGGACACTTGGCTCAACAATACTACAAGTGAGAAGAATCTTGGAATTGTTGTGGATCACAAGCTGAATATGAGCCAGCAATGCGATGTGGCTGCAAAGAAGGCAAATGCTATTTTGGGCTGCATTAATAGAAGTATAGCTATTACTTCCAAATCATGGGAAGTGATAATTCCCCTTTACTCGGCACTGGTTAGGCCTCATCTTGAGTCCTGCGTCCAGTTCTGGGCACCACACTTTAAGAAGGATATAGACAAACTGGAGAGGGTTCAGAGGAGGGCAACAAAGATGATAAAGGGACTGGAAACAAGGCCCTATGAGGAGAGACTGAAAGAACTGGGCATGTTTAGCCTTCAGAAGAGGAGACTGAGGGGAGATATGATAGCACTCTTCCAGTACTTGAAGGGTTGTCACACAGAGGAGGGCCAGGATCTCTTCTCGATCATCCCAGTTTGCAGGACACGGAATAATGGGCTCAAGTTACAGGAACCCAGATTCCACCTAAACATCAGGAAAAATTTCCTGACTGTTAGAGCAATAAAATCTTTATTAAAGGAGCCCGACGCGTTTCGGCCTGTGTATTTTTCAAGGCCTTCCTCAAGGGGTTGTAAAAGAGTCTGCAGATTACTTCAACAACTGATGTATTTCACTGTTTCAGTGGCTACTTGAGGAAGGCCTTGAAAAATACACAGGCCGAAACGCGTCGGGCTCCTTTAATAAAGATTTTTGCATCCTGAGAACCTAGTTCTCTCCTTTTTTCCGTTGCATTTGGATGCTTATCTCCTCCTGTTTCTGTCTTTTGTTAGAGCAATAAGACAATGGAACCAATTACCTGGGGAGGTGGTGAGCTCTCCCACTCTGGAGGCATTCAAGGTGAAGCTGGACGGCCATCTATCATTTCATTTCATTTCATTTCCTTCATTTATATACCGCTCCACAGCCGAAGCTCTCTGGGCGGTTCACGATACATCAGGGATGCTTTGATCTGGATTCCTGCATTGAGCAGGGGGTTGGACTCGATGGCCTTGTAGGCCCCTTCCAACTCTACTTTTTTATGATTCTATGATTCTCGGCTAGTTCTATACAGGGAGCAAAATAGCAGCACATGGGCGATGGTTTCGATGTTACCATCTCCACAAATGCACACTCAATTCTGATATGGAATTCTCCTAAAGCAACCTTCCAGAACCGCGGTGGGAATCACATTTAGACGAGCTCTTGAAAAAGCTATCCTATGTTTGGAGTATGTATGTAAATATGCAGCTATCTTTTCTGTAGGACTACATATAGTCAAATTAAGATGGGGATTCAATTTCTTCATCACGGACCAGCTGTTTTGTCTTTCTATATCCAGTAAGCACAGTTTTATAGTTTCTTTGGCTTTAAAGAAGCCTAGGCCTAATAGATATTGAACTGAAAAGCCAGCCAGATTTAGCTTTCTGGTTATAGCTTTTTGCCAGCTACTCTCGTGAGTATCTCTATCAGGGGAAGCAGACCCGTATCAGTTAAATGCAGCCACAGCCAATACGTAAGTGTCCTCATCCAGACCTGCGTTTGTATGGAAATAACACCAGCCTCACATCGCAAAGTAGCATTTGGAGCACAATTGGGAACTGCAAAGATTTGTCTTAAAAATTTGGACTGCACTGTCTCCAGTGGTTTCAGATTGGAATCAGCCCAAATTGGAATCCCAAACAATAATTGGGCTACAGGCTTGGCTTTCAAAACTTCAAGAACCACAGGGATGAAATTTCGTCCTTTCGTTCAATAAAAATGCAGGAGAATTCTAACACTCCTAGTGGCTTTTTCAATCGCATAAGCTTGCTGGGCTATCCATGTCCCTGAATGATGGAATATTATACCCAAGTATTTAAAAATTTTGACTTCCTCAATAAAGAGCCAGTCTAACTGCCATTTGTATAATTTATAATGTCTGGAAAAGACCACAACCTTCATTTTTTCATAGTTGATTATGAGATGATTTTTTTTGGCAGTACTGAGAAAATGCCTTTAATAACCTCCTTAGCCCTACCTTAGTCTGTGATAAAATTACTGCATCATCTGCATACAATAGAATAGAGATTTTCTTTGTGGCTACATTTGGAGCGTGAAAATTGGGGCATGATAGAAATTCGCCAATATCGTTTATATAGATATTAAATAGAACGGGGGCCAAAATACATCCCTGCTTGACCCCTTTAGATGATAAAACTGGATCAGTCAGGCCACCATCCCTAATTTGTTAGTCTTTAAGGTACCACAAGACTCTGATGTTTAAGATAAAAGGTGGTTCTTTGAGAGACCAAGCATATTATTTGGCACAAGCATTTTAGGGGGCAGTCTGCTTTGTGAAAGAAGAAAGCAGTATATACACACACAGAAACAAAGGTCAAGCAAGAGTATAAAAAGCATGTGAATGAGATGAAGTTTAGATTAATGAGATCATGAACGTAACGAGGAACTCTAGAAATAAATGTAGAATATAAATAAGGCCAAAATGGCATTTTTAGATATATGTTTAATGAAATGGACTTTTGACACCCCTTAGCTATCTTATTTTCCCGTTTGCAGAAGCTAAAGAATATTCACGCTCTACTTAGTCAAAGAGCTTGAAGTTTTGCTATAAGCAATCTAATTATTTCTTTAGCTACAGCTTAAATTATTTATAATGAGAGTCATTCTATGGAGAGAATAACTTTCCTAAGTAGCTGAAACACAATAGTATATAAAATATATTATTCAGATCATATAATTAAATGAACATATATAATATGAAATACACATTAATGGAGACAGAATGCATCGTTATTTATAGTCAAATGATGTACTTTCACAAGAAAAAGGCATATTTAAGTACACTCCCAAAGTAATATGAAAATAGTAAGCTGCTACAGAACACATTATAGCAACCTCCCAATGTGAGGATAATTTTTGTAAGAGTACAATGCCATGGCTATGTTACTGTCAGCCAGGGCTTGGGATAGGACTCTAATTTAATCACTACTTGAAATGTGTAATTGAAGATGCCATTTACTTTAATTGGGTGTTCCATATTGATTAGGCAGACTCTAGAAAAACAGCAGCAGAAGGAAGGCCAGAGATTCAGAGAACTGGGAAAAGACTTTAACATCATGTGCCTCTAACCATCATTCTCAGCCTCCTCAACCAGCAAGAGATCAGTCAGGAGCTGCATTTTATCTGGCCTGCACGAGGATAACTATCACTATCCCCAGTGAGAGTTACACCTGATGCTGCCTAGAAGCACAGTTCTAAGGTGGGCGGGCGGAGCTATTTTCCCTGGGTTTGCTGAAGGCCCTGTAAATGACAGCAGCAACAATAGCAGGAATGCCTTGCTGGGTTACACTACTGAAGATAGACTCTGTGGCTGAAGCTCTCATGAGTCCTACATAAAGAGTTCCAGCAACTCTGCAATCAGGTCTTCCTCCTACAAATACTCAGCTTCAGGGGGAAAGCCTTCAATAGAGAAACTTGGGTCCCAATCCCTACGCATGCTTAATGGTGAGAAAGGGGAAGAAGCAGTCTGTGAAAAATATATAGAGGAAAATATATAGAAGAAATAATATAAGTAGTATGGTCAGAAGGAAATGAAATTCAAAAAATACAGTTTGTGTCTGTGACAATTGTGTTACGTTAAAGCTTAAATGTATGTAAAATAATTACCCTGACAAAGCAGCAGCAAGTTGGAACAGATACAGTTGTATCATAGGGATTGATGGTGGACAACGAATCTTATGGTGTGTTCTGGATGAAGGCTAGAACATGTAGATTCATAGATCATAGAGTTGGAAGGGGCCTACAAGGCCATCGAGTCCAACCCCATGCTCAATGCAGGAAACTAGAGGAGGGGTCTCCCATCCAAGTAATAACCAGGCCTGACCCTGCTTAGCTTTCCACACTCAGACAAGCCGAGCTATGTATAGCAGTTAGTAGATTTCCAATATAAGGTGGTGTTTATATGTCCATTATGTAGTTGCAAAGTCATGTCCAGAAAGTAAACCTGCTGCATGGACGAGTCTAGGCACATGTTGATGGTGGAGTGAGAACTGTCGAAGTCCTAGTGGAATTTCTGAAGAGCTTCCTGCACATGGGTCCAGATGACAAAGTTTGGCCACAGCATGAAGACCTTCATCAGGAGGGCTTTAAACTGAATCCAACAGAGGAGGGAGACATAAACTTGGGGGTAACAATGGAAGAAGGCCTCTGTGCAACAACGGAGAGAACAGCTCCAGCAGTGCCCAATGATAGTCTACTACAAAATGTAGGGGAAAAGTCGGACTATAAAGCACATAGTCTTCGATGTCTCTATTGTCCGGCTTAACGCTGGCCGGCAGCCAGCAGCTGGCCTTGCTTCTGGGAGCGCTGCCAAAAGTACACCTGGGATGAGAATAGGAGTTATGCTGTTTCAGAGAAATGTAGCAGGGAAAAGCCGAAGCGTGGTCAGCCAGTCAAGGGATTTTAGCCAGTAAAGTTCTTACAAAAGTCCAAGGATCAAGCAAAGCCGTTGTCAGGGACAGTCCGAAGTCGAGTCCAAGAGTCCGGGGTTCAAGGCAAGGTTTAGGAGCAGGGTCAGGGATCAGAAACAAGAGTCAAGGAAGACGCTGTTTCCCGATACCCAGGCTTCAGTGAGTGAGCGTTTTTCTACTGCCAGCTGCCTGAGCAAGCCCGTCCCGCAGTGGGAGCTCCTTAGCAGCAGGCTGATCATAAAAGCCTCACAAGGGCGACATCCTGGTTTGCAGCCCGACGCTGCGTCGAGGGGCCTGTATCTGTTCCTGCCTTCACATACTCCCCCTCTGTCTGGAACTCGGGACCTGTACCATCTCCACCTGATTCTGACTCCTCCCGGGTCATGCCAGAGGGGCCTGCAAGCTCTTCAGCTGCCTGGTCGGCCCCGTCTGGAGCAGCAGTGTCTGAACTCTGCTCCTGAGGAGTATACAGGGCCCTGGGTGAGTCACACGACTCGTCCTCAGAGGAGGATTCCTGGAGGGGGGTCATGACATCTATACTGATGCCCAGAGTATGGACAACAAACAGAACGAACTTGAACTCTTGATACATGAGGGCAAATACAACTTGATAGGGATAACTGAAACCTGGTGGGATGACTCCCATGGCTAGAATACAGCAATTGAAGGGTATAACTTGTTCAAAAGGAACAGAAGCAACAGAAAGGGAGGTGGAGTTGCACTGTATGTTAAACATAGATTATCTCTGCACAGAGATACAGGAAGAGGAGCTTGGCAGCCTCATTGAGAGCATCTGGATTAAAATAAAGGGGCAAAGAATAAAACGAACATGGCGGTTGGAGTCTACTACCGACCACCCAATCAAGGAGAAGACGAGGATGAAACTTTTGAAAAGCAAATTGCCATTGTTTCAAGGAGGCACGATGTGGTAGTAATGGGGGACTTCAATTTCCCCGATATCTGTTGGGAGACTTATTCAGCCAAACATGGCCCCTCCAAGAAATTCCTGCGTTCTGTTGCTGATAACTTCCTGCTACAGAAAGTGGAGGAAGGAACTAGAGGATCGGCTATCCTTGACCTGATTCTAACCAACAGAGATGAGTTAGTGGATAAAGTGGCAGTTTCGGGAACTCTGGGGGAAAGTGACCATGTTATACTTGAGTTCTTGATTCTAAGGGGAGCAAAAGCTGAGTGTAGCCAAACATGTACCCTGGATTTTAGGAAAGCCAATTTTAACAAACTCAGAACAATGATAAGTAAGGTCCCATGGCAAGCGACTCTAATGAAAAAAGGAGCCCAGGGTGGGTGGGGTTTTTTTGAAAAGGAAATTTTAAATGCACAATTGCAAACAATTCCCACAAGGAAAAAAGCAGAGGGCAACAGAAGAAGCCAATGTGGCTTCACAATAAACTCAAAGATGACCTGAAAACACATAAAAAAGGACACATATAGGAAGTGGAAGGAAGGACAGGCTACAAGGGAAGAGTACAGGCAGGTAGCACAGAACTGCAGGAATAGTGTCAGGAAGGCTAAAGCTGAGAATGAACTAAGGGTGTTATTGAACAACTATCAGGTGGATCCACAGTTGGCTACAGAATCGGACTCAAAGAGTGCTTATCAATGGTTCCTTCTCAAACTGGGGAGAGGTAACAAGCAGGGGTACCACCACAGGACTCGGTCCTGGGCCCAGTGCTCTTCAACATTTTTATTAATGATTTGGATGAGGAGGTGCAGGAAATGCTTATCAAATTTGCAGATGACACAAAGTTCGGTGGAACAGCTAATACTCTGGAAGACAGAAACAAAATTCAAAGCGACCTCGATAGGCTGGAGCGCTGGGCCGAAAACAACAGAATGAAATTTAATAGGGATAAATGCCAAGTGCTGCACCTAGGGAAAGGAAACCAAATGCAGTTACAGAATGGGGGACACTTGGCTCAACAATACTATGAGTGAGAAGGATCTTGGAATTTGTTGTGGATCACAAACTGAATATGAGCCAGCAATGTGATGTGGCTGCAAAGAAGGCAAATGCTCTTTTGAGCTGCATTAATAGAAATATAGCGCCCAAATTGCGTGAAGTGATAATTCCCCTTTACTCAGCACTGGTTAGGCCTCATCTTGAGTACTGCGTCCAGTTCTGGGCAACACACTTTAAGAAGGATGTGGACAAACTGGAGAGGGTTCAGAAGGCCTTCCACACCGCTAACAGCTCCAGGTAATTGATCTGTCTGTGGAGGTCGGGGCCAGTCCATTTACCTTGTACTGTCTGACTTCTTGAGTGGGCTCCCCAACCAGGAGGGAGGCATCGGTCGTCAAGGTCTTGGTTGGACGAGGTTTCTGGAAGGGAAGACTGTGAGACAGGTGAGTAGCGTCTATCCACCAACGAAGCAAGGAACGGGCGTAGTGTGGCAGGACCAGGTAAGTGCGATGCACATCTGAGGTCGGGTCGAAGGCACGCAAGAACCATGTCTGCAGAGGACACATCCGAAGTCTTGCGAAGGCAACCACTGCGACAGTCGATGCCATAAAACCCAGGGGACGCTGAACGGCAAAAGCAGTCACTTGGCGAGCACTGAACAGCTTTGTTGCCAATCTCGGTATTTTCTTGACACGGTCCCGTGAGAGAAATGCTCTGACTTGGATAGAGTCCAGGAACGCTCCGATGTAGTGTATCGATATTGATGGGCATAGGATGGACTTCTCCCTACTCATGTAGAATTCCAATGTTTGAAGAAGATTGAGAGTAAAGTCGACGGCCCAAGATAGTGCCTGCTTCATCTAATCGACTAGGAGCCAGTCATGCAGATACGGGTAGACCTGAATCCCATGTGAGTGAAGGTGGGCACAGACGAGTGCTGCACACTTGGTGAATACTCTCGGGGCGGTGGAGAGGCCGAATGGGAGTACTGTGAATTGGAAGGTGTCTTGTCCTATGCAGAATCGGAGGAAGCGACAGCTGTCCGGATGGATTACGATGTGAAAATAGGCATCGCATAGGTCGATGGAGGCGAACCAGTCCCCCTGATGTAGAAGGGGTAGGATTGATTGAAGGGTCGTCATCAGAGATTTCTGTGGGGTGATGAATTGGTTCACACCCCGGACGGCATGTTTAGCCTTGAGAAGAGGAGACTGAGGGGAGATATGATAGCACTCTTCCAATACTTGAAGGGTTGTCACACAGAGGAGGGCCAGGATCTCTTCTCGATCATCCCAGTTTGCAGGACACGGAATAATGGGCTCAAGTCCCACTACGTCGAAAGGCAAGTCTTCAATTCTGGACCGAGCCTCCAGAGTCAGGTTGGAAGACCTAAGCCAGGCGTGCATCCTTAAAACGACCGCCTCGACTATGGGTCTAGCGTTGCAGTCAGCCTGATGTCTGGCTGTGTTAATTTACTGGCAGGAAAGCCGTACAGCTTCATCTTGAAACACCCGCCTCGCCAACACCCTGTGGTCTTCTGGGATATAGTCGATAAGGGATCCCATTTTCTCCCAAAGAAACAGCTGGTGGCTTGATAATTTGCCACACGGAGAGCCAGGGAAGAGGTCGAGTAGATCTTTCGGCCCAATTGGTCAAGATGGTGGCCTTCGTTGTCGACCGGTGTACTATGTTGCCTGGCCGACTTTCCTTGTGCAGCCTCCACCACGATAGAATTTGGGGGAGGATGCGAGAAAAGAAACTTTACGTCGTCTTCAGTGACCCTATACATGCTATCCAGTCGCTTAGCTGTTGGGGGAAGTGTTGCTGGAGTTTTCCATGTCTGACGAGCCGTTTGCAGCAGGGTCAGTAGAAACGGAATTGCGGTTGGTACCGAGTCCTCAGTAAGGACGGCGTCGAAGACAGAGTCTTGGACACGTTCTTCCTGGTGCTAAGTTGGGAGGCCCAGCGCCTGAGCCATGCGGTGCACTCTTTCGGCGAAGTGACCCATGCCTTCCGAGGGAGAGGGGGCATCACGGGAAGAGACTAATGGGTCAGGTGATGGCTCAGAGAGGACCCTCGATATCAGCGATTTGGAATCCGACTCATATTCATTGATGAGATGTAGAAATCGCTCTAGATCAGTGATGGCGAACCTACGGCACACGTGCCACAGCTGGCACACAGGGACCGCTCTGTGGGCACGCGAGCCATAGGTTGCCAGCCCTCGAGCGGCTTTGGGGGCACAGAGCTCGAGAGCAGGAGGGCGAAGCCACTGAAGGACGGAGGCAGGCGGAGTGGCCACTCCTGCCCACCACGCGTCGCCTGGCATCCCGCCGCCTCTGCCGGGGAATGGCTGAGAAGGTCCTGCCGGGGCAGGGCAGGCAGGCCTGGAGAGCCGCTGTCGTCCCGGCGACGATGTCACTGGGCGGCGCCAACGCTCCCCGCCGGCGGTGCATGGTGGCGTCATGCCCCCCGCGCGGGCTCAGACCGTGATGCAGCAGGCAGGGCCGACGGGAGCACCTGCTCTTCGCAGGGTGCACGGGCCACCTCCCCGCAGCCAGCGCCGCCTCCACAGCCTGTCCGCAGCGTGAGGTGCGGCCCCTCGGGAAGCGAGCTTGTGGGTGCCGCAGCGCAGGGCTCTTCTTCGGCCCGGCGCTGCGGAGGGCGGCCCGGGCACGCCGCCAGCAAAGAGGCCGGAGCGGTCGGGGGCTGCTGGGCCAAGTCCCGCCTCAGGAGGCTCCGCGGGCGGCAGTGTGGCGGGCCAGGAGGCTGACTGGGTCCCTGGAGGAGGGCAGCAGCGAGGAAAGGCAGGCCGCGCGTGCATTATTTTTATTTTATTATATTTGTTAATCGCCCATCTGGCCCATCTGGCATAAACACACATTGAAGATCTCTTTCTCTCCCTCTCCCTCTCCCTCTCCCTCTCTCTCTCTCTCTCTCACACACACACAGATTTAATTGCTGTGTTTAAAAACAGGTTTAATTCAGGTTTAATTGCAGTGTTGGCACTTTGAAATAAATGTTGGTTTTGTGTTGCAGTTTGGGCACTCGGGCTCAAAAAGGTTCACCATCACTGGTTTAAACCCATTTTTATCATACATTCATTCACTTATTCTAAACACAACAATCTTTTCACATCTCCTTCAAAACAATCATAATCAATATCATTTTCTAATCCCAGCCAAAAAAAAAACAATTAAAGGTTTCAATTCTACAATAAACATAGAAATTGTCTAACTTTAATTAGTAACATTAGTTTAGTCCTCTCTGCCAACTTCCCCCTCAGTAACTATTCCTCTTGATAAAGTCTTTCACTTGCTCTTCCTCTGTCAAAAACAATCTTTTTTCCATTTCAACTTTAGATCCCAGAATGCATCTCCTTCCAAAGAACTATATCTATGTCATCCAGCTCTATTCCGGTAAAAAAATATTGCTGCAGAACTTGATCCATTGTTTTCTTTCTAAAATATGCAGAATTTATTTTATGAGCATTATCCTTTTCTCTCTCTTCCCAGTCCAAAAGGTTTACCATATCAAACTCTCTATTTGGCATTTCAGCTTTTTGCTTTGTAATTTCCACCTTCTCATTAATCTGTTCCACCTCTCCAGATATTTGCTTTATAAAACTGTCCAACTTCTTATCTTCTTCCATCACTTCCACATTTATTTTTAGAAAGCCTCTCCTCCATTCTTTTCTCAAAAAGATCCATTTTGTTTCCAAAATCTTCAAATAGTTTCTGGAGCAAATCAGTTGTAACCATTTTTCCATACGTAAATCACAAACTGTACTTCACTTTATCTGTTGTTCTACAAAGTCTTCCAGGCACCGGCAGGCTGATAACATGAGCAAAGAAAGAATCCCACGACGAGCTGATCTGTTGTAACAGCTTTCTCTCATAAGCACATTTGTCAACACAAAAATTATTCAAATAAACAAATTAGAAAACCTCTTTTACAATGTATAACTTTTAATATATATATATATATATATATATATTTGCCCGGAGTCTTATAGCTTTAAATCCATCTGGTATCTGTTTTTGTTTGTTTATTTCCATCTCTCTCTTTCACTTTTCACTCGTTTCAAGAAAAAAGGATTCTTTTTCGCCATAAGGAATGTCAGCTTCGCTGTAGAGAAAACCTCTCTTATTCAAGATAATTATAGTCCATAAATCAGCTGAGAAATGGGGATCAGAGGATTTAGGGTCCTTTAAAAGTCTCTGAACGATGGCTGAGAGCAGGTTGTAATTTCCAGAAGACCCAGGTCAGCCCCTACGAGCTATCTGCCGAGAGCTTCGGCAGAAAGATCACAAGAATTAACCCTTGGGAATTGACTGCCATATCTCTCAATCTGCCTTTGATTCAGTGTGATTTAGCCAACTGGAACAATTCCTAGTCAGTTTTACAAGCTGTGTCGCATATCCACTCCTTCGTGGAGCTTCAATCTGCCATATTTCCCCACCGGAAGTCCAGGGATAATATTCCTCATAGGATCATAGAGTTGGAAGGGCCAACAAGGCCATCAAGTCCAACCCCCTGCTCAATGCAGGAAACTAGAGGAGGGGTCTCCCATCCAAGTAATAATCAGGCCTGACCCTGCTTAGCTTTCCACGCTCAGACAAGCTGAGCCAGAGTGAGCCACAGGCTTGTATCCATCTTTGCAGGGGATGTTGGTATAAAGAGCCATGGTAGATAGGAAGTTATTTTCCAATTGTAGTTTCCTCAGGAAGTCAGTGGTTCCCCGCAAGTATTGGTGGCATATAGACTAAGGCAGGGATGGGCAACTTCAGGTGCTCTGGAGGCCAATTTCAACCCCCAACCCCCCGTGGAACCCCGCAAGGGCTGCTCCCCTGCTGCTGTCACCAAAGTTTGGCAGCAGTGGTGGCAAAATGATTTGCAGTTTGCCAGCAAACTTTGGCAAAGACCAAATTTAGCTGACAGGCAACTCATAAATTTACAAATAAATAAATACAATAAAAATGATCAGTACAAATTGAAAAGGTTGCTTAGCAGCTTTTAAAGTAAGATTTGGAGGCTTAGTATAGCTCTTAATTCTGTTAGGATAAATCATCATCATCATCAACATCATCATCATTTCTGTACTGTCCAATAGCCAAAGCTCGCTGGGCAGTTCATAAAAATTTAAACCCTAAAATATAACATGATAACATTTTGCTTCCAAAATAGACAGGACTGAAGCTGACAACATACAAACAGAAAATAAGATGAGTAATCAATGGACTCAACAAAAATATGAAATGAAAAGCATGCACAAAAAGTAAATTCAAAGTGTGACCAAAAACATGCAAACTTGTATGTAAATATTAGAAGCCTAACTCAGGCCACTGAACCAGGAAAGCAAACGAACATCGCTCTTCACTCTGTCACCTGCTAATGTTTCTTCATCTTCTCCATTCAGTGGACCTACCATTTCCTTGTTCTTCCTCTTAACACAGCCAAAAAAATTGGGAGGGGCAAATCACCAAGGACAAGTACAAACAAGTAGCCAGCTTGTAGGGAGACTGGCAGGAGGCCTAAAGCTCAGAATGAGGTTAGGCTTGCAAGATATGTTAAAAATAACAAAAAGGGATTTAAGATATTCATATCCAATGGTGGTGTGGGGGAGGAATTCAAGATCATACACAGCCGCCACCACTGAAGGGACAGATGTGCAGTTGACCACACTCTGCCTTTCCCCTCAGTTGCCACTTAGTAGTAGTAGTAATAGTAGTAGTAGTATGCTATCTTTAGCTCCTCATCTCCCCACACCACACACTGCCACTTCATGTACCTCTATTTTTTTTAATTCCCCCCCCCCTCATTTGGGTCAGGTGTACAATATAAGTGTTCCTAGTATCAACATGTTTCATATGTCTATTTTGATGCAGAGATTTGCTTTTGTTAACAGGTGACCTTTGTAATACAGAGTTTTGGAACACTTTCATTTTATATTTTCTAAAATGGTGATGTTATTTAATATTATTTAAAACAAACAAACAAACAAAAGGTATATGAAGACTCACCATCCCTAGAAATATCATTTCTTCTTCTCTAAGTTGCAGAGTTTTCTTCCACTGTGAGTGTCCACGCCAAAACTGAATTTTAAATACAAACCTAATGAGTTTAATTGCTCTTTTTACAACTTCCACTACAACAAGGGGAAAAAACAAGTGGGTGAAAGAAAAACAGACTGTACAAATCTAGTAACTGATCATTAACAGGTTAGCATCTGGGTTTTTCGGCAGTAGTCTCAATCTTTCCTGTTTAGTTTAATTCGGAGATCATTCTGTGAATTCATTTGAAGCTTGTATACATACTTTATCCCACACACATTTTAATCCTTCAGTATCTATCTCTCATTAAATATAATTTTGGACAGGTGTATATAGACGCTATGTAAATAACATAAATTCATTGAAGTTGCTTCCTTTTTCCTCAAACAAAATATGCTTTTGAAATGCAAAAGGTAAATAATGAAGGATATATATATATATATATATATATATATATTTAAGAACATAATGATCTGAAAGAACTCCTTAAGCTTTCACCAAAAGTATTTTCACATTCATGCATATTTGCTTAGAATCATGGTATCGGCATGCATTGGTCATATAATCTAATATGAGACAATGGTTCCCTTGATTGATACTGAGAACCCTGCTGGACATTTGCCCCATCATACATTCTCTGCAACTATGAGGGTTGTTGTCATTTGTTTTTAAGTTTCTCAAAATTCTACCAAGAGTCAATTGGCTTTGCAACAGTGTTAGGGGCTGCACATGTTCCACAGGTAGAGGTTACCCACCCTTGTCCTATTCCTAAATCTCTTTGTTCTTTACCACTTAATATGTCTTGGTAAGCACTATGATAAATATTTAGGTAGGTATTATCACAATTCCTATTTTTCACTAAAAAAACCCAAAGGTGATTCAGCTTTTTGGTTAAAATACTCCCAGACAGAAGATTTGGAGACATGAACCTGATACCTCAAACCACCTTCCTTGAACTTTGGTTCACTCTATGACAAGCTTCCTCATGCTTTCCAGACACCTGGCATATTTATCTACTTAAGACTGGTAATTGACTACAATATATTTGGCTATCCAAAGAGTGGCTGGGTACCGGCTAGATGGGAGATCTAGAAATACAATAAATAAATAAAATATCCACAGTTGTTCCCAATGGTATCATTACAAACACTCCTGCCTATATTTAGAATAGCCCAAGCTGATGCCATTTTATCAGAGAAACAAACAGTTCATTTAAATTATTGATGGCACTGAGCCTCTTAATTGTGGGATTCAGAAGCTTGTTATGAGATGAGTACAACAAACTTTATGTTTGACTTGTAACAGACTCAGAGAGCTTTGGCTGTAGGGCGGTATAGAAATGTAATAAATAAATAAACTCAACTCCAGACCTTCCTGGAGGCTTTCTAGTGCCAGACCTCTACTTCAAACTTATCTGTGCAGTGTAGGGCAGGAGGGGGTGTTTGGAAAGTTTCACAGCAACAGAGGTCTTGTAGTATTTATTGCCATTAAGGAGCCTGGGAACTACAGTTTTCAGTTCCTCCTGTCTTAATCCACTGAGCCAGGAGGGACAGAAAATTACAGTACCTAGGTTTGCTGGCAGCAATGAGAGCTCCCAAGCATTCTTTGGAGCATCCAACCCAGTTCTTCCTCACAAGTTTGAGGACATGGGGACTGGTGATGGCAGGAGACTGGTGTGGCAGAATGAGGAGCTACCCCAGATTAAGTCTTTCCATGCATTCTTGGAGACCTCTCATAAAACCCTGAGATTTTTCCAAGAGTTCTCTGAGAAAGCTCAGAAAGACTGAGCCAATTACAAAGCAAGCCAGGGTTAGGAGAGCTTGTCCTTTACTTATTTAAATATAGATTACCATATCTATGTGGCCCATAGTAATGGATTCCGTTTTCACAGTAATATATTTACTTTACCCTCTGAATGCACACTGCAGCAGCTTCCAGATCTGGACCTCTTGTACCGTGAAGTCTGGCTAGTCTCTCTCTCTTTTCTTCAAGATAGATTTGCTTCATGAAGGTAGCCCTGAGTCGGCCCTGTCGAGCCCGCTCAGCTACTTGAATTGCTCTAACAGCTTCTTCCAAGAGCATGACCTTTACATGTTTTCTCTGCAACATCAAATTGAAGTGTAGGATGAAAATAAATACATTCAGTGCATTGTATTTACCCTATCCCAGGCCTCCATAACATAAGGCGTAGGGCTGATCATGGCACCCTCCTTGATTAATTTGACCCCCCCTGGGGGAATTCTAAGTAAACATTGTTTGCCCTTTCTTACTTCTTTGTAGAAACATTTAAGGCACAACAAAGCCTACAGAAGTGCATGCAGCACTCCTATCGTTAGGATTCCCACCCTTTCTCCCTGCTGAAATAATAATACAGTAATACCTTGGATTGCAAGCATAATTCGATCCAGAACCGTGTTTGTAATCCAAAACACTCTTATATCAAAGCAAGTCTCTGGCGGGCGTGAGCGGGGCCAATTTCGGCCCGCTACGCCCACTCGAGGCGAGCGGTTACATCCCTACATAGTATTGCAAGATGTCGCTTGTTTATCAAGTCAAAATTTATTTTAAAAATTTGCTTGTCTTGCAAAACGCTCTCAGATCAAGTTACTTGCGATCCAAAGTATTACTGTATAGCAGCATCCATGAGAGCATAAGAAGAGCCCTGCTGGATCAGACCAAAGGCCTACGTAGTCCAGTACTCTGTTCACACAGTGGCCAACCAGTTTCCTATGAGAAGCACACAACAGGACATGAATACAGTAGCATGCACCTACTCATGTTCCTCAGTGACTAATATACAAAGGTACACCGCCTCTGTGGTAATATATAGCCATAACGACTAGCAGCCATTGAAGTTTTCCCAGGGCACTAGAGTCCTTTGAATGGATGTCAGACACTGCTGAAACTACCATTTCTCAGGTCCCCTGGTTCCTATGAGGGTGGGAGGGAGGAGTTATTTGGCTCAGATTACAATCTGGCCAGGGCTGTAATGCTCACCTCAGTCTGAAGATAAACATTAGAAGTCACTGACGTTCATACTCTGAAGAAGAAAATTACAAACTTCAGCAACGTCACCCAGTATCTTCCTGGGTAGTTAATGTTGGGAACTCTTTAATATAAAGGTAACAGAACTTTTTAGTTTAACTTAATTTTATTGTCCTGGGTAAAAGAAATTTTATTTCAATTTTTATTCTTCATTTCATTGCAACATTTTGTAATGTAAGTTTTATATAGGAAGTCTATCTGGACGTTGACAAGGCCAATAGCTAGTATGATGATGATGATGATGATGATGATGACGACAATGACTAATTCCAAAATCCATATTTGTGTAATACTTTTATCAGGCCAACTCAAAGATCACACAAAAAATGTGCAACCTTTTGAGATCTTCAGAGCTCTTCATCAGGCAAGATGTTACAGAAAGGAGGAGCAGCAATAGGAGAAACAAGAGAAAAGGCTGACTTAGAATCATAGAAAAGTAGAGTTCGAAGGGGCCTATAAGGCCATCGAGTCCAACCCCCCGCTCAATGCAGGAATCCAGCTTCACCTTGAATGTCTCCAGAGTGGGAGAGCTCACCACCTCCCCATGTAGTTGGTTCCATTGTCTTATTGCTCTAACAGTCAGGAAATTTTTCCTGATGTTTAGGTGGAATCTGGGTTCCTGTAACTTGAACCCATTATTCCGTGTCCTGCAAACTGGGATGATCGAGAAGAGATCCTGGCCCTCCTCTGTGTGACAACCCTTCAAGTACTGGAAGAGTGCGATCATATCTCCCCTCAGTCTCCTCTTCTGAAGGCTAAACATGCCCAGTTCTTTCAGTCTCTCCTCGTAGGGTCTTGTTTCCAGTCCCTTTATCATCTTTGTTGCCCTCCTCTGAACCTCCTCCAGTTTGTCTACATCCTTCTTAAAATGTGGTGCCCAGAACTGGACGCAGTACTCAAGAGGAGGCCTAACCAGTGCTGAGTAAAGGGGAATTATTACTTCCCGCGATTTGGAAGCTATACTTCTATTAATGCAGCCCAAAATAGCATTTGCCTTCTTTGCAGCCACATCGCATTGCTGGCTCACATTCAGTTTGTGATCTACCACAATTCCAAGATCCTTCTCACTTGTAGTATTGTTGAGCCAAGTGTCCCCCATTCTGTAACTCTGCATTTGGTTTCCTTTCCCTAGGTGCAGCACTTGGCATTTATCCCTATTAAATTTCATTCTGTTGTTTTCATGAAGTCCTCATGGTCAGAGTTTTAAGATGAAAGGAGGGGTTGCAGACATTCCAATTAGGCAGTCCTGGGGCAGTGCCAGGTACACCCTGAAACCATCATATCACCTGGCAGAATCTAATTTGAATGTCTACAAACCCCTCCTCCCCCTTTTCACCTTAAGACTGATGATGCAGACTTCAACATTTCGACATCAAGTAAGCCTTTTCCCCCTCTGATTCCCACCTCACCCAACATGCTTTTTGTAATGTCTTGCCTGATGAAGAGATCCTGAAAGCTTTCAGATTTTAGTGACCTGTGAGTTGGCCTAATAAAAGTATTGGTATTCACTAATATAGATTTTGTATTTTTCTTATAGTCAACATGGCTACCTTTGCTTTTTGATGGTGCCTAAATATCTTTCAATACATATTTAATTCCTCTGCAATTCAGCAATAGATATATTTAATACACAGTGTTCTCGAACCTTGGGTCCCCAGATGTTTTTGGCCTACAACTCCCAGCATGCCCCAGCCAGCGTAGCTGGGAGTCGTAGGCCAAAAACATCTGGGGACCCAAGGTTGAAGAACACTGTGTCCAGAGTCTAAGATTATCCCTGGATTGATTATATAGATATACTCACAGGTTCGCCATCATACATTCCGGCATCAAACATTATTTGTGCGAGGATTCTCTCTCTCTCTTTCAACACCTTTATTTTCTCCTTAATAAAATACCTTGGAACAGGGATTTCAATGTTTTCCTATTAGAGGGAGAAAGATACTTGTATAAACCATGTTAGTCATTCATCTAATACCTTTTCTCCATAGACATGCAAAAAGTGCTCAAGACATATTTCCGGGAGCCCTGAATGATTGATGCAAATAACCCAGCAACAGGCCACAGGTTATTTGAGGGTTGTATCCCCCTCAAACAAGCCATGCCGCCCAGGGTGGGTAATTAGGGAACTGGCACCTGGCACACAACAGGGATTAAAACAAGGGGATTATTTAAGCCACAGTGGCTTGTTTTGATTGTGCAAACCAAGTCAGTATGTGTGAAGCATGAACACTTGAAAAGGTGCTATACATGCTAATCTAATTATTAAATAATAAACGAACAACACACTCTCTTGTGCTGGAGTTACCTATCCATCCCTTTATTCCTGTATTTAATTTGTGTATACAGGTATACACACCGGGATATATTTTCACTGGTGATTCTTCTATCAGTATAGAATAAACTAGAAGAAAGGATTAGGCAAGGAGGGAAGTGGGGGATGGAAAACCTGTCTATGATACTGCCATTGTATCCTAGTTACAAGACTGAAATACTATCTACTGTTGGAAAGAGAGTTTCCACTAACATGCTGGGCTGCAGGACACCAACGTTTTATTTATGTTTAAAATTCACTCAGAAATGCTCGCTTGGTAACCTGCCTTTACAGGTGAGAAAGAAATAATCATAGAGCAAGATGTTCTAACTTCACTATGCTGTCTAGAAATTAGCTAAACTATTTCTTTGATGCAAAGCAGTATGTTATATTTCATGCCTGAATGGAGAGACTACAAGGGTCAGTGCTAGCTAAACACAAGTATATGAGGGAAGACTGTGATATTATGGCTTGTTAACAGTGAGAGCTTTTCAAAGGACAAACATCACTGATATGCATATGCAATTTGTTGTCTAACTACCCCTGTGAAAGCCTCTTGCAACTAATCACTGGACTACTTTTTGAATTCAGGGGAGTTCAAAGAGCCATTTGGAGGTTCTTGGGAGCAAAGAAAGTTCTGTGTGCTGAATCTGAACATGCTCCCATTTGAATCCTGCATTTACAGCATAGCTTCTTTTTTTAAAAAGACGTGTGTATAGTTCCTGATGTGGGCAACAGGTGGAGCTATATGAGAGAAAGACGTTAAATCCACGAATCTCCGTGTGAGGCTTTTGGGGGAATTAACAACTCCTCCCTGACTCCTTGAAATCCAGTGTCTGCCTGCCTTGATTACAAGTGAACTTGACATACTGCTACTCAGGACATGGCAGTCATGGTTTAGTTAACCTGTGCTGACTTCCTGCTGCAGGTTGTATCCGTTTTTTGCATGCCGTTCTAAGTGCTTGCAAAGTGCTGTCAGCACTCACACAACCACCTTGGGTGCCAAGTAGACTGCTCAACAGGTTGTGAAAATGGGCTCTCCATGTATGGGAAATGGACTCAGCATCTCCATTGTGAAAGCCCTATAAACTTTACATTGGACATTAGAGTGAAAAATGAGTTCTATTTCAGACTAGAAGTGCCAATAAGTGCTGCAATGGTGTGGGACTCCATACAGTTTTCACAAGTAAGAGTAACTGAATAGTCCACTGAGATAAACAGAAATAGTTGTAATTTAAATAAAATAAACAGCTATTTAGACTCTCAGGATTGGACTCTATGAAACAGAAATATACTTACAGAAAAAAGGGAAGTATACTTACAGGGGACAGCTTGAGATCCTGTAAAATGTCATCAAAGTAATGATATTCTGAGTACTCCAGCTCCACCATTTCATTCTTCAATTCCAAGATACGGCCCATTACTCCATCCAGTATTTGCCGAATAATTAAGCGCTTTTGCGGGTGAACAATCTGGTCATAGGCAGCTTCCAAGTTGTGAAATATTTGCACATATTTGATGTAGAAAGTAGCTAGCATTTGAAACACTACCAGGCGATCTTTCACAGGCTTTTGGGACTTCTCTTCTATCTCCTTCTGCAACAGGCTGTTGAGGGATTCTTGGGCTTCTGCCCAAATTTTATTGTAAGTGCTAATTGGAAGGGGGGAAGAACACTTAGTTCTTAAAAGGAGTACTAAATAATATAAACTGCCAGTGCAATCCTATACATGTCTACATAGAAGTAAACACTATTTATTTAAATCAAGATCAAAACAGTTTAAATGCAGTTAGATGCTTAATTACCTCATTTTTGGTATCATTACCCCTAAAGTAATTCAGGAACGAATTTAGATAAGCCGCATCCAGAAGTAATGTTGGAAGTTTACTTGCACTACACTGTGCAAGATCTGTGATTTCTTGGGGGGGGGGGGAGAGCTGTATCCTTGTTTGAATGTAATGAATATAAAGTTATTCGGGGGGGGGGGGGTTAATACCATAATTTTAACAAAGATGATACCAGATTAGAGTGTCATCTCAGAATAAATGTTAAAACAGATTTGATACAGATATTAGGGTTGCCAAGTTCTTACTGGTCCCTGGCTCCTGTGCCTTTAATAGCAGCTTGATCTGCAGGCATTAGCCATGACAAAGTTTGTCTCCATGGCCTGAAAAGCTTCACCTTCTGTAGATTAAGGAGTTGTTAAAGACACAGAAACAGACAAAGTCAGTTATTGCCCTTAACATATATTTAGGTTATGTTATGCAAAAATATGCCCCCTCTCCTTCAAAAAAAGATTATAGTATGATTTTATGTCAAGGCATTCATATACATTAAGCCAAGTGCTAGGTTGCTGGAGTGCATAGATCTGGAATTCAGTTTAATCACATTGGTCTTAGGTCCACATTCAGCAGCCCTCTGCAGGGTGGCCAGGTGGAAAAGAGGACAGGGCTCTTGCATCTTCAATAGATGTCTCTAGAACAGTGTTCTCCAACCTTGGGTCCCCAGATATTTTTGGCCTACAACTCCCAGCATGCCCCAGCCAGCTATGCTGGCTCGGGCATGCTGGGAGTTGTAGGCCAAAAACATCTGGGGACCCAAGGTTGGAGAACACTGGTCTAGACAGAAGAAGGGTTTTCAGCGGGTGCACCTTTCATGCCAAGCTATACCTGTTGAAATTTCCTTTTCTATACAATCTCCTCTTCTACAAAAGGAACTCTGTCCTCTTTTCCATCTGGCAACATAGGGTGGCCGTATGGCCTCTTTGAAGGGCTCATTGAGGACTATGCTGTTTGAAGGGCTATCCTGTCCAGATTCCAGTTTAAAGATAAAGAGCCTTAAGAAGCGTTGCCCATCAACAGTTAGCACCTGGACAGCAGACCGAACCAGCTGGTACAGGGATCACATTATTCCACACAGTGGTGAGATGTACTGCATTTCTATTTAAATTATAATAATTATTTCTAAATTTGCATCTATACACATATATTCACATATGCAAATTGCATATACATTTGTGTCCTCTTTTTTCACAATTCGTAAGTAGCCAATCCTACATAGGGCTGCTGAATGTGGGGTCTACTTTGTCTTTTAATAGGAGCCTGAGGCCCACCAACTGGAGCCAGGTACAAAATAGTGGCTTGGAGAAGGGGGTAGACATACATTTACAGTTAAGAAACAGGATGCTTCCTGGGTACATGCTCTTTCCAGCAATTTATTTCCAGTACCAAAACTGTTCACAGTCCTTTCACAAAACAAAACAAAAAATCCAGTCCTGGTTTCTCCCTAAAGCTTTCTTCATTTCAGCAGCCTAATTTAAGGGTAAATGGCCATTTAGTTGCTATTCTCCTAGTCATTTCTGAGTAGCCTGATCTCTGACAGGAACAGAGCCAGGAGCTACAGAGGGAATAAGTTCCCAGATTCATTCCCCAGCCATCATAGATTCATAGATCATAGAGTTGGAAGGGGTCTACAAGGCCATCGAGTCCAACCCCCTGCTCAATGCAGGAAACTAGAGGAGGAGTCTCCCATCCAAGTAATAACCAGGTCTGACCCTGCTTAGCTTTCCACGCTCAGACAAGCTGAGCCAGTGTGAGCCACAGGCCTGTATATCAGTTGTTCCTGAGGGGCTTACTCCCCTAACACAGCAACAGATTTAGATGTGTTAGGGATATGATGTCCCAATCAAGCGTAATAACAAGACCTGTCTATATACTTTCTATTTGTAACTCATTGGAACTAAGTGTGATGCCTGCAGCATTTCACCCACTTGAAAAATGGTCATTACAGGAGGCGGGGTTAATAACTGACATCAGCACGACCTTTCTTTTAGACAGAATATTGTGTATTGTTTAATCAGATGTTTTATGGCCTGAACAAGGTGTAAGAACTCTAGCAATGATGTGAAGAGTTTGAGAATCTGTATATTGGGGGAAGGGTTGAAATTGTAAGAAAACGTTTTTAACAGTTCTAAGTCCCACAGTTGGGGCATCAAACTTTATAGTTTTGCCCAAATCTGACTTAGTAAAAGAAATGAAACAGAAGCTTAAATGCATGGGTGAAAAACATTATAAATGTGAAATGATTTTATTACAAAACTTTAGCTCAGAAATTCATGTACCATATTTTTCCCTGTATAAGACGACCCCATGTATAAGACAACCCCCACTTTTCTAAACCAAAATTCAGAAATCAATATTTTGGGTGGGGTGCTTGTGAACGGGCAATTCAGCCCATGTTCGGCTTCCCAGAGGGCTGCTCCTCAAGCCGGCCTGTTGGGCTGGATCTGCACAGCAGGACTGGCGCACGGCAGGACTGGGCTTGGCGGCGGGCACGCCCAAGCTGCTCCCCTTGCGGGCTCCGCTCGGCCTTCTGCCTGCCCAGGTCAAGCTCGCGCCCCGCTGCCAGCTCAGCCGCCCCTCCTCCCCTTCCTCTGCCGGCTCAGCCGGCCACAGGACTGCCGCCCGCCCTGCAGGGCTCCGGGCGGCTCGCGGCTTACGCCCCGCCGCCGGCTCAGCCACTCCTCCTCCCCCCTTTTTCCGCCGGCTCAGCCGGCCATGGTTCTGCTGCCTGCCCTGCAGAGCTCTGGGCAGCTCGCACCCCGCCGGCGGCTCAGCTGCTCCTCCTCCCCTTCTTCCGCCGGCTCAGCCAGCCACAGGAGTGCCGCCTGCCCTGCAGGGCTCGGGGCGGCTCGCGACTTGTGCCCCGCCGCCGGCTCAGCCACCCCTCCTCCCCTTCCCCCGCCGGCTCATACCGTACTTCTGTGTATAAGACGAGCCCTCAATTTTTCAACTATCAATTTAAGGAAAAAGTATCGTCTTATACATGGAAAAATACGGGTAAATGCAACTAGCATTCAGGAAAAAGAAACATAACTAGCAAAATTCACATGTTCAAAATTCACATGTTTTGCTTTGCAAAAACAAAAAAGTATCAGTATGCAAATATAGTCCAAAAATGTAATCCACCAAAAGATACTTAGCTAACACAAACTTCTGTATTATTACAAATCCATTTATCCTTTAGATTAATTTAGAACAGATTAATTTTATATGCCCAGGCATGACAATACCCTCTTTTTCCTCTTTGGATGCAAGAATTAATGAAAGATGTTGAAATCATATAAATCCTTAGTTTCCAAATATTGATTTCAATTTCATTACAATTGATGGTTTCTACAGATTTCAAAGGTATATGAGAATCAGGCTTCCTATGAAATTAATAATAGATTAGTTAGTATAATGTTCACTTTCCTGTATTGCTAGTTGGCACTAAATAGTGTCTCAGGTCCTTTCAACATGTCTAGGCATGTCGGTTTTGTGGTATGTAAATTGACATAAAAGATACTGGGTTTGTGTTTTTTGTTTCTGCTTTCTTTTCAAATGATTTTATGTATTGTAATTCAATGAGGGGTAAAATCTTCATCATTATATACTAGAGACTTCAAGTTATACTCATATATCTTCAGGTATTCAAAGGTAAGATATCATATTTTGTATAATTCTACATTTATACCATTTTATACCCACACTATTGCCATTAACAGTAGAATACATTTACATTTGACAGCTTTCTTAACATATCCATTAATCCTTTCCTATAGCCCTTTACATTTATCCAATATAATATTCTGTCTTGCATAGAGTAAATGTAATATGAAGTGTTAAACTGAAAGCATACACTCATTCAGCTGTTAATAAATATTTAAACAGCCTGCCAACTGCCAAGTTATCTGAATGAGCTCATTCTACTTTCATTAACCAACCCCTTCATCTGCATATGGCAACAAAAAGAACCAGATTATGGTTTGTCAAAGTTTCTGCGCACCACACTTTAAAAAGGATGTAGACAAACTGGGGAGGGTTCAGAGGAGGGCACTTTAACAAAGATGATAAAGGGACTGGAAACAAGGTCCTATGAGGAGAGACCGAAAGAACTGGGCATGTTTAGCCTTCAGAAGAGGAGACTGAGGGGAGTACTCTTCCAGTACTTGAAGGGTTGTCACAAAGAGGAGGGCCAGGATCTCTTCTCGACCATCCCAGTTTGCAGGACATGGAATAATGGGCTCAAGTTACAGGTAAACATCAGATTCCACCTAAACATCAGGAAAAATTTCCTGACTGTTAGAGCAATAAGGCAATGGAACCAACTACCTAGGGAGGTGGTGGGCTCTCCCAATCTGGAGGCATTCAAGGTGCAGCTGGACAGCCATCTGTCAGGGATGCTTTGACCTGGATTCCTGCATTGAGCGGGGGGTTGGACTCGATGGCCTTGTAGGCCCCTTCCAACTCTACTTTTCTATGATTCTATGATTCTAAGATGTGATCTCCATAACCTTGTCATGTAACATAAATGCACTGGTAGATGCAGGCGCAGCATGGATCCATAGCTGCTGGCAACCTCAGCTCTACTTGGGATCTGGAGGCCATTTGGCCCTCCTCCTTCTGATACTGCAGTTGCTTGGACTGGGAGAACTGTTTCCATAGGTACTGGCTGGGAGCTGCAGCCTGCAGGTGCTTTAGGGACCTGTTCCCTGTCAGAGGGCTGTTGTGACTGGTCTTATCAACTGAAAAATCCTCACAGTCAAGAGCAGGAAAATGTCACTGGTAGTTATGTGGCTGCAGTCTTGATGTTTCTTCTTTCATATACAAATATTGAGTCAGCATTGCAAAGGAATTGCACAAAGGCATATATCACTTGAGTTGACACCCCTCCTTAAATCCCTATCTGGCTTCCTACCACTCCCGGATTCAGCACATACTCCTTCTCCTTACCTTCAAAGTCTTCCATGATTTTGCCTCCCTTATACCTCTTCTCTTATTTTTATTTTATTTATTTATTTATTATATTTATATCTCACTTTTTTTCCTGCAAGGAACCCAAGGCGGCTTACATAATCCTCCTCCTCTCCATTTTATCCTCACAACAACCCTGTGAGGTAGGTTAGGCTGAGAGTCAGTGACTGGCCCAGTCACCCAGTGAGTTTCATGGCAGAGCGGGGACTAGAACCCGGATCTCCCAAGTCCCAGTCCAAAACTCTCACCACTACGCCACACTGATACTTGGTCATATACCTGAAGTCACCAAGTCCACATTTAGGGGTGGGCAACTTGTGCCCCCCCCCAGATGTTTTGGCCTACAACTCACATGATCCCTCAACATTGGTTATGCTGGCTGATGGGAGCTGTACCCCAAAACATCTGGAGGGCCACAGGTTGCCCACCCCCACAAGGGCAATTCATCAAAGCAGCAAGTTCTTCAAGAAAGAGAGCTAAAAACATTTAAGTTATCTGGCAGAGCATCTCCTTCCACACAAACCTCCTGGCTCAGGTTGTCTGAGTGTGGAAAGCTAAGCAGGGTCAGGCCTGGCTATTACTTGGATGGGAGACCCCTCCTCTAGTTTCCTGCATTGAGCAGGGGGTTGGACTCGATGGCCTTGTAGGCCCCTTCCAACTCTATCCTATGAAATCTTCTGAGGAGGCCCTGTTACATATATGTTAACAGAGTTTAGACTGTCATCTGCTAGGAGAAAGCTCATTTCAGCGGAGGCATCAAGCCTGCAGAACTCTGCCTCCCAAATCAATATTTCCAGGCCTTTAGGAGGCTAGACAAGAACCTTCTTCAGAAAGCATTTGATCTGTGACAGACAAGTGGTAGTGGTTGTCTTAATGCTGGTATTACTGCTGCTATCAATGAGAGCTTTCATTCACAGGATTGTTGCAAATGGTTCTATTACTGTTATTGCTTTTACGATTTTACTGAAACCCAACATTAGGGTCCTTGAAGAGCCAACAGGTGGGGTAGAAATATAACAGACAAATAATCCAGTTTAACTGGATTATAGGTAGTCTTACAAAAAGATTCATTTGCTAAGGCGAAAAGGAAAATTTGGGGAGTTTTTATAAGTCATGGAAACAAGGGGAAGGCAGCATTAAAATGGGATATAATCACCTTTTCATATACCTTTTCATTATGGGAGCATTGAGTCTTCTTCTCAATGCTCCCATAATTTTCTACAAACAGCCTCCTTGTAGAGAATACTTTCACTTCGACCTATGGCCATTTCCCATATAAGCTACCTGAAAACCTTATGGTTTGAGGAGTTGTTTCTTTTTCTTATTATTTTTAAATCACTGGGCTTAGTCATGCCTTCCCCTGCATAAGGCAGGGATACAAAGGGCAGCACACACTTCTGAGGGATCCGAATCACCAAGCTCTTCCAGAAACTATAATGAGTGTAACAAGTTAGCACTGAAGATAATTTAATACATTTACCCACAATTTAATAAATTTAATAATAAATAAATAAATGTATCAATTAGTGGGGTATCTGAGATGTTAAGCGCATGGAAAAAAATCAGTGATTGCTTTCCAATGAGTATATGTAGCTTGGACCATGAACGTTTACCACAAACTACTGGGTCTATAATCTATAAACCACACAGAAGCAAAGGTAAGTACATTTAAGTGCCACTCATTTCAATGGGAGAGATTTAAGCATGCACATTTCTCCCATTACTATCAATGGGACTTTAAAGTGCTTAACTTTGGCTGGATTGGGTTTTATATGTCTCTGTATTTAATAATACATTTCTCTACCAGAAATATAAGATGTGAGCAAACTGAGAGGCTTCTTTGGAGATAACTGGAGCAGGCTCTACCACAGACAAGGTAAAAACAATTCTACTTGCAGCTTTCGTGGTGGTTTCCCACCCTATTTACCATTTTGAACATGGTTAGTCTTCAAGGCTGAAATCATTTCTGGGTAAACATACATAGGATTGCAGCACTGCAAATCTAGTACTGTTGTTTTGGGCTTTTTTACTTACTTGTGTGACATGATTATTATTATTATTACTTTTTATCTTTGGTCTTTGGCTTTCCATTCCAAGATCCCGTTTTCTGAAGACGAAGAGGCAGGTGCGCTGGGGTCTTTCAAGACAAAAATCTCCAAAAGACAAGCCCCCGTCCCTAATTGCCCGGGGGTTGCGACGAACCTTCTTGCTGCAACAGCTAGCTGCGGCCCTTGACGACCACAGCGCGTACGACGACGGGGACGCCGAGGCGTCTCTTCGCCCTCGCTGCGGGGCTACCCGCTGAACCGCTCCCGCAATTGGGTATCGGCCTGCAGGCTGACCGGCCGCGCCTCCTGCAGCAGCAGCTGCTCTTTGAAGTCTCCTCGCTCCTTAGCAACTGGACGCTAGGCCCAAGCCAAGCCTGCGGCTCCCTCCTTCCTTTTCCTCTCCACTCCCGGGCGGTTGCTATGGGAGCCGAGGGCCGCGGCTGCTTTCTTGAGCTGCCGCCGCCGCCGCCGCCGCCGCCGAGACAAGCGAAGGGCTTCGGCCGGTAGCTGGTTACTTGCGATGGTATTTCGCGTCTTGGCGCTTGTAAATTGGGTCGAGGCTCCTGGAATCTTGGAAATCCGCTGGAAGGGAAGCTGGCAAGTCCGTAAAGCCGCAGTTCTGGTGCAGTCCTTGGGACTAAGCGCCCCGTTGAGCTCCGTGGGGCTCACTTCCACGCGTTCTTAAATTACTATACAGCACCAGTCAACATGTCTGGCGCTTTACAACGAACGAGACGAGGTTCTTGCCCCCAAGCAGTTTGCAATTTGACACGGGAGGAGGCTGCAGAGGGAGGGGAAGGGAGCGGGTCAGGGGAAGACTGGGTTCACATCAATTTAGACTTCGTTTTAATAGGGACTGGGGACTGAGGGGCCGTGCCTAGGGCTTCACGGGAAAAGGAGGTTCTGAGGAATACCAAGCTTTTTCACCCGTACCAGACCTATTCCAGAGCTGCACATCTCCCGTTCTTCCTCTGCTGCCCCTAGATGGCTGTCTGCATAGTCAGGAACAACAGGGTGTGTTTGCAGGGGTGCCTGAAAGGAACAAATGTCATGCGCATCGGTGGAATGATAATAATAAATCATATTCATTATAATTAATAAGCTAGTTATCGGGGGAGGGGGCAGACAGGCGAACATGAGGAGGTAAGTCAAGTTCTATTTCAAAGACATTTCAGGAGCCCTGAAAGATTGATAAAAAGGAAGACAAGATCACTTTCAGGGCAGACATTATGGTACTCACACCAAGTAGCTCAGAAGCCTTTTCTCCATCCTCTTCTCTCTCCCTTAGAAAACGCCCCCCCCCTCCCCATAATTTTACTTTGCCTTGCACTGCCTCTTAAGACCTATACTCAAGATCATTTAGGGCGCTGACTTGGACGCTACAGTTGATACAGATCCAGTGGATGTAACTTTGGCTCCTGCTTCTCCAGTGTTATTGGATACTTTTCAATTTGTACAGCCTGAGGATGTGAACAGGATCCTTGGGGAGGTGAGAGCCACCACATGTGTTCCAGATCCTTGCCCTTCCTGGCTCATAAAGGCATCCAGAGTGGGACTGGCTGAGTGGGTAAGGGGAGTGGTTAATGCCTCTCTTCACCAAGGCAGGGTACCAACCTGCCTGAAGGAGACAGTGGTGAGACCTTTGGTTAAAAAAAAAAAACCTCCCTGAGCCCCACTATATTGGATAATTATCGGCCAGTCTCCAATATTTCATTTCTGGGCAAGGTATTGGAGCGCATGGTAGCCTCCCAACTCCAGGGATTCCTGGATGAGACATATTAGATCCATTTCAGTGTAGCTTCAGGCCTGGTTATGGGACAGAAACAGCTCTGGGCCTTGGTAGATGACCTACACCGGGAACTAGACAGGGGGGGGTGTCTACCTGTTGGTTCTGCAGGACCTCTCAGCAGCTTTCAATACCATCAATCCTTCTCCCTTCTGGGCCGCCTTGCTGGGATGGGTCTTGGAGACAATGTTTTACAGTGGTTCCATTCCTTCCTGGAGGGGCAGACCCAGGAGGTGGTGCTGCTGGGGGACTCCTGTTCAACTCCATGGCTGTTGGCCTGTGGTGTTTCTCAAGGTTCCGTCTTGTCCCCCATGCTATTTAGCATATACATGAAGTTGTTGGGAGAAGTTGTTCGGAGTTTTGGAGTTTGGTGTCATCAGTATGCTGATGACACCCAACTCTATTTTCTCCCTCCTTTCCATCTAATTCCAATGAAGCTGTGCTAAACCGGTGTCTGTCGGTGGTAATGGTCTGGATGAGGGCAAACAAGTTGAAGCTTAATCCAGACAAGATTGGATCCACCTGATAGTTCTTCCATCCAGCCCACTTTTAGCTAGCTTGCTAATCAGGATATCATGAGGCACTTTGTCGAAAGCTTTGCTGAAGTCCAGATATATGATGTCCACAGCATTCCCACAGTCCACAAGGGAGGTTACCCGATCAAAAAATGAGATCAGATTAGTCTGGCAGGATTTGTTCTTGACAAATCCATGCTGGCTTCTAGTAATCACTGCATTGTTTTCAAGGTGCTTGCAGACTGACTTCTTTATAATCTGCTCCAAAATTTTCCCAGGGATTGATGTCAGACTGACTGGTCTATAGTTCCCAGGTTCCTCCTTCTTGCCCTTTTTGAAGATGGGAACAACCTTTGCCCTCCTCCAGTCATCTGGCACTTCACCTGTCCTCCATGATTTCTCAAAGATAATAGACAGCAGGGCCGGTGCTACCATTAGGCCAACTAGGCAGCTGCCTAGGGCGCCGGGCTGAAGGGAGCGCCAGAAACTCCAACTCCCTCCCAAAAACACTTCACATATATCTACGGAAGAAAAGCTTTTCTGGGTTGTTTGAACTACCCGTCGCTAGCTGCTCTCCTCTTCCTCTCCCACCTGCGTGTCTCTCTCTCTCCCTCGCTCTGCCTTCGCTTCCAAGGAACACACAAACTGACTCTCCCAAAGATTTCTTTTGTGATCACTTGAACTGAGGAGCGGTGGCGGCAGCAGCAGCAGCAGGAAGAGACAGGAGCGGGAGAAGAAATAGGAGGGGAGGGTGGAGGGGAGTTTCTTTTTTTTTTAATCGAGCAGCAGAAAGAAAAGAAAAAGGAGTACTGTGTGGATGGCAGAGCATGTGCGTTTTCACATGACATCTCTCTGTGCCGGTTTTAGCAGATCCCCACTGCAATTTTTTCTTTCTTTTTCCCTTTCACTGTTCAGTTTTACAGGGAGGCGCAGCAAAACAGAGGGAGAGAGGTTGAGAGGGAAAGCTGCAAAGAGGCTTATAGAGGAGGGCGGGCTGCACTCTTACTTCGAGCTCCTCCTGCTGTCAGCGCCTCAGCCAATCAAAAGGCTCCGGAGTTGGGAGACGCTGGAGGAAGCGGCAGCGGAGGAGGAGCAGATGCTTTGTAAAGACAGGCTGGAGGCTGGGCAAAGGGGCTCGGAGCTGGGCTTTCCTTCGTTCCTGCGCTCTAAAGACTTCCAGTATAAAAGTGTTTTCTCCACACTCGTTTCAAGCCAGTCTTCCCCCCACACCCCATTTTCAAAACCCCGCCAAAAGACACATACTTATATTAAAGTGATTCCTTTCATGGACAATTCACTCCCGCAGCCCCTGATAATGCCTACTGTTTGGGGAAGTCCCCCCCCTTCTAGTCCCCTTTGGTACCTTTATATGAAAGCGAAAATCTGTATAATGGATCTTCGCTTTATCCAACGGGATAACGGAGGATATCTTGATAGATTTCGAGAAATGTAGCAAATTGGTACTACATCAACATGTATTTTATGTATGTTTGTCAATGTTTATGATAATAAATTTTTTAGGTTTTGCCAATTGACTTTTAATGGGCATAGGGCTGGAGGGAGGGAGGGGGTTGCTAAATATCTGATCTTGCCTAGGGCACCAAATGGCCTTGCACCGGCCCTGGAGACAGTGGTTCTAAGAGTTCTTCTGCCAGTTCCTTTATTACTCTAGGATGCAGTTTGTCAGGCCCTGGAGATTTAAACACGTTCAAAGTGATCAGGTGTTCCTTGACCATTTGCCTATCAATCTCAAGCTGCAATCCTGCCCCTTCAGTCTGCACTTCAGGTTTGCCAGGGAGGACATAAACTCTCTTTTGGGAGAAGACCGAGCTGAAGTAGGAATTGAACACTTCTGCCTTTTCTTTGTCTTCTGTTATCAATTTGCCATCCTCATTGCGTAGTTGAACCACCAGTTCTTTCCTCTGTCTTTTACTATGCATGTATCTGAAGAAAGCTTTTTTTGTTGTTTTTAGCATCCCTGGTTACTCTAGTCTCAGCTCATTCATTCTCAGCTTTAGCCTTCCTGACACTATTCCTGCAGTTCTGTGCTATCTGCCTGTAATCTTCCCTTGTAGCCTGTCCTTCCTTCCACATCCTATATGTGTCCTTTTTTGTTTTCAGCTCAACTCTGAGTTGTTTGTGAAGCCACACTGGCTTCTGTTGTCCTCTGCCTTTTTTCCTTGTGGGAATTGTTTGCAATTGTGCCTTTAAAATTTCCTTTTTTTAAAACTCCCACCCATCCTGGGCTCCTTTTCTCATTGGAGTCGCTTGCCATGGGACCTTATTTGTTCTGAGTTTGTTAAAATTGGCTTTCCTAAAATCCAGGGTACGCGTTTGGCTACACTCAGCTTTTGCTTCCTTTAGAATCAAGAACTGAAGTATAACATGGTCACTTTCCCCCAGAGTTCCCGAAACTGCCACTTTATCCACTAACTCGTCTCTGTTGGTTAGAATCCGGTCAAGGATAGCTGATTATGGGGATTACCCATACCTCTCCGCAGCTCTGGGCTCTCCGCAGCTGGCCGCTCCGCGCCACCGCCGGCCCACTCTCGATCTTCTGAACGGCGTGGAGCGTTCTCCGCGCCGCTCGAGCCGGACCCGCCGCTGCCGCATCCTGCTGCTCCGGCGCGCTGCTGGACCCCCGCGCTATGTTTTTGGCGGGGGGAACCAGGGCAACAGGGCTTAAACAGCCCTGTTGCCCTGGTTTCCCCCACCAAAAACATAGCACGGGGGTCAAGTGCGCCAGAGCAAGGTCCCGTCGCATCACTTCCGCCACGCCGGAAGTGACGCGACAGGACCAGCATGGCCGGCTCGCCATGGAGCACAAGGAGCCAGGTAGGTCCGCGCTCGCTGCGGAGAGCCCGCACAGACACGAGCGGGCCGAGTTCTGGCCTCACTCGTGCCCGCGCGGGCAAAAGTTACATCCCTATAAAAGCCGATCCTCTGGTTCCTTCCTCCACTTTCTGTAGGAGGAAGTTATCAACACAGGTCAGGAATTTCTTGGAGGGGCCATGTTTGGCTGAATATGTCTCCCAACAGATATCGGGGAAATTGAAGTCACGCAGCTTGGGTGCACTTCTGGATTCAGCCCTGAACCTGGATGCCCAGGTTTCAGAAGTGGCCAGGAGTGCATTTGCACTGTTAAACTTAGTGTGCCAGCTGCACCCATTCCTGGAGATGTCTGATTTGGCCACAGTGACACATGCCTTAGTTACATCCCGTTTGGATTACTGTAACATGCTCTACATGGGGCTACCTCTGAAGAGTGTTCGGAAACTTCAGCTGGTTCAAAGAGCTGCTGCCAGACTGCTGACTGGGGCTGGTTACAGGGAGCATACAACTCCTCTATTACAACAGCTTCACTGGCTCCCAGTCTGTTTCTGGGCACAATTCAAAGTGCTGGTTCTGACCTACTAGCTGTTGCCCGTGGCTTTGCTCGCGTGGATTTTAGGATTTGGTACAAACGGTGAACCTCAGGATTATGCTGAGTATAGTTCTTTGCTGCAGTTCTAACTTGCTTTTGCCTTGTGGCATCGGTTTTTCTAGCACGACGTTTGCGAGATGTCTTAGGTTTGGAAATAGAAAGAGGTGATTCTTGAGAGCAGTGTCTGATAACACTAGACTTAGTGTAAAATGTATTGCTTTTAGAAACACCATCAGGTTCATATGGCAAATGAGCCTCAAAATGGCCACTGGAAAGATTTTGCATAAAACGTAACCATTCTACAGGGTTACCTTTGTTACCAAATTTTGTGTGAAGTTCACCATTACGATAAACTTTGAAAACTAATTCGAAAAGCTGTCCACCCGCTGTCAACTCGCACAAACCACCATAAGTATGGGGTCGGGACATGTTGTCAAAGTATGCATCGGCACTCGCATAGTTGTTTCCATCACTGTCGTGGGACATTATAGAGAATTCATCCCAGTTTTTAATGACATGATCAACTATTTGTTCACGTACCTCCCTACCTAGATTTTGACTGCCATACATAACGAAAGATAGTGCCTGGAATAGGCATGCTCCATTGCCTACAATTTGTATGACTATGTGTGGTATCATCACACCATTTACATTTAAATTTTCAATTTGTATTTTGAATTTTTTTTTATGGAGAAGAAGAAGAAGAAAACAGGTTTGTTTTTTTTTAAGGGGTTTTTTGTTTGTTTGTTTTTTTCTCCTTGAAGGCCTGCGAGAGCTGTATGGAAAAGATCAGGGCCGGTGCTACCATTAGGCCAAGTAGGCAGCCGCGTAGGGCGCAGGGCTAAAGGGGGCACCAGAAACGCCTTGGGAAAAAAATACAGCGCTCTCAAGTGGGAAGGGGGGGATGCTAAATATCTGACCTTGCCTAGGGCACCAAACTGCCTTGCACCAGCCCTGGAAAAGATACAGTGTCTCTGACTGAAAGTGTAACGTTTAGGCTGGGTGCTAGCAGCAGAAATCTTTTCTGACAGAAATATCTGATCTTAAAGAAAAATCAGGTTAATCCTGAGAGTCTACAGGTGATGAAGAGTGGCCGTGCCAAGTTTGGGGTAGATCCGTCAAAACGTGATGGAGCCTATGTGACGATGCCCCCCACACAACAGTCAGTCAGTCAGTCATTTAAAAAGTTTCCCTCCCTTTTCACCCCCTTAGAGAACATTCTAAATGGCCTAGGGGAGATTTGCATACCCACTGCTATTGGCCCCTGCAGGAATTCATACAAACATTCTAAGTGTTGTATGGGCTATTTGCATAACTGCTCCTATTGGCTCCAGCAGCAATTATGAGGTGAGGGCGATTTGCATAACTGTTGTTTTGCCCATAGGAGATATGAGAGTGGGGTGATTTCCCCCCCTTTTTCACCCCCCCTAGGGACAGAATTTCCAAAACTCCTTCCTTAGTGGGTGTCTACATCATAAAAACAATGTTCCTTCAAAATTTCACGTTCCTAGATTAAACGGTTTGAGCTGGGCGTTGATGAGTCAGTCAGTCAGTCAGTCAGGACTTCTTTTATATATATAGATAAAGCGCTATACGGCTCAGGTCCAGGTTATCTGAAAGACTGTATTCTCCCCTATGAGCCTGCCCGCACTTTGAGATCCTCAGGGGAGGCCCTTCACTTGGTTCCAACACCATCTCAGGTACGCCTGGTGGGAACACGGGAGAGGGCCTTCTCGGTGGCTGCGCCAGTGCTCTGGAATTCCCTCCCCAGGGAGGCTAGAGTGGTGCCCTCCCTGGTAAGCTTCTGGAGGCAGGCAAAGACCTTCCTGTTCCAGCAGGCATTTGGGACTAGCCTATGATGCAATGGCATGCTATGTTTTTAATTCTACATGTTATGTACATTGTGCTGTTTTTAATGCTATTTAATTTTTAATATTATTGATGATTTAATTCTATTTTTAACTTTTGTATTTTTCTATTTCTGTTTTAATTGTATGAGTTTTAAATGTTGTGAGCCACCTTGGGTCCCAGTGTTGAGAAAAAGGCGGAATACAAATAAATATAATAAATAAATAAACTCCAATTATATGGTTAAGGCTACAATCCTATATCGACTTACCAGGGAATAAGCCCCACTGAACTCAATGGTGCTTATTTATAAGTAGACATGTGTTGGACTGCATTGTAAAACAACAAAGAATTTTGAGATGAAGATTCTTTCCTATAATGTGTGTGTGAATATATATATATAAATTGAATTTTCCAAAACAAAAACAAATCATATTTGGCTTCCGCCTCATTGTCTGACAAACATTACCAATCCTTATCCAATCTAAGTTTCCTCTATTTTCACAAAAAGAATTTCTATCACCTTACCAATATTCAAAAATCAAAACCCAAAATTATTAAGTCACTTTCCCTCCTCCCCAAGAAGTCCCCCAGAGGTTTCCAGTCTTTCTTGAATGAAGTTTAAAAAAAATCTCTAATTAAACAAGTCAATTTTGCCATCTCTGCTAAGTCCAACATTTTCAACAGCCAGTCTTCTATAGTTGGTATTGCTGCTTCTTTCCATTTTTGAGCATAGATTATTCTTGCTGCTGTCACCATATATTGTAATAATGTTCCATAGACTTTCTCAAGTTGTAAATCCATTATGCCCAGCAAAAACATTTCTGGTTTCAGTTTAATATTCACTTTTAAAATCTTTTGTATCCATGTGTGTATTTGTGCCCAGTATGTTTTCACTTTTTTACATGTCCACCAAACATGATAAAATGTTCCTTCATGATTTTGACATTTCCAACATACATCTGACACATTTTTATACATCTTAGCCAATTTCACAGGGGTTAGGTTCCAACGATACATCATCTTGTAAAAATTCTTTCTAAGATCAGAACACAATGTAGAGATGAAGATTCTTTCCCATGAAAGCTTATGCCACAATAATGAGTTTTTAAAGTGCCACAAAACTTTTTGGGGATCTGCAAAAGATAAACCCTCTGGAATTAAAGGATTGGCATTTACGTCTATTCTTCAGCATGAGCACTAGTTTTGATTTCAGGTTATCAACAGTCCTGTTACCCTGAGGAAATAACCTTGCCTAATAAGCTGACAAATTCATTTTGTCTTGTAATGAATCTATAGGCTACTGTTCTGGGGTGGGGTAGAGAGTGGCTGCAGGCTACAATGACATGTAGTTGGACTGATGTTCACTTCAAGCCAGCTGGACATTAAATACCATGCCACATGCTACCAAATTATGTTCTTGGGGCAGTTGCTTAAATGGAATTAAGATGGGTTTAAAAAGCAAACAAATCCAGGTCAAACTACATATGGCTTTATATAATGTATTATGAAATATCCCCATGGGAACATTGTATGGCTCCCCCCCCCTTTTTTAAATAATCTGAATGTTCATATATGATGCCATATAGGCACTCATATAGGATGCCATTCCAAAATAGATAATGTCATAAATCTTACACTCAATACAAATTGCAATTAACATACACCAAATGTTTGGGGCAAGAAAGAAATACTGAACCTAGACCTCTGGCTATTAGCCAAGTAATTTATTAGCAGAAGGTTTAGAAAACTATTTGGCTTAACATTTTGCAAGGGTCAGTGTATATATTCACAATAAATCAACACCAGAGTAGTGTCAAAGTTTAATCAGTTAGGAGGTTAGAGGTCATTCCTGTAGTATAGTAAACAGTAAATATCAGGAAATTAGAAACTAAACAGCAATAGCTGGAACATGTGCAATGCCTAATATTTTCTGCAACTTGTAATCTGTCAGGTTTTAAACTTTTTAATATGAATGGAAATGCAAATGCCACTTTACTGTAAATAGTTTAAAACATGGCTAACAGTGTACTGCGGCTAATGCCATGGACACCTACTCAGAAGTAAGTCCCACTGAGTTCAATAGGGCTTCCCCTGCTGAATATGAATACATGTGGTCAAAAGGATCCCTACTGC
Organism: Shinisaurus crocodilurus; assembly: GCA_021292165.1. Classification (NCBI taxonomy): domain Eukaryota; kingdom Metazoa; phylum Chordata; class Lepidosauria; order Squamata; family Shinisauridae; genus Shinisaurus; species Shinisaurus crocodilurus. The sequence goes on along the minus strand of CM037876.1, from coordinate 117,408,868 downwards.
ATAATCAGTATTTTAAAACCTCTCTCTTAAACTTGCTTGGAAATCTGAAGAAGTATAGTGTATGGTAGACACTAGGGGCGTGTTCACACGACTCGGGAACCAGCGGGAAAGCAGAAGTCCCCCGTGGTTCCCGTGTTGGGTGCCCCCGTGGGACAGCCGCACATGGGACGCACGCAAAGTGACCATGGACAGTAGAGGGGTAAGCCCCTACTGCGCATGGCCACCCTGCCATGCGAACAGCAGGTGGCCATCCCGCGGGGGCCGCACAGAGGCAGCAGCCCAGAGCAGCCGGAGCTGCCACCGCTCCAGCCTGTAGGGGCAAACGGCCCCTCTGGGCATCCTGGGGCCCCGCCCCCTAGCACCGGGAGGCCTGCCCTGCGGTGCGGGGACTGCCGGCTCCACCAGGGTCCACCCACGTGCGTGGGGGAAGGTCGTCTGCGGCGCCCCGCTGGACCCCGCAGATCACCCTGTGGTGCCTCCCCCGCCCGCAGCCTGGGTCGTGCGAACCGGCCCTAGGCCTATCTTATAGTTAGATAAACAATGGGAAAAGTTTTATTGTGATGACTACATCATAAGTAACTGCCTATTTCCACTCTCCATCTCTTTTCTTGGATTATGCGCTTCCTTGTGAAATGCATAAATGGTACAAACATGGAAGCAAAAACACTGAAGCCAGTGGTGGTGCAAGAATTTGGATTCAGCCTGTCTAACTGGGTCTGCACTCCCCCTTAAAGGGTCCACAGTTTATGGGTGCTATTAGATCCAGCTTTCAGATGTTTGCCCAAACAGCTTGGAGCACTTTAAACCAACTATGAACAGTGTGTCAGCTGTAGTCTATCCCGGATTATCATGTTTTGGCCATTGTTATCCATGTTCTGATGTTAGCAATGTGCTATATATGGAGCTGCCTTGGAAACTTCAACTGGTTCAGAATATAGCAGCAAAAATTGTTAATGGGTACAAACAGGACTGATCACATTTCACCAGTACTGAAAGATCTTCAGTGGTCACCAGTTTGTTTTTGGGCACAATTTAATGTGCTGGTTTTCACCTATGAAACCCTGGTACAGCATAGGAGTGGGTATCTGAAGAGCCACCTACTTCCATATGAGCTTGACTAATTGTTGAAAGATCCTTCACCAGAGGCTCTGCGCTAGGTGTCCCCATCTTTGGAAATAAGGAAAGGGGGCCTCTTGGTGCTGGAACCCTGTTTCTAACATTCCCTCCCCAAACCTATTCACCAGGTACCTTAGAAACACAGGAAGCTGAGTTATATCAGGTCAGACTATCTGTCTAGCCCAGGGGTCCTCAGACTTTTGTGACCTATGGGCACATTTGGGAATTTGAGAAACTGCTGTGGGCACCACCCCAAAATGCCTAATCAGTGGATCACGGCTTTGGCATCTACCTGTCATTGTCTATGGATCTTAGGCTGCATCTTATTCAGCAAAAACTTTTGCTTCATGTCTATTGGACAACACAATGTCTCTTTAATAAGGGATTGTCTAATTCAGCTAATTGCTGCTAGTACAATACTGCTAATTCTTTTAAATATATGTTTTGGCAGTGTTCAGTAGTTGCTTCTTTCTGGCAGGAGATTATTACACAATTTTGTACTGAAACAGAAACAGTCTTTAATATTCACTGATGTACACACTCTTTTAGATTATTTACCTGCTTCATGTAAATTAACAAATGGTCAGCGTAAATGAATTCTCTGCAGCCTTTTGACAGCTAAAAGACTGATAATATTTTTTCTGTTTTTTTTAATACATGTACTGGATTTGTATGAAATGCATACAACTTTCCAGCAATTATACATAGGCTTCAAGAAAAGTGGACCAAATATCCAAATAAGCATCCATTTGAAGGTGGCGTCTATATTCCACCCATTCAAATATTGAAAGTGTTGAAAGGTCCTCAATCCTTTCAACCCATTATAGGACAAGAGTGTTTATCCTTCCAATGTTGTAATATCAGTCTTTTAGCTGTCAAAAGGGTGCAGAGAATCCATTTACACTGACTATTTCCATGAAGCGGGTAAATATGTTTAAAAGAAGCATTAGCTGTATTGCACCACCAGCAATTAGCTGAATTAGACAATCCCTTATTAAATAGACATTGCAGTGTCCAATAGGTGCAAAACAAAAGTTTGTGCTGAACAAGACACAGCCTAAGATCCATAGATATGACAGGTAGATGCCAAAGCAGCAATCCACTGATTAGGCATTTTGTGGCGGTGCCCACGGCAGTTTCTCAAATTCCCAAATGTGCCCACGGGGACCCCTGGTCTACTGTGACTGACAGTGGCTATTAGATTTTGGTGCCACTTGGAAATGGTTATTTCACACACACCCCAACATTATTATTTATTTATTTATTTATCGTATTTATAAACTGCTTAAATCTGCAGATTTCAAAGTGGCATACACAAATCAAAACAACATAAAAATATAAAAGCAATACAGAGAATCAAACTGTATTTAGTGGTATTTGATTAATGTATATTATGCTGCTTATATTTTGTTTTTTCTTCTGTGGATTTTGGCTTTATTCTTGTTTTGCCTTTTTAGTTTGTATTATTATATTATGCTAGTGTTGGATTTTAAATAATGTGCGTGAGCCATCCTAGTTATCTTATGGTCAAAAGACAGAGTAAAACTATTTTAAATAAATAAATGGGTAATTGGCCCAGGGGATTATTACTGTGCTCCTCTACCTAAAATACACTTTGTCCAGAGCTATCAGAATTAGTTCCAGCAAATGGTAGAGATGATAATCTGTCTCCACCTATGGGGCCAGAGTTGCCCTTTAAGTTACACTAGTTATGGAGGTGTTTTTCCATGAGTTCTTCCCATGGTGCTACTGAATGTCACATGGGTAGAGCTGATTACGTGGTTCTTTCCCACAAATGTGGAACCCTACGGTACCAATTCTATGGGAAAGATCTACTTGATTATCCCCACACATGTGATTGCAGGCCTTTAAACATTACACTAGACTAGCACCATGAGATAAACCCATAGAAAACTGCTCTCCACAATGCTAATGTAGCATTTACAGGGCACCTGTATGTTAATAGCATAATTATGGCACCTTATTTTAAATCTTTCTACAATCTTTCCCAGTGATTTTTCGATATGCTTAACAAGATGGGGAGAAGATGGGATGAGACCCTAACAGTCTACCATGTTCCAGCTCAGCTCTCATCCCCAGCTGCTTCCAGTGGGTGGAAAAGCAGCTGACGACATGATTTTCAGCAGATAATGACTGGAAAGTTAAGCAGCCCCTCCAAATGTTCCTCCTCTTGAACTTTGAGTCTACCCAAGGCAGTAGCAGGTTGTTTTTTTGTTTTGTTCTGTTTTGAAAGAGTTGGGGGAAAGTTCCATGTGACTGTTTGTCATGGCTAGTTTGGTCTTCAGGCAGTGATTTAAGGCAGGGGTCCTCAAACTTTTTACACGGGGGGCCAGTTCATTGTCCCTCAGCCTGTTGGGGGGCCAGACTCACTGGGACTCCCCTGTGCCGCCTCCTTCATGCTGCCCCGCCGCCGCCGCTGGTGCAGGACCCCCCCGCCGCCCCCGCTGCAGGATCCCCCGCCCCCTCACTGCCGCTGCCGCAGGACCGCCCTGTTGCCGCAGCCGCAGGACCCCCCACCCCCCGTGCCGCTCCCCGTGCCGTCCCCCACTGCCGCTGCAGGATCGCCCCGCCGCTGCCGCCACCGCAGGACCCCCCCCGCCATCCTACCTGGTCCCCTGCGCACTGCTGCTGCTGCCGGTGCCTCCGCCACAGCCTCCGCTCGAGGCCGCTGCCGCTGCCGCTCCATCACGTCCATCCTGGACTCCGCCCGCACGCAGTTTTGAAAAACAGCGCGGGCGGGGGCCAGGATAGACGCGACGGAGCAGGGTCCCATCGCGTCACTTCGTCTTCCGCCATGCTGAAAGTGACGCGACGGGACCAGCAGGCGGCGAGGCGGAAGAGGTAAAGCCCTCCCCGCTCCCCCACTGTAACCCCCTGCCCCCCGCCCACCCACCGTAACCCGCCCCCCGCCCCCCCACCCACCGTAACCCGCCACTTCCCGCCCACCCACGCACCGTAATCCGCCGCTTCCCGCCCACCCACGCACCGTAACCCGCCGCTTCCCGCCCACCCACCCACCGTAACCCGCTGCTTCCCACCCACCCACCGTAACCCGCTGCTTCCCACCCACCGTAACCCGCCGCTACCCACCCACCGTAACCCGCCGCTTCCCGCCTTCATCCCTGCCGCCGTCCTACCTGGTCTCCGCCACCGCCCGAGTCCACCACCGCCGGCACTGCTCCGGCACATCCATCCTGGACTCCACCCGCACTCAGTTTTGAAAAACAGCGCGGGCGGGGTCCAGGATGGACGCGCCGGAGCAGGGTCCTGTCGCGTCACTTCCGCCGCACCGGAAGTGACGCGACAGGACGAGCGGGCGGCGAGGTGGATAAAGTAAAGCCTGTCCGCGCCCTGCTTTAGCTCTTCCGCCTCGCCGCCTGCTGGTCCCGTCGCGTCACTTCCAGCATGGCGGAAGACGAAGTGACACGACGGGACCCTGCTCCGTCGCGTCTATCCTGGCCCCCGCCCGCGCTGTTTTTCAAAACTGCGCGTGGGCGGAGTCCAGGATGGACGTGATGGAGCGGCAGCGGCCTCGAGCGGAGGCTGTGGCGGAGGCACCGGCAGCAGCAGCAGTGCGCAGGGGACCAGGTAGGATGGCGGGGGGCGGGGGGGGTCCTGCGGTGGCGGCAGTGGCGGGGCGGTCCTGCAGCGGCAGCGGGGGATGGCGCGGGGGGTGGCGCGGGGGGTGGCGCGGGGGGTGGCGCGGGGGGTGGCGGGGGTGGGGGTCCTGCGGCGGCAGCAGCGGGGCGGTCCTGCGGCAGCGGCAGTGAGGGGGCGGGGGATCTTGCAGCGGGGGTGGCGGGGGGGTCCTGCACCGGCGGCGGGGCAGCATGAAGGAGGCGGCACAGGGGAGTCCCAGTGAGTCCGGCCCCCCAACAGGCTGAGGGACAATGAACTGGCCCCCCGTGTAAAAAGTTTGAGGACCCCTGCAATAGAGCTACAAAATAACAAAAGCTGATTCCTTATCTCTCCCAGGCACACACTAGTTACCTGGGGGCCGGTTCCCTTCAGGGTTGGTTTCAGCACAGCCCTGCCACCGAGGAGACTACCACACCTACCCTAAGGTCCGAGATGGGTAGCCCTCCTCAGGGCTTGCCTTTGCCACATTCAGCTAATTTCACCAGGAGCTACCTGAGGCCGGATCCTGAGGCCAGCCCGAAGGCTTGGACCTCCGCGCAGCTTGTTGCCACGATCCGCGCAGCTTGCAACGACGACAACAGACAAAAGCCACACCTTGGCAATATACCTTTCCCCCTCCCCTCCTCCTTTCTGTAGCTCCGCTGCCTCTAGCCAATCAGGATGAACTTCACCTGGCCAGGCAGGGGGAGGGGTGACTCATGACTACAGGGCTTGAACCCCATTTGCATTTCAAAGAGCCTAGCAGACATTGGGACGCCAGGCAGGGGCCATCAAGAGGAACCATGCACACCCCGCCCCCCCAGCCTCTAGCCACCCTGGTTCAAACATGAGGAGGTGTGTGTGTGTGTGTGTGTGTGTGTGTGTGTGTGCAGGCTTTTCTCCACATATGTAAAATATGTCTGCCCAGTGCCCAAACATTATCAGGCAGATACAAAAAAAGGTGTGTGTGTGTGGAAGAAGGTTCTATGTTTGTAATGAAACAATGAATATAGATGTGTTTGTTTATTAATTTATTTATTATATTTATTCCCAGCCTTTTTTCCTGCAAGGAACCCTCCTCTCCATTTTATGTGTTTGTTTGTTTGTTTATATATTTTATTTATACCCCGTGTTTGTTTGTTTATTATATTTATACCCCGCCTTTTTTCCTGCAAGGAACCCTCCTCTCCCTTTTATCCTCACAACAACCCTGTGAGGTAGGTTAGGCTGAGAGTCAGTGACTGGCCCAAAGTCACCCAGTGAGTTTCATGGCCGAGCGGGGAATAGAACCCGGATCTCCCGAGTCCCAGTCCAAAACTCTCACCACTACACCACACTGGCTCTCAATCACACTGGTTACTGATTAAGATTGCTTTTCTGAGCTTATTTGAAGCTTCAGTGTGGGTACAATATGTTCTTACCATATTTTATCCTCACAATAATTCTGTGAGGCAAGTTAGGCTGAGAGACATTTGGAGGCAAGTTAGGCTGAGAGTACCATAGCCAATGAAATATTTCATTAGTCGGATCAGGACAATGCTTGGATTCAGAATCCTCCCATTGCCAGATTCTGTCTGTGGCAGGCTTTTGATCCAGGAAAGCATTTTTGCTGGCAGAATGAGAGAGAAAATGTTTTTGTCCATTACTCCCTCCCCCTGCAGTCCCCTATGCCACCCAAAAATCTGATCTGGAGGGTTGGTTGGGGACCCTCTGGAACAATGTGGCTGGTGGCACTGGGGGCTGCAGTGGAAGGAGGAATCAGAGGAAATTGCCTTGCACACACACACACACACACACACACACACACCACGTTTCCCACTAAGAGTGCTCCGGCTGGCAGGAGGAGATGCTGGAACCAACCCGGTATCACCATACTTTCCCCCCAGCAGAATATGTATGAAAGTAATTCTTGACGAAAAAATACCCAATTTGTTAAGATTACAGTTGTGAAAAGACACTGTATAATTCAAACATTTCCTTTTCTAATCAATAGTACCAATCCAGCCAACATAAGTCCCATTGGTTGGATCCAAACTTGTCATACTTAAATCATAAGTCCCATAACATAAGTCCCATTGATTTAAATGAGTATACTCTACATATGACTGACTCTGGATCTAATCAATTGAAGTTAAGTGTAGTCTCAACAACTGTAGTCTGGGACATGCAGCATTGCAGCACAATACTATGCATGTTTACTCAGACGTAAGTCCCATTGTGTTCAATCGGGCTTAGTCCAAAGTAAGTGAGCATAGGATTGCAGCCTATGTCATGAGTAACTTTAGTTGGATTGGGACCATGATCTGTATCTGAAGAATCTGCATCTTCTCATTCTGCACTTCCATTGTGCTGTTTTTCAGTTTGAAAAAGAGACATCAGTTCATATTAGCATTATGGATTCCAGGGATGTTGAAGAGTCCTTGGCCTCGAGTCACGAGTCGAGTCACGAGTCTTTGGACCCGAGTCTCGAGTTGAGTCTCGAGTCCGAGGTCCAAATGGTGACTCGAGTCCCGAGTCCCTCCCAAGCGGCGGCCCAGAGGGAGGTGGGAGGGTCTCCGTGAGAGGAAGAGGAGCTGCCCTCCTCCCGTGGAGACCCTCCCCTCCCTCCATGGCCCCGCCGTTGCCGCCAACCACAGCCGGGATGTATTACGAGCCCTCCCTGGGCAGCGGCACGCCCGATCTCGCTCTTCTGAGAGGCACGGAGAGCGTTCTCCGCGCCGCTAGAGTCGCCACCCGCCGCTGCCTGCCCGCCTCCGCCGCCTCG